>JAKRZM010000144.1:788923-903294 GCA_036379175.1 Heliconius cydno galanthus
TATCTCAATGTACCCTCTTTCACTTACATTTGTTAATTGAGTATTTGATATTGTTTTCTTTTTGTTATTTACCATGTTTTGCTGATTCCGACGCTCACATTGTTTAATATGTATTTGTTTAAGATAACTCTGTATTTCTCTTTAAGTGAAATGTAATTTCTTTTGAGAAATAAATAAACTCTTTATTTAGAAGACAATGTATGTAAGCAGAGGGAGTCCAGTGTTAGGATATTTCCTTCCGCATTTTCCGTCTGATTTTCTAGACGTTGCGTGTATGTTGTGTTGCGACGTAGGAAAGATGAAAATAATTAATTTTGCTGAGTAGCAGTCGAATCTACAACTTTCGCTTTTACAGTCAGAGTGTGCCGCTGCCCCCCGACGGCCGCAATCGGTTTTGGCCATAGTGTTTTTTTAAATATTGTATTTTGCTGTAATCACAACTTTAAATATTTTTATTAGTAATCCCGCAAATGGGAGTTAATTAAACTTACAACTGTTATGCTTACAGTCGACAGAGGTGCCACTTATGTTACGACGTCGTCCTTAAATAATGATATTTATTTTTACAACCAAACATATCTTAAAGGAAACTTTTTTATATGAATCCCTATATAAAGAGTTTCCTTCAAGATACGTTTGTTTGTACGGTGGATGTGCGTGTACACCCGCAGGTGCTGACGGAGGTGCCGGCGCTGGTTTGCGAGGCGGACCTGCACTGCGCGCAGACTGCGCTGGCACTGGTGCGCGGCGCGTGCGCGCGCTGCCCCGCCGCACTCACGCCCGACGCACGCCACGCGCTCACGCCCAACATACTGGCGCTGGCGCGCTCGCCGCTCTTGCAAGGTACTACACTACATTCCACCAAATGTACGAGATATTGTATGTAGAGTGGCGGAACTTAACGGTGCGCTTTGTTTCCTTACCCTAAGTGGGAATCGAACCCACTGCTATCACGTTTACACGCTATACCACTGCACTACAACGGTTTTTGTACAAAACATAATATATAGTAACATAAAATGAAAAGTTAGTTGACAAGGGTCAGCATATTTCTAAAAAAAACCTCTTCCAGTCAACCAGTGGAATTGCATATTAATCAAAACAGTGGTGAGAGTACAGTGCAAATAACAGTAAAAGAAAAACAAAATATACTAACAGAAAAAACATGATATTCACAAAGATACATATATCACCAGGTGGAGCGTTAAAGGCGATGGTGGGTGTTCTCTCCGCGCTAGTCACAGCGGACGTGGCGGGGTGCTCTCGCCGGGAGCTCCTGGCGCTGTTGGTGGCGCCGGTGCACGCTAATGCCGACCACGCTGCCACCGCGCATCATATTAAACAGGTAATTTTTGTGTATATTGTGCTTTTGTAGTTCTATTTATTTGATTTATTTGTTTTTTTTTGTAGTTGTTGCATTTGTTAATAGAGTGGAGTGTCGACTTTGATTTTGAGTGCTTTGTCAAGAAATTATCACTGGCTAGTCTGTACGTAAAAGCCTGCGGTTGCTTTTTTGGGGTTCATTGTCGTTTTTGTAGGATTCAAAACTGTACTGAACCCTTACAGATTCACTTTCCTTTCCGACGGACAGAACTGTGAAAAGGTATGTTTAAGACCTTTTTTTCAAGAAATCGTAGCTAAGTGACATTAATATCTTGTTTGTTTAAACACTAAGATCTCTGGAACTACTGGACGGATTTACTTTGTGTTTGTTTGTATGAAAGCTAAATTCTTCAGAAGTGCTTAGTACCGTCTTCGGTACCATCGGTGGGCGAGTCCTATTCACACTTGACGTCATACCAGTGGTGTTTGGCAGGCTTACCACTCGCTGGCGAAGTGCGTGGCGGCGGTGGTCGTGTCGGGCGGCACGGACGCGCTGGACATCACGCGCGGGTTCTTGCGCGACGCGACGCACCCGCCCTCCGATACGCAGCACATGTTCGCGCTGCTGGCGCTGGCCGAGATTGGGAGGCATTTGTATGTGAATTTGTTTTAATTTTAGTGTTAAGCTACTTTTTGTCAATTTTCGTCGTATTGCGTCTTTTTACCAAAGCGAGAAAGTGAATATACTATATTCCCTTGAATTGGAATCGATGGATCTAAGTCAATCGCGCTAATAGACAGACACTATCTCTACGGCCTCTTGATTTTTATTTTATTTTTAAGATTCTATTTACTTTTTGAGGCTCTTATGGCATAGAATTCCTCTATTAATGAAACTCAAAATTGTATATTTCAAATAATTTTATAAGCTAAGATTATCATTCACACATGTGTATATTTTGGTTAAATAGATTGTATAAAAGTAAAGTAGTACATATAAATCATCCTGCTTAAGAAAATTGTTAGTGTTTTATAAACATTAAAGTAACGTGATTTGTATTGTTAACACAGAGACCTCAGTTCGATTTCCAATTTAAAAGAGGTGCTACTAAATTCCTTTGCGCCATCCTCCGAAGAGGTGAAGTCGGCAGCCAGTTACGCACTCGGATCAGTGGCAGTCGGCAATCTACCGGAGTTTTTGCCTTTTATACTCAATGAAATTGAAGCTCAGCCTAAAAGACAGTATTTGCTGCTACATTCTCTTAGAGAGGTAAAGACTTTGTTTTTATACTTTTTGAATGTTATTTTTAGTTTTACCCCTAAATCCCACATATATCGCGTGATAGGCAGAAGGACCTTAGTGTTAAGATACTTCGTTGTCCACTTTTCGCCTAAATTCATGATATCACGTGTTGGCATCAGGTAAGGATGAAGGGAATAAAAAATGTAATTTAAGATGAACTAATTTTTTATTGAAATAATTTTAAATATGTGACATAAAATAACGTAAAGAAGTTCTTAAAAAAAGCAAATGTGATTATTTTATTATTAATGTAATAAAAATCAATAATAACGTTTTTACTTTGTTATTTTTATATAGATAATCGTGTGCGAATCATGTACTCCAGAAGGTGTTGAAGCGCTGAGGCCTTTCATACCTCAAATATGGGTACAGCTCTCCAAGCACTGCCAATGTACGGAGGAGGGATCTCGCAATGTTGTAAGTTCACATATATAAATGTTTATAAAATTAACTACATACTTATTAAGAAAATAAATATAATAATAATTAGAGGCGGTCGCGGCGCAAGGGCCAAGAGTGTGTCTGTTTGTGATGCGACGTTTGTGAGTTCGATCCCCACTCGGGGAAATAAATTATTATTATTATTTTAATTTCTTCGTTCTGGCACCATGGCAAAAGCCCAGCATTGAGTTATCCCACTCAGCACACAATGCCTCGAAAAATTTGGCGGAAAGTGGGGAACATAGTGGTATAACTTAAGACTAGGTTCTCTCTTTGTACTCTACTCTATGCGTGAAGCTGATTTTTATTCATGATTAAGAAATACTTGTTGCATCTTCACGCTTTTTCAACAAAGCAGATTATGCAGAGGGAATGTAGTCTTCACACACATCTCAACATTCCGTTTACTATAAGAGTAGGAAAACTTAACGTCCCGCTTTGCCTATCAGAACGTAAATTGTGCTAACTTATTACTGTTATTTTGAATATTATTTCTTTTATAGGTTGCTGAATGTTTAGGTAAATTGTGTCTACTCGAACCTCAAGACTTACTGCCTCATCTGAAAGAATTTCTCAAGTCACCTGAACCACTCACAAGGACGACTGCTGTTACTGCTGTCAAATTTACTATTTCTGACCAGGTTTGTATTGTTATTGTAATTTGTCATTATTATCATTTCTTTCGGGTAAGAACCGCTCTACTAAAACGAAAAAGAATGGCGTTGAGCTCAGCCGTCCAACACGCAATATCTTAAAAATTGGCGGAAAGTGAGGAATGTAGTGTTTAGGTTCCCTTTGCCCACCCTGCTATATGCGGAAAACAGTGTGAAAAAAAAAGTGTGATGTATAATAAAGAATAATATATAAATTAATAAATAATTAATAATTAATTAATAAATATATGTAGTGGTATTAGAAGGGTGGTAAATACAGTGCGTGACTGTTGACTAACGCTGGTTATGATTCTCACCCGGAACAATTACATATTTAATATTTTCATTCACTTACTATAGTAACAAGACTCAACTAGAAAATTTAGCGGAAAGTAGGAAACGAAGTGTCTGAACACTAGGTTCATCAACCCTGCTATGTGCAGAATACACCATGAAGATATAAAAAATATGGTACACAATAACACATACGGGTATTATATATATAAATAAATTATTTACAATCATTAACTTTTATATCTTCCAGCCGCAAGCCATAGACGGTATGTTACGCGCATGCATGGCGGAACTCTTAGTGCCTCTTCGCGACTCGGAGCTGGGTGTGCGGCGCGTAGCTCTCGTGGCGTTTAATTCCGCCGCCCATAATAAGCCGTCGCTAGTACGCGATCTGTTGCCGGCGGTGCTGCCTAGTATATACGCTGAGACTAAAGTTAAGGTATTGTGGACTTTAATGTGATTATTTTGGTGTAATATGTATTTAAGCCAGTGCGGTGGTAGTATAGAATTTATTTTATTGATTTCTTTATATATCAAATATTTTTTCATCACGTTAAGTAATACATTTAATGATGTAACAGAAAGAGCTGATAAGAGAGGTAGAGATGGGTCCCTTCAAGCACTCGGTGGACGACGGGCTGGACCTGCGCAAGGCGGCGTTCGAGTGCATGTACACGCTGCTCGGCACGTGCCTGGACCGCGTGGACGTGTTCGAGTTCCTGCGCCACGTGGAGGACGGCCTGCGCGACCACTACGACATTAAGATGCTTACGCATCTCATGTGCGCGCGCCTGGCGCACCTGTGCCCAACTGTCGTGCTGCAGAGTGAGTCGTCTATTTCAACCGATTGTAATAGCCCAGACAAGGTTCACACTGCACTCCTCCTAATCATAACTCTGCCCCTTAACATGTTTAGGACATTATTGGTATGAGCCATTATAAACTAATTGTTGAAATGAAATATCGAGGGCGTTTTGGAGCAATGGGACAACAATTTGCGGCAGTCTGAGTGTAAACGCGACTTGCGGGCTCGCTCATGGGCACCATTTCCTAACTCAAGGAAATGGTATATTTTAATTACTTTAATTCCTTTGTTCTGGTAAACAAAGCGCAACATTGACGCCCCTCAACACGCAACGTTTCAAAAATTGAGCGATAAATGAAGAACGGAGAGAGACATGATGAGACCTAGTGTTAAGGACATTAAGTTCCGTCTGCGTACCTGATTATGCGGGAAATTCCGTACAAATAAAACCCCTGGTTTATTAGGCACCTTAATACAGAAAGTAAACATAAAATCATGAAATTAATAATATTAATTTTCTTACGTATACAGGATTAGAAAGTTTGGTAGAACCATTACGTGCCACATGCACTATGAAAGTGAAGGCGAACTCCGTAAAGCAAGAGTATGAGAAACAGGACGAGCTGAAACGTTCCGCTTTACGCGCCGCGGCTGCCTTACTCCAAATTCCTGATGCAGGTAATGCATATATTCTAACGGATTAAATTATTTCTTATCTTTATACATGTAGCGTGTACGGTGTCGCTTTCATAGATTTATACAAATGGGGCAAAATAATTTTATTAATTTGTTTGAAAACGCTATTTATTTTTAGCAAAATCTCTTTCGTTTTAATTGTATTAGGCAGGTGAAGATAAGACAATCTACGTACATGTATGTATGCATGTTTTTTAACCCACCGTTTAATGGTATGTGCTAAAAAAAATCGGCTTCACGTTGTATCCCACACACAGCAGGGTAGGCAGAGGGAACCTCGTGTTAAGACACTCCGTTCCCCACTTTGTGCCGAATTCTGGAGGCATTGCGTGTTGAGTAGCAGAACTTAACGCCGCGCTTTGCTTCGACACCAGAACGAAGAAATGGAAATGGACTGATATGTATTAACTTTATAATATAAGTCAGCCCATACATTACGTTGACGCTGCGCTGCAGTTCTTAACAGTTGTCAATGTATTCTTTGCTGTTATACTATTTTCTATTTTTGTTAATCCAATTAACTTTTATTATATTTATTTTATGTTTTCAGATAAAAACCCCCACATAATGGACTTTGTGACTCAGATCAAATCGTTCCCGGACCTACAGCCGATATTCGAATCCATACTCAAGGACTCTACCGGCTCGGGCGTCGAATCCAATCTTATGGACCAAAGCTAGCCATTACAACTGCAACTGGCTCCAAGAAGTACTTTTCGTTTTTTTTAAGTTCACGTTTTTTTTATATCACTCTGTAAAAATTATACCCGGTGTGGAATGAGACATTGCTATTTTATTCAACAGTTTTTAATTATATTTTTTTTGTTACAATCATTGCAAGGAAGTTAGCAAGGAGCGAGGAAGCATAGTCTGTTAGTTTTCATCATAGTTCTATCTGATATGTATGTGATATTATAAGCTATGTGGAATATTCATAGGACGTTGGAAAAATGTAATAAAAAAACGCTAAACACTAATATATTGATTATTTTCCTTTCCTCTTCGCGCCGGGTGTTGTGCTGGCGGCTCTTGCGGGGGACTCGCTCTGTAATATAAATATAAATTTAATAACAAACGTAAATATATAAATAAATAAGTCAGTAAATAGAGACGATCGTATCCACGACGGATGTCGGTTCGATTCCTACTCAAGGGGGCGACTTATTTTCATTTCCCCGCTCTGGTAAGAAGACCGCTTGAAAATAGATACATGAATCTAAAAAAATGTGATAATACTAACCGTTTTGGTGGTGGCTCGTGACAGCGTATTCGCACTGGCGTTACGCAGTATTGGCTTCGTTGGCGCGAGGCCGGTAGTACTGCTGGTTGCGCTGCCGGGACGCTCTGGACTTTGATCCTTACTAACGAAAGAATATAAATTAATTTTAATGGTTTATATTATTAGAGAGCAGTAGTAAAGGTTTAATAAATGGCTACATACCAATTAATGTTAAGCCCACTAAGCAAAAGGTATATTAACGTCAAGTTCAATTTTGTATGATACGTCACCCGAAATTATGTTGTCCATATGATGTCATTACTTTTTGTAAAGAAATTAATACATTGCTATTATTAAAAGTAATTACTTTTCCTACAAACTATGATCTAACTTTCATAGCTGACATAATTTTTACTTTTTGAAAATACATGTATTAAAATTAATGATGTTATTAATATACCTGCTCGTACGACTAAGTTGTCCCTTCCTACTAAACATGCCGGATAGTCTTCCCCGCAAATCTCTCTTGCTGCCCGCGGCACTCATATCAGAATCTGAACCCTATATTAAGAAATATATATTATCGTTAATAAGTTTTTATTGTGTTGTTTACTCTGGAATTTAAGACTTTCTAAGTTCGGAAGTTTACATAATATATTCTTCTTATTTTTTCTTTATTATACAAGACTTTAAAAATATGAATAATAATTTCTGTAGTTTGATAATTTTGCCACCATAGAACATTGAAAATGATTAATGAAATTTTTGAAATGAAATGAATGAATTTGAATTGAAATGAAATGAATTGATTAAATCACACGGTTTGGATTTTTTTTCAATTTTAAGTAAAATAAAAGTAAAAACAAAAGGACGCTTACTTGTGAAACAGTGCCAATTGGTCTAAAATCTGCAACGTCTGACCCAACATGATCGTCGATGGAGCGGGACTTGGTGAACTCTTTTAATTTACCGAATAAGCCCTTCTTTTTCTTCTTTTTGTCTGACGGCAGTACATCACTTTGAGCTGACCCACCAGATAATCGACTGTGAAGTAAGTACATATTTAATTGTTATTATTTTATGAAAATGTGACTCCATGGTCTACATTATTAAGTGGATTTTTTATTATTTAAATTTCATCTTATTAGATAAAACCCATCGATAAATTGTAGTGAACTGCTTACAATAAATGGAAAAAGATACAATAATGTATATTACACGAATGTCTCTAAAAATAAAATGTACTCTTCCTATTTAGTCCTACACTTTAGTTTTTCATAAGCCTTTTTTGACATCATCATCGTCTTTTATAATTTACAAATTAAAACATTGGGCGCTAATTATTATAAATGTATAAAGATGGACTGCGTATTATTGATGTATAAATATTTCTGAAATAATTAAGTTATAATAATTATATAATGGAAAATTTCTTTAGATACCTATCCAGGCTTGTATCACGTTGCATGGTAAAGGATCGAATATCTGCATCGCCATCTAATGATGACATACTGCTGCCGTCCACTGTCTTCCAAATAGCGCTCTAAATAAAAGTAAAATATTTTGTTTTACTTTATTTTAAATTATTTTTTTCAGTTTCACGCTAGACTGATAGACCCTTAGATCTTATTGGAAACTTCCGAAATCGAAAAATTATATATAAATATATTATGTAATGTAATGTATTTATTTATATTTTTTGCAATTGTAAAATAATCCATTCTTAAGCCCATTGCTTGGTACCATGATCTATTCTTACCTGTTCTTTAGTGGTTTGTTCCAAAGATACTGAACGTTTTTTAAGTGATGGAGCGCGTGAGGGAGTCCTGGAGACCGGTGTGACTGATAGTGTGTCACGTGGTTCAGTTGACATCGCTCTGGGGTAAAAACATACGTAATATGATAAATTCAATTTTATGTAAATAAAATCATAGCAAATTATTTCTATAGTATTAGTATTATTATTATTCAGTGGCAACTTTTTAGGTTTATTAGCCATTTAAACGCTACCTTCTAGCAGTAGTGGCCTGCTGGCGCCGCTGCCGCTCCGCGATGCGCGAGGCGCGCAGCTCGTCGGTGAGGCGCCGCAGGCGAGCGGCCGTGCCGGCGGCGTCGCTCGCCGCGCGCGCCTCCGCGCTCTCCGGCGTCGCCGACCTCGACCGGGACTTGGACGACTGTAATTCAACCACTCATTGTAAAGTTTATTTTTAGCAAATATTAATTAGGTATGTTTATATTTTTTGTATAACATATAGGTATATTATAGTGATGTTAGCTGTGTAAAAATATTTGTACATAGATACATCAAATAAGTTACCCTGTTTCTCCTTGGAGGTGTAGGAGTCATCAAAGTTTTTTCAGGCTTAACAGAAGGTTCACGGAACAAATCGGGGCTCTGCTTCATAAGGTCGTCTATTGTTTCTACGAGTTGCGTTATTACTCGGTCGTCTTCCTGCAATTATAATTATAAAACATTCTAAGATTTTTTCATAGTTTTAATATAGCACTAGGCAATAATTTTTTTATTATGATATTTATTTGTAATTTTTATTAGTTGTTACATGTTAAAGTACCTGCTGAGCTCGTTTCAGAGATGCAACAAGTAGTTTGTTCTGGTCACGGTCTCGGTCGTGGCGTTCTTTATCACGTCGCAGCTTCTCATTAGCCGTCCGTAACTTTGCATGCGCATCACGCAGCTCTAACAGATCACATTGCAGTTCGGATACCTAAAAAATATTATTGTTATATTAAATTCCTTTTACGTTAACTATTATTACATATATCATAATATCAACTTTTCCATGATCAGAACATATTATTTTTTCGACCTCAACACATTGTAATAATTACCTTTTTCTTTGCCTCTTCTGTTTCCTCTTCCGTAGTTCTCTTTAATTGTTCTATTCTCCTCTTCATATCTAACCTTTCTTTTTCTCGCTCTCTTTCCAACTGTACATAAAGTATGTAGTGTCAAAAAAGCATAAGTAAATGCTGAAAATTGTATTAATTTAGTATACCAGAATGCAGTTTCCAAATATATATACCTCGAATAGTGTTTGCCTAAGGTCTCTGGCTAACGTGGACGTTTCATGCAGTAACCTTTGCTGTTCGTCGCGCTCTTTGTGCCAAGCCAGCTCCATACGGGTCGCCAAACCTGCTACTCGTGCCCTACCGGATGACAATAGCCTCTCTTCCTCGTACTATAATAGAAAATATGTATATCTAAATTTGATTTCGCATATAGGAGGACAGATAGAGGAAACTAAGTGTTACAACATTCCAATCTCCACTTTCCGCCCAATTTTCGAGATCGCGTGATAAGTTGTTACCAGAGCGAGGAAAATAAACAATTCTTTCCCCCGATAGACAGTGGAACCCGCAATCGTCGTCACGTTTGATTTCAGACATTGTGATAGTGTGCGACGGCTTCCTTATTTGTCTTTGCTTTGACAATATTTTTTAATATAATTATATAAAGTTTTCCCATTTTCAATATTGTTCACCAAAATAAGATAAAATTTGTTTAAACTTTAATAATTTTATAATTTCAATTCACAATTTATGTACTCGTATGTAACCTAGTAAAATTAGATGCACTGATTTATGTTTTCAATTTTATCATAAAAAAAACATACTTCGTTTAACCGTGATTGCATTTCAGCTAAGCGTACTTCGGCAGAGGAACGCTCACTAACGAGCTCGGTATTAAGCTTTGACGAAAGAAGGCGAGCTTCGCATAGCTCGTCCTCAGTGCAGGCCAACTGCTGTTCCAGAATTGCCACTTTATTACGATATTCTTCCTGAAATAGTAAAAATTTATTTAATTATTTTTAAAATATTTATTGTTCTTTTTATTATACCTCTTTGTTGAAGATGCAATATGTATAATTATACATAATATGTTGTTAGTATGTCCGTACCTCGTCCGTGCTCGATATTGAATTACGTTGAGCTCTTTTGTCGCCGTTCTTCACATCTGCAGCTGCTTTCTGAGCTGAATCTAACATTTGTTTGTAATTGTCACGTTCTCTTCTAAATCTTGACACTTGATTATGCAAGGACTTCAGTTCATCGCGCATTGTGTTCATTTGTGCTTCGTAGCGTGCTTTAGTTTCAGCAATTTCATTCTTTCTTGCTTTGTCTGCTTGTTCTAGACGAGCGTTGAGCGCTCCCAGCTCTCGTTCTAATTCGGCATTATCTGATTTTAAAGTCCTTTGTACTTTTGTCACTTTTTCGTAATCTTCAAGTTTCCTTTTAGCTTCCTCCAACTGCAATTTGTATTAATTTAATATTTCGTATTATATTAGCAAGCATCATTATTATAATATAGTAATTTAAAAAATCCAGTACTTTATCATATTACATTTGTTAATACGTACTTCTTTCTTAGTGGCGTCATTATGGTGTGATAAAACATCATGTGCATCTTTGGCAGAGCGAAGTTCACGTTCACGTTGTTCAAGTTTTGCTGTTAGTCTTGCGCGTTCAACTTCCCAACCACCACCACATAATCTCTCTTGTAAAGATGAAATCTCTTTCTAAAAATATACAAAAATCACCAATAAATTTTACTAGCTTCGAGTTACATGTTGTAATTAATTTTTTTTTCTGTTATACCTGAAAATCTGATTTTTCTTTATTCCACTCTGTCAGTTGTTTTTCATAAGTATCTTGTATTGTCTTCAATTCTTCTATAGTATTGTTCACTTGTTTTTGCGCTAGTGATAACTCGCTGTAAAAACACAAAGTTAATTGCAATCGTTAAATTAAAATATACTTGTTATAATGATTCATCTTTGGGAAATATGACAATACATACCCTTGAGCTTTTTCTTTTTCAACAGTGAGGCGTGCTTTTGTAACGACGTGTTCTTCTTCCAACATTTCGTATTTACCAGTCAATTCTTCGTATTCAGCTTTTTCAACTGCCAGTGAATGTTCTAACTCTAGAAGAATAAATAGCATGACTAATAATTTACATTCACAATTAACATAATATTTGTTACTTAAAAGGATTACATACTTTTGACTGATTCTTCATATTCTTGTTTAAGTTCTGATAATCTCTTTGCACCTGCCCCAGTATTTTGTTCTAAAATTTTTAATTTACCTTTAAGTGTTGCCAATTCTGCTTCTTTATTTTTGATATCTTTGTCATGATTAGCTCGCATACGATCAACTTTTTTTCTTTCTGCCTATGAGGAAACAATAGGTAATTTTTAATACTTATTTTAAAATAATACTAATTTTAACTGGATTATATAGGTGTAAATATGCTCACAACTGTTATACATAACTACATATTATTTATTGAATTATAATATAGTTCTTTACTTGTTAAATATTGTGTATTAAACGTAAACAAGAGAGTCTCTATGGTTTATTTTTTCTTTAGATGTCGATTTAACAATTGGTTACTTACTTGCAAATCACTATCAAGTTCCGAAGCTTTATATTCCCAGTAGTTAGCTTCTTTTTTCTCGGATTGCAATTTACTTTCAAGTTCATTCTTTTCTGATTCAAATTTAGCAATACTGGACTTCAGATTAGCTACTTCTGCATTTAAGGTTGATAAATCTTTTTCAGTAGTATTTAGTTCAGTTCTAGCTGTAGACAATTCCTTTTCTTTTTCTTTAAGATCTTTGGAAGCCTTAGCAAACTTTTCTTTCAACTGTGCCATTTCTACGTTCGATAGTGCTTCATCGTACTTTTGGTTAGAAGTTTCCCTTAACGCATCCTCCTTAAATTTAAATAACAAAAATTAGATATTTTTTAACTAGTAACATTTTATAAATCTGAAAAGGTATAAAATATTTATGATGGAATATATAAAATAAGAAACAAAAACAATGTAAAGACACAAAAAGAAACTGATCATTTAATATATCAAAACTACTAGGATTGAAGGGTCATGCGTGTTGATCTAAATAGAAATTCAAAATAAAACATCTCGTAGCTTTGTTGCAAATAGCGCAATACGAGAAGTGACAACGGGTGGGGCTTAGCGATAAAATTTCATGCTATTGGGACTGGGGATTCAAATCAGAAAATACCAGTTGTTTTATATGAATATCTTTTGCCGATATACTGGATTCCAAATTTGTTATTTTATTCTCATATTCTAATTTCAATTCTTTCATATCAGTTTCTAAATTAATTAATTTACTCTCAGTTTTAAATAATTTTGTTTGGATTTCATCTTTTTCTGTTGTAAGATCAACAGATATTCTTCTTTTAGCTGTTGCTAGTGCTTCTGATTGTTCTTTTTCTTCTGATAGCTAATATGTAAGAAAATAATTATTAATTATTACATTTTGAAGCTAAACTACTTGCTGTATTGTAATATGATGGAAAGTAACAAAATTTAAATAATGTATATAAATTGGTAAGCTCTTTTCTAAAACTTCCGGAACCCGTTCTACACAGAAAAATATTCCAAAATCAAACAATTTTTTAAAAAAAGACACAATCGAAGATTTCGTATTGAGTAATTTAAATTTTTAATTTGTTTCGAAAATTAACCATTTTTATCATTTTTTTTGTATAATAATGAATTCACTTTCTTATGTACGTTTTTGTACCATTATATTTTAATTTATTAGGAAAAAAGAATGTAATATTTGGAACAACACAATTTTTTTGCGAACTAATTTTAAGTGCATTTTTGACAGAATAAAATATAAGTTTTACCTCTTTTTCTAATTTTGCTACACGATCCTTACGAGTAGTTAATAATTTTTCTGTTCGCTTGCATTTATCTTCAGCTTCTTTTAATTTTTTCTCAAATTCAATTAATTTCTTAGCCTTATCTCCGACCTGAAATACAGTGAATATGGTACGTACAATACAATATAAATACTGTTACATGCTCGTATATTTTTAAAGAAATAATATAATTATATTCTAGTCATACCTCTTTGAGCAATTTATTTTTGTCTTGTTCTAACTTATTAATATTTTCTATTTGTTTTTTCAATTTGTCTATTTCTTTATCCTTAGAGTCCATCTCTTTTTTTAAATCTTCAATTTTTTTCATGCAGTCAGACATAGCAGTTTGTTGTGTACTATTTTTTTCTGTAAAAAAGTAAATAAGTAAAAAAAGTTCCAGTAACAAAGTAAATCAAATATAAATACACACTATCAAAATAAAAGTATGCATTAAATTGTATAATTTAAAATTTTCTTACTAATGTCAGAATTAAGCTTAGCGATTTGAGATTCTAAATTTTTCTTTTCTTCTTTGAGTGTTTTACATTCGCTTGTTACATTATTACTATCTGTTTCCAATGTTTTGCACTTATCTACTATTGTTTTCTTTTCAGTTTCTAGTTTGCCGTTCATATCTTTTAATTTAGCTATTTCACTTTGTAAACGATTTTTCTCGTTAGTAAAATCAGTCTCAGTTTTAGTTAATTTAGACTTTGCATTTTCAACATCTTTTTCTAACTGTCCTTTAGATTTTATTTCTTGAGATGTTACTCCAGCATTCTTCATTATAACAAACATTTCACCTGTTAAAAATATAAAATATTTTAAAAGCTTTAAACACACGTGCCTTAGTTTAAATGAGTATAATTTATATCGTTAATTAGTTATTTAATTTACCAATCTCATTTTCTAGATCTTCTACCATCTTTTTCATCTGTAGCTTAGTTGTTATGTCAGTCAATTTTTTTGGTACCCTAGGCTTAAACGATTTAATAGCATCTTCTTTTAATTCTTTTAAAGTTGTTTGTAACTTGACCTTTTCTTTTTCCACCTGAATAGCCAAAAGTATAATTTGTTTATAAATAGTAAAAACTATTTTCTTGTAAAGTCAACTGATTTATTTACCTTATTAAGATTTAATTTTAATTTATCCAATTCTTCTTGTTTTAGTTTAAGAACATCTGAATCTTTTTTAGTTAATTCACCGAAGCGAACTTTCTTCTCAGACTTTTCTTCTTTAGTATTTTCTAAGTCTTTAATTTTTGCTAATGCATCTTTCAGTTCTATTTCTAATTGGGTTATTTTGGAGGTATTGAGCTCTAAGGATTTATCAGTCTTTAATGTTTTTGCATTCTTCAATAACTACAAATAATAATGAAATAAATAAAATATTGTTTATATTTGTCACAAGAAACTAGCTTAGACATTCAATTAAGACATAATCAGTATGCAAAGCCAACTAGCGATTTCAATGATATTATATAAGCAAATAACTTCAAAGACAATCAATATTTGTTTCGATAAGTGGTCTTCAAAAATAACATTGTTTTTGGGGTCTATAGTCTCTTATCGATTTATAAAGTTCATTAGGGTATCATAGTAAATCAAATTCAGGCAGTTACTTAAACGATCAATTAATAAAGAGAACAGGCTGTTCATTGGCTCAAGGAGAATTACACTACAATGTGAGCGCATTATACCTGAAGTTTTTTGTTTTCTGCTTGTAATTTCTCATTATCGGATTCCAAGCTTTGTGTTTTTGCTCTTAAAACGCTAGCTTCTTGCTCTATGACTTGAAGTTGGCGTTTTAAGTCTACATTTTGTTGATCACTTGTGGCATCTAAAGACCTGAGATATTTAATAAAAAAATTAAAAGGTTTAGTAAATATCTAAATATATTGTGTACATATAAAATATGGATACTCGTTACACTGACTTGCTCTTTATTAGTGAAGCTTTAGGTTTCTTCTGTGTGAGGCTTAGCTCCGCGTGTAATCTTTCGCAATCTCTTTCCTTTTCTATTAATTTCTTTCTTAATTCAGCAATTTCATCTTCAAGAACCTGTTTTGAAGAAGTCATATTAATTATCATAGAAACACTATTTCAGAAGGGACTAGTCTTAACGAAGTCATGTGCTAAACTATGTATAGCAAGTTTATTTACTTTAACTTTTTCTTCTGCCAAGTTTCCTTTTGGTGTCGTTCTTCGCAAAGTTACAGTTGATATAGTATTTGGTTTTGTTTTAGTAAGGGCAATTTTATCTGTTAATTCTTTAACTTGTTTCTTTAAAGATTCTCTATCTTGTTCTAAATCTTCCACTTTCTTTCTTAATACAGCTGCTTCCTAGAAGTTAAGGAGACATTGTAACATAATTAGAACCTGTGTCATAAATCATTTATGTATTGCACATAACACATATATATTTTAAATAATATTAGCGTTCTTAACCTGTTCATTAAGTTCTAGTAAAATTCTTAGCTCAGCTGGATCTTCTTCATCTGAAATACCTTCATCCTTTTCATTGGGAGCTTCGATAGCCAAACGGTTTGCGGGGGGAGAAGGTGATAGTTTTCGGCCTGTGACAGTATGTATATATTATAGAAAAGGATTGTTAATCTAAAATGGTACAAGAATTATTTATATATATTTTAGTAAAGTGCAATGATAGTGTTACATAGGTATGATTAAAAATAAATGTTAGGACAAATTAGTTATTTTATAAATTGAAAAATAAATGCAAACATAGGCTATTAACATTTAAATTGTATTCAGGTCTAAAACTGAACTGTAGAAAATGGCTACCTCAGTAAAATACGCCGGTATTGATTGCACTTGCTACGTAGACTTAAAGGAAGTCCCTATAGGTGAAAGCGTGTTAGTAACAACGTCGAAGAGTTGCAGGTCCATAAGAATAGGTATCCTGTAGGCAGTTAAGGGTTATAATTATGGTAATGATTTAATATTAGATAGGTGATGCAAAGAGGAACATTTAACTGGGATTGCGGATACACAAACTGAGAATTCTCAATTATAATTTGACGTACTTCTGGCCTTGGTAGCCATTTTCTTCAGCTGTAGAAGTAAGGACTCATTGTCATCCTCAACTCTTGATGCAGTTTTACGCAAGTTATTTGCCTGAAAATATTCGTTAGTTTATTAATAACTAATGATGAAATACAATTTCTAAGCTAAAACGAAGAGGTTTTGGTTATTGTTACATACAGAAACAACTTCTAAGAACATTCGTTATGGTTTCATTAAAATTACAAATATATACCTACAAGAGGGACCCTTGCTGCCAACGGGTTGAATAAAGCAAAAGGAAATTGTATTCTACTTATTGAGCACGATGCATTTTTATCAGACGATAAAGGGGGACTGACAGATTTTTCTCTAGATTTTTCAGACGTATTTATATTATTTATAGAAACTTTTTTATCGAAATCAGTTTCAGCAAATATTTCAGTCAATGTATTTTTATCATCACAGATTGTTTCGTCTGTTTGAGTTTGCAAAGAGTTCGAGGTAATCGTTTGAAGAGATATATCACAAAAGTTTTTAGGTGATGTTTGCACAGCAGTGCTAGCGATCTTTAATTTTTCAGTTTGCGAATGCGAGTTACTTTGTAAGTTTTCTGTTTGAATATATTTGTTTTTCATAAAAACATTATCTGTTTGGCTATACATATCTAACGTAGATATATCAATTTGTAAGCAAGAATCTAGCGTTACTTTTCTAGTATCATTTGCTACGTCATGACACAATATAATATCAGTTTGACAACCAACAGAAAAGTAATTAACTATATCTTGTGGAATTTGAACAGTTTGATTTACGCCAATGCTTAAGTTACTGATATCTAAAGAGGATATTTTATTTTCTAAGCTATACTGCATTTCGAGAATTCGTTTAACATGTAAATTTTCATCTTCATTGGCAGCAAGGCTGGAAGCAAGGTGAAGCGATGTAGGCTGAGGACGTTTCGGTGCTAGAGAGCTGTGTTTGCCTCCGAAGCGTTGTCGATATCGACTAGCCTGTTTAGAGATTAAAGCTGAGCTTACAACTTGATAATAATTTGCGTACGTAAATAGAACGATAGATTTATTTATGAAGACAGAAAGTCTGTTGACTCATATACATATTGGCAACGGGCCAATTGATTGTGGCTTAAGCTAAGCTATTAAAGAATTACTCCAAATGAAATTAAAGAAAATATTAAATTAGGTGATTGTTACACAGCGGAAAAGTAATGTAAATTTAGTATGTAAAATGAAATATTTCTGTAAAATCAAGTCATTATTCTTAATTTAATATAATTTAGCATTCAAATAGCTAACATTCTTTAAATATTTTAATTTTTTACTAAGACTGATAATTCCATGAATTAATAACATGCTGGAATACCCATACAACTTAGATTCTTACGTAATATAATTCAAATGTGACAACAAAATAATAATATGCTTTAAGATTTTTTTAAAACGCTTTTATTTTATTTGTTTACTATTAGTTCGTTCTCGTTCTATAATTTTAACCACGTCAAATAAAGTCGTCATCATACCTCTTCTTCTGCATTGCGTAATTGCTCCCTTAAATCAGCTTCACGTTCTAGTGAATCTTGCAAATCCCGTAACAATTGGGCAGGGTCTTCTTGGCTGCCACCGCGCGTGAGCGATGACCGCGACACTTTCTAATGATGGTAATTTGAATGAAAATTTAATAACCCTTTCTTAGCAGCCGGGAAAAATGTATATGCAACTTTTAGATATATAGATTTTTTGTTTTATTTTATTTATTTCACGATTTGTCCTATAAAAGTATAGGCAGAGAACTTCTTTTTTTTTAATTTTAAAAACACATTATTGACATTCAAGTTTCAGTAAACGCCTAAAAACTCGATGAGATCGAACCAAAAATCATCGCGTTTACAGACACGTTGTTTAACTATATGTATACCTAAAAGATATCAAAACAATTCAAAAGATATATTCGTAGTAATTATCTTACTCCATCCGTCAACTGGGTCTGCTTCTTGACATTGGCCGGTGCACCTGACGCAGCAGACAATTTTGTGTTTGCTTCAGACAACTCCCTCTGTAAGCGCAGCGCTACTTCGTTAGAACGTGCAACTTCTTGCTCGAGTTCCTTTATCCGGTTCTCACGCTGCAGACCCTCAGCCCCACCTACTATCTAAATTAAAATTGTTTTTAGCTTCACGCTGTATCCCGTATATAGATGAGTAGGCAGAATAAGCCATAGAAATATTAGAAGAAGAAAATTCACTAAGAAGTGAATCTAACCCAAAATTATCGAGTTTTAGTCAATATTGTCTAACTGTGCCATAATGGTTTTAATAATTTACGTACATTTTGCAATTATAATTGATTAAAATGTCAGTTTAAATGTCAATGAAAAATTTAATAATTGAAAAATTTATTAATGCACATAATACGCAAACTTACTTCTAACAGTTTTTTCTCCTGATCAAGTTTCTCTTGTTCAAGCTGTTGGTTTTTACGCTCAGTTTTCTTTAATTTAAAAGATAATACTCTGCAGTTCTTGATAGTCTGCTCTAGTTCTCTTCTTAAAGAAGAGTACTCATCTGCCTGGTCTTCCCTGAAAAAAAATATTTTTTATGTATTGATTTCAGTCACATTTAAAAAATATATATAACAGTTAATTAACCTGAAGTTATCCTGCATTTCTTCTATTTCCTCCTCAAGATCTCTTAGCTCTTTTTTCATATCTTCATTTTCATCCATTAATTCTTCACAAAGAGTTTCTGCTGCTAATAATTTTGATCGTAATTGTTCTATTTGACGTGTTTGTGCTTCAACTGATGGTCGTGACTATAACGAAAATATCATCATCATTATCATATAGTAATGTCAAAAATAAATAAATAAATAAAATCAGAATCAACTTCTCGCTGTATCCCGCATACAGCAGGGTTGACAGAGGGAACCTAGTATTAACACACTCCGTTTTCCCCACTTAATAAGTAAGCAATACACAAGTTAACTTATGAATAATTTCTATCAAATAATCAAATAGAAAAACCCTTACTTCAAGGTCTGCTTCTATTTCTCTAATTCTTAAGTTAAGATGTTTCTTCTCATCTTTTAAATCTTCATTTTGTGCAGTGAGATCATTGACTTTCTGCTGCAGTTTGAGAACTTCTGAAGATCTTCCACTTGAATACTTATTTGTTGTATCAATATTTGCCAAACGTCTTAGTAAAATATCACTCTTTTCTTTTTCTACTCGTTCACATCGTTTTCGAAGTAGATCATTTTCTTGTTTTAAATTATCTATTTGGTCCTGAAAATTAAATTATTATTTATTAATTGTCAAATTTCAATTTTTTTTTGTTGCACTACTTATTTATGTCAAAGAGAGAGGAATTAAGAGGCAACATATTTGAATAGGCAACGCTATGTGTTTCTTTGTTCACATAATATCTGCTTTTAACATACCTGATAGTCTTTAATATTTGGATCTATAAGAGTAGTTTCTGTATCAGTGGTAACAGTGCCAGCATAACTTCCTTCATCATCTGATGTTTCTTCTTTCTCGCGAGTTGGGCCACCGCGCATTGGGGGTTTGGATATGGTACTATTACGGGTGCTCTTCACCTTGATAAATAATTTAAAATATAATAGTAAAAAAATATATTATAAGTTAATATTAGTAAATATCACAGAATGGTTAACTTACTTGCATCATGAAGTTCACGTCCTCTTTGATATAACTTTTTTCTTCTTTATGACGGACCGGCTTTTCTTCTTCTTTACTTTTTGATGTACTTCTTCTTTCCCTCTCTTTTTCTACACTTGATTCCTTGTCAAAACTATTTTTTGCTTTCATTAATTGCATCTAAAATAAAAACGAAACTGTGTATACTTAGAATATAAGCTGTCTTGTTTGAGAGTCGAATCGTAGGTAGAAGATACTCCAAATTCCAGAGTACCGTACTTCGGTACACTGGACTCTAAGAATTCTAAGAGCTGTTAACATGTAATATGTATACAATACAATAATTCCATTCGATCAGATGCATATGCAAGTGTTATTCTAAATATAGGTAACATTCGATCGTTAATACTGAGCGTAATTTATTTCAATGATAAGACAACTGTATAACAATTATATTAGCTTAAGTATGTTTTAAGAAATACTTAAGAAAGATTTATGAACATATTTTTATATATATTTATTGTTTACAGTAAATAGCGTATGTTATATTAAATAACGTATTTATATAAAGTAAACATAATAATTCATAAAACTACGAATACTAATGTTGCTGTCTATTGCTCTGCCAAAAGATCTGATGCGACCTTTCTGCTATTTTCTGCACGGCAACAAAGTTCAATAATATAATCCAGAATCGGGTTTGGAGATAATATGGAATTCTATTACTGCACTTAAAGTGGTCTTGTGTTAAATGATTTAATTATATTACTTGGTAAGTATTGTATGAGACAGGCTGATGATGATGATGATGATGTAAGTATTAGGAGAAGGTTTTTGGTTATTCTGAAAATATGGACAGATTAATTTACTTATTTTACTTTTAATATAGGAGGTTACTTGTTAACTTCAGTTACCTTTCGCACTCGTTCTGCCAGCGAGTCATTTTTGTTGATCGTTATTTGAGCTGTGGTAGTCGGTGGTGGAGACGGAGATGGTCGACGCACTGTCACTGTTTCTGAAGATTATGATAATTATGACTTCTGAAGATTTTACTCAACACTAGATTCTATTCAAATTATATTAGCTTACTTATGGTGTGATTTTAGAGTTGTATAATAATAGGCTTAAATTAATTAATTCGGCGGAAAGTGGGGGCCCGAGTGTGGGGGGGCTCGTGGGGACACGAGGCTCCTTCTGCCTACCCTGCTGGATACGGTATTCAGCGTGAAGGTAATTTAATTTTAATATTTTAATAGGCTTAAAAATATTACTATTAATATACAAATACATTACGGAAATATATATTCTTAATAAAGAAATTACCTACTTGCAATATTAACTAGTCTTTAGAACTACCTGTTATTTAGTTCTAACGTTTAAGTAAGGTCATAAACATTTTTGGTTTTTTTTTGTTTCTTCATTTTAAAAAGGCTACCTGGATTCTGTGACGTATTCTGTCCAGTGTCTATAGACGGTAAAGGTCCAGTGGATCTTCGCTTAGGTAACTTGAGGCTGACTGTGACGGCAGTTGTTGTGTCGCTGTCGTTGGCCCCCAAGTCCGGCGTCGACGTCCACGACAAGGTTTTGCTAAACCCTGTTAATAGTTTTAAGTGACAATATAATAGATTGTTCTGAAAGTATTGTAGTTTTTTCTCGACAGACGATTTAATTGTATTATTTCGAACCCAACGTAAGGCCCAACCACCACACTTAAGGCCAGTATAATTATTTGTTATGGTGATACCTATAGGCTTTTACGTGAAAAGTGGGCCTAACTTAATTAAGCACTTCAACAGAAAACATTTTTTTTTCATAGTATATTCAGCCAAATGTGTATTTAACATTAAACAACTCATTCATCTACATAACTGACAAACTAAAACTAAAACTCTTACCACTCTACCCTTACTCATCGAGAGGTAAACTGAAAAACATACCCGAGGAGAGAACATCTTTCTTGGTAGGCTCTAAAGTGCTGAGATTCGAACTAGAAGCCCAACCTCGTGTTGTCTTCTCCGTTTCTGCACCATTATCTTCGTCACGACCCCTTTAAAAAGATTATTGCTTACATTACCATTACCGGTGGTAGCTTTTTGTTCATATGTTCATTCGACGATTCAAAAGTGCTTATAATAATTGCCTATTTGAATAAAGAATATTTTCAATTTGAATTTGAATTTTGAATTTGAATTATATTTTTTATGTCTTTACACTGTATCCTGTACATATTAAGTTAGGGGAACTTGGGAAGCTCATGTTAAAACACTCCGTCACTACTAAACTACCGTTCCCCACTTTCTGAATTCTAGAAAACGATGAAACACGTGTTCAATTAAATACTTTTAAAAATCTAAATTTCAATTTCAATTCAATTTTATTTTTTCACTAAACTACCGTTCCCCACTTTCTGTGTGCGGGGATACAGCGTAAAACAATCTTAAATTTGTCAACTTTTATAAATTATATTTCCCGTTGACCTACAATCCTGAAATTGGATCGAAACCCTCGGTGGGCGAGTCAGACTCACACGCGACTATCAGACGACATATAAAAAAGTTACTGTGTCATTTATGTTACTTACGAGTAACACATATTTTCAAGGAGAAATTCAAGGAGGCCGTCTTAGCGCAGGGACACAAGGGTGTGACTATAACGCTAAGGTCGTGGATTGTTAAAAATATAGTTTCTAAAATGTTAGAAAACGGAAGCGGTTAACGTTTTTAAAAATGAACACGATAAAAATACATAACGTCTATATGTTTTTAACGTACTCGGATAGAGGTTCCACGTAATTACAATAAGTGACATGTATCACTCAATAACAACACTACACACTAGATACCTTCCAATCAGCGCTTCCGCCTACAAGCAAGTGTGTCCGTTTGACACAATTCCACTGCTTTAATTGTCTTTTTTTTCACCTAAATCTACCCGCTTTTACAATTGTACGCTAACAATAACGAAACATATATTAAATTAAATATATATAACCGAAACTATAATTTCACCAACATCTAAACATTTTAATGAATAGCCTTCTAATTTATGGTTCTAGATCTAGACCGAATTAATTATAATATCTTAATTTAACCATTAATTTTCCAACACTGCGATTTAAATGAGACTTACCATATGTTTTAAGACACTACAATATTTACATTTTCTGGAGTAATCACAATCTTAGAAAGTTTTCGTAAGGATTTTTTTGGATTTGATATATTATATAAAACTTACCATCACAAAGTCATTAGAAGCCATTCTTGTAATTTAACATTTTAACCCCACTTGTGCTTTCCGTTTATAACTTTACTAATAACTAATCATTTTATTAGGTGATTAAACTTTGTAAGTAAATGTCATCTATTCTAGTTTAATGCTATTCAGATCAATATCATGCATATTTTCTGAACAAAGGAAACAGAAATAATATTGCATATAATTCCTATACTGTACTTAAATTGGTTAATCATAAAAAAAACGGTCAAGTGGAAGTCACTCTCAACGACAGGATTCCGTACCATTTTCAAAATTGTAGGTCAACTTAAAGTAAAACTTACTTAATTATACAACTTGACAAACTTAAGATTGCGGGCGTATTGTCAAAATGATCTAGATGTTGGCCACGATAGTTTTTTCCATTGGTTCACTTTTAGTGATAATGACGGTGGCCTAGTTTTTTTAAAACAACAAAATTTAGGTCATTGCTGGAGAGAACTACATAATTATTATGTTTTTAGTACTAGAAAGGTGTTATAATTGCTACTTGTTATATATTTCAATAATCCTAATAATTTAAGTACTAATTCTAATAATTTTAATAGGTACCCGTATATTTTTATAGGAATTTAACATACCTGTAAGTAGGCAGATGTGTAAAGTTCACAAAAATGTTTTGATGAAACCATAGCATTTTAAGAAAAATATCTTAGAACACAATTGTTAAATAATTTATTAAGATCTAAACAGATATAAATTTATTCTGAAAGCCAATACAACATAATAATTAAAGAAAAATATATACGAAGTAAACTAATTTAAGCCAGTATTGTATCGATAGAGCTATAAAAATTCTCATACACTAATAATTTCGATAATTATCCTCAAATTGTAATCTTAACATATAATTAGAAAGATCTTTAACTGCATCTTAGCTTTAATAAATGGAGGATTTCTAAACGCTGACATATTTAATATTGTTTCGTAGTTCATTGCGTCAATCGGTCAGCATTTGTAGGGGAATGCGAATGTTTAGTAATTTGGAATACTGCCATGATCATTTTTATGATTTCAGCACTGTTTTGTTATCTGTTTGTTCATGAATGTTTGAATACGTTTTCAGAATAGTTTTTGTATGTGTTAATTTAAGGTGTGTAAATGTTTTTTTCTATAACTACCTACTACTGACAAGTAAAACTATACCTAGGAGCATATTAAAAATTGAAAGAAAAAATATGTGAGGCCATTGTTGAACAACGGCGACGAATTGTTCCTACAGTTCAAATGCAAAATTTTAAGACACTCACCAGCCGTTACCTACTATTATTAAAAACCTTTCTTATTTCACACAGACAGCTTATATAGAATTGTGAGAAAACAATAACACGATTGATATTTTGCTGGTATAAATTTTAGTTTAAAATGTGAGTTGAAATGATAATCATTTTAAATCAGTTACCAATAAACTATAGCAGTTCACTTTATTTATTCAAATCTGTTCCTTAAGCAATTGTTTAATTATTGATATAAAAATCGTGCATTTTCCTTATTTAGTTAATGAAAATTTCTTTAGCTCTACGCTAGCTGCTAGGTTGCCATTACTTCTGGAGGCATTATGTATCGTGTGGCGGAATTCAACGCCATGCCTTGTTACTAGAGCGAAGAAATGGAAAACATGAGCGAATATAATAAAAATAATTTATCTATCGCAGACATGCAGATATATTTAAATAACCCCCCACTTCTCCATAATTCACGAAAATTTCAGAACTCGGTGATTGACATCATTTGACGTAGGAAAATATTAGCCTATCTACCTTCGTTATCAAACTGCGTAAGTGCGCTTAAACTTTGGATAAATATTAACATTGCCCTTTGCTTCTTAACCCACCGTGATGATGGCGAGTTCCAAGTGGAGAGAGTTGGCGTAGATACTGTAAAGTCGTCTTCTTTCTTCCGCCCACCATGTTCCTTGTAGTCGCGAAAGCAACGTTTGCAGCGTGTGGGCCACCGAACTTGCGGATGGAAGCCAAGCGGGCACATAGGATCGCCCTTCGCCAATGGATACAAATGATGCATCTTTAAAATTCGCACTCACTACTATAAAATGCAATTCACAAATGTCAACGATTCCACCCTAAATGCCAATATTACGACGTCAATTTTAACACACATCAGCTCATCATTATCATAAATTTAGTCCGAAAAGGCCAATACAGTGCGCGTTAAGCACACTATCCGGTATTGTTTATGGAATGAGTTTACGGTTCTACGCTATAAATAATAATTCATGAAACTAGCAACGTGACCAAGAAGCTCGTAAGTGTGCACCGCACGCCGGCCATAAAAATATCTTGCTGGTCTGTTCGGACCGGGCGACCTACATCGATAATCGACAAAAGCTACAGGGTAAACGAAGCACGAAAAGTTTACAGTCTCTTAAATAATCTGTTTTACGAGTAAAATAAGATAACGGAACCGTCGCGGGCGTAAAATTATAATGGGTATTTAGCGGATGCACTGGAGGCGGGATGATAGTTCGCGCGGCGCAGGCGGCAGTCGGGGCGGCACTCCGGGGACTGGCGGAGGCGCGGGCACCTTGCCAAAGCTCGCCCGCGCTACTTCTCCTCTATTAACACTCGTATATACCACTTCCCCGGGGTACAGGTGCAGATCGATCGTATCCGTCTACCGTCGTCATAATTCGCGATCAGTGTTTTTAAAACTATACGATACACCACATAATATAAATAGGCAGTTTGGTTGACTTGAAGAATTGCAATATATTACGTTCAGTAATAATTAATAGCTACATCAACTTAATTCTTCGATACACAGGCAAGCCAAATATTAAGTCGTATTTTGCTTCAAGTATGTGAGAGTACGAACGCCCGCGCATGTGTTCCCGGTCTCATTCTTAATAAAAATAAAACTAACGCCAATCAAATGCTCCTTGGAGCTCACTCGTGGGCCGACGGCCACTTTCGTACAATAAGTGGCCTATTCTTGATTATTTCTGCCGAAATAGATATGAATAGCCACTTTAATATTTAAAATTAAATACCGTCACAATACATTAACACGTCACGTCTTCGTGAATGACCGTCGACGTCAACACGTGTGGAAATGGAAATTTCTGTTAATAATTTTTGCAATATAGGTACAGTATATACATTATACAGCCAACAGACTCCTTCTGATAATATTTACATAGACCGTTGCCAACAGTTACACCCACGGATTATCATTCCTTGGAATTATTTAGAAACTAATATGCAAATGTGCATTTACAATCAAATAACAAACTACATAATATAATATCAAAGCCGTCGTGGCGCAGGCTCACAAACGTGCGCCTGTAAACGCGACGCCTGTGAATTCGATTTCAACTCGGGGTAATAAAATATTTAAAATTTTAATTTCCTCTCTCTGGTAAGGAGGCATAGTGCGGTGCCGAGTTCCGTCAACCTGATGTCTCGGAAAGTGGGGAACGAAAGTGTCTTAATGGCAAGGGAAGGTCATGACACAAAATTCCCTATACATACCCTGCTATGAACGGGATACAGAGTGAAGCTACTAAAAAAACGATATAATACGTATATGTAACATTTTTCCGCTTTACGCTTAATCTCATATAGCAAAAAGTGTTTCGGTAATCCAAAGCAAGGAAATAACAATAATTCATTTCAAGTTTGGATGTACACAAGGCAGGCTTAACGCTAAAAAACCCTTCTCTACTGGCCAACCTTGTGTGGGAATTAATTTTGTAGGTGTGCTTAATGTAATTAAAATAAATAAATAAATGTGCATACAAAAAAACATTAACATTTACATTATTAATACCTACAAAATATCTTAAAGCACGTTAGGATATTAGTTGTTTTTGTAATTATTCGGAAAAAAATAAACAAAATGTAAATATTTAAATTAAACTTAATTAATGGTGATTTTGCTATTCTTTGAACTTGTGGTGCAAATAAAAACGACTTCTGAAAATAATGCCTGTTACGGTTTTATTAATCTTTTCAGACTTATACATAAATTCGAATGGTTACCTATTTGTGTCATATTTTTATTTATCTTATCAACTTACAATAAACCAATGAAAAGTTTGTTTACAAAATATATAATAAGATAAAGCATTTTATATCAATAACGTTATAAACTTACAAAAATAACATTTATACAATAATATTTTTATTTCTTAAAATTACCTTTGATAGAATAGTATACAGTTTTATTTTATGCTGTCTTTCAGTTTATATTATAAAAATTACAAATATTATATAGGAAATGAACTAGATTAAAAAATAATCGAACATCCAACTCCATAACCATCAGTTAAACTTAACTTATTAATAAGAAATATGCCATTTTTGTCAATTCAAAGTAATAAGAAAAGGACCACTTGGTATATATCACATAAGTATTTAGTTAAAAGTAAATAATAAATTGTTATCAAACGGTGCTGAAACTGGAAAGGGCTCTTAATCCCGCAATGCCGAGATTATAAGAATGCGCGTCGTACCGTGTGTTGTGAGATTAATGTTATTACAATATTTTTTGGATTTTTGTTTCTATTTTATGTGATACGGGATTGAAATTTCATTGTCGGTAAATATCGAAATTGAATACAAGTTGCGAATTTTGGATTTCTAATTGGAAGTTAAAATATTAAGAATATTATATGTCCTATTATGGTGTATCTTTTAAAGCATGTTTATTTAGCAAAAGTCGCCTTCGTTTAAAGGTTCATCTTCTTTCTTGTCATACACCAGAGTTTTGTAAATAACTTTCTCGAAGTGCAAAGCATTTAATCCTTTAGGTTCAGCCACCTTTATTTTCACATCGCCAGGATATAAAATTTCACCCTTGTTTTTCGTACATCCCATCACTAAGGACTTTTGTAATTTGTCAATGCATGGGATTTCTGAAACAACATGATTATTTTTTTATAAAAGGTTTTTAAATTTTTTTCATACCGAAAAAATGTAAAGATTTAAAAATACGGATACATACATTTTGTTATTTACACAGTTAGATCGTATTCTGCCATAAAAAAATATTTATTATACTATAGCAGCAGAAACAAAGGTAGGTATACATATATACGCATATTCCCGATAAAAATAGTAATAATTTTATTGGGGATTTGCATCTCCTCCGTAATTTTTAAAAAATAACAATTTATTAATTTACCTGAAGTTACGACTTTCTTAATGGGAGTTCCAAGCGAGGCCTCAATCACTCTTACGTCTCTCACAAGCTGCTGGAATTCCAGAGGAGTCAAAGAACAAATATGATCTGTTCCTTTCATAGTTTTGTCTAATGTTATATGCTTCTCTAATACCTAAAAATAATATGTGGATAAAAAAATATTAATTTTTGCAGTTAAATGCTAATTAACATTTCTAACTGCAACCATTGAATATTAGGTAGGTAGGTATATCATTTTTAAATAATCTGTGGATTTACTTTTATTAGCACTGATGATATTTTATTTTTTGTTATAGTGATAAAAATATTGTTATTATTGTAAAAAAATAAAATATGACAAAAGAAATATCTAAGTCTAAAGAACACAAATGATGATAATTTTCATGATTACCTTAGCTCCCAATGCAATTGCACCTAAAGCTACTGCAGTACCAACTTCCTGCCCAGAATACCCCACGGGGATATCGAACGTGTTTTTATAGTCTTGTAATACAGTAAGGTTGCAGTCTTCAAAAGGCACAGGATACGCCGATATGCAGTGCAATAAACAAAATTGTTTGTGACTAGCCGATATTATGTCATAAATAGTTTTTACTGCTTCCTTGTCAACCATCCCGGTCGATATGATTAGAGGGACGTTCTTCGACGCGGCATATTTCAAGAACAATAAATTGTTTGAGTCCCCGGAACCAATTTTGATAAACGGCACTTTTATGTTCACCAAGAAGTCAAAAGAAACCTGTCAAATTAAAATAATTATGTTGTTAAAAACACTGATTGACTTATATTTATATATCTATATAAATAAAACAAAATATTTATTTCTCGTGTATTGCAGATACATTCAAAGCAGGTACTTAGATAGCATAGGAATTAATTAATTTATCATTAAACTTTATAGTCTACGTCAGTTTACGTACCATATCCATGGCCGAAGCAGTGAAAAGAATGCCTACTTCTTGCGCATATTTGAAAAGTTCTCTGTATTGGCTCTCACTAAATTCTAAGTGCTTCTTGTGATCGCCATACGTTTCACCCCAAGAGTTTGGATTGTTATATGGCCGTTCCAAATATTTCTTTGTGAATTTCTCTTTTAAGCATGTCTTTTGAAATTTAACGCAACTCGCGCCGGCTTCCTGAAAATTGTATATTTAAACGTCGCCATTAAAAATATCTCTTTGTTCATACTCTTTTGTTTCGTGATAAGCGACAATGAATATCACAATCATAAAGCATTTAGGTACGTTTTTATCGCAATAATGCTAAAAGTTGTTAAGATTTTCCATTAACTTAATGTATCTGATGAATTATGTGTTCTAATTTAAATTTCTTTTGGTATTTTTATTATTTTTTTGTTGGTATATAAAAAATATTAATTATATTGTAAACATATTTTGAAAATATTGAATTAAGTAACATAGACTGGCTAACTTTTAGGAATGACAGGACGACTATTTTGAACTAAAGTGGTATGACTACCGAGTTGCTCAATCCTTACTTGCTCATTCACAAGTACCAAGGCAAAGTATACCTACACGTAAATAATTATTACTTGACCACTTCAAAAGCTTATCCTTCTCCAAAATGATTTATATAAATATCTATTGAAAATTTGAATTGAAAATATTTTACTGTAAACACGCGTCCAAGGCATTCACCGCGGCGCGAGACGTCAGCCGACATTGTTTTGTTTTCGACTCACAAGTCACAACAAAACACTTACTTATAACCTTTAAATCGAGTTTACTACAAATACATAAAACATCACAAACCTTAGCAGCTCGGATCAACTTTTTTGCTATTTCAATGTCACCTTGATGATTTTGTCCAACTTCTGCTATAATGAAGCAGGGATTGTTGCCGCCAACCTTAATGTCTTCTGTTATCTTCACTTCGACCATTGTCACGATGTCAGTCAACGTATCGCCATAAACACAAACGAGCCGGGGCCGTCTCTCGATGCGAACTGATATGTAAAAACTAAGTAACTAATAAGCGAAAGGTTTATCGACCTCTCTTGAACAGGGGATTGAGTAAATAAGGTCAATTCAATATAAAAGCGAGTTGCCCGCAGCGCGCGCGACGCACTAGTGCGCCAGCCCCGCGGCCCGCCTGCTGCCCGCGCCTCGGCGTAATTGATAAAAAACCTGTATGATGGGTGTCCGCGACCACGCTCACATAACACGTTATCTATACAGACGTTAGTAATAAATTTTAGTGGTATGAATTATTGGTATTATGTCCATTTTGTAACTTTAAATTAAATTAGTTATTTATGATTACTAATGTTTAAAACATTGCAGGGAAGTATCGTGGCTAATGGGTAAATTATAAACGAAGTATCTGAGAATATAACATTTATTTATACATAAGTAGATCTGTCCATATTTACATATAATTATCATATTGTTTATTGTCTTTGTTTAAAATGAGCACGCAGCCATTTTAATGATGTCACGATGATCCTTTAGCCTGTCTCCGATAGCTCTGTTTACTTTGGAGTCGGTGGGTTTTGCTAGGAAGTTCGATATGTAGCGGCCGGCCTCTATCAGTTTGACGAGGTCCACGTTTGTATTGACTCCCAGACCGTAGAGGAAGTACACAAGGTCCTCAGTAGCGAGGTTCCCGCTCGCGCCGCGTGCGTATGGACACCCGCCCAGTCCAGAGATAGATGAATCGACAGTCCTTATACCAAACTGCAAAAACAAGAATGGTTAAATTTATCCGAGTGACGTCATTGGGTGGGTGCGCTTACGTACTATACGCGCATTCTGTAGTTGCCTACTCAGTTCTTTGTGACCTTTCACTATTTACATGGGAACAAAGCGTCAAGTACATTTAAATATATTTTACTTTTATCAAGTCTTGTAAATGTAATCTTGTGTGTCGTTCAAATATGTTATCATATGATGTGATAAAAAATCTAGATATTATAAAGACACTTCTTTGTTTTTTTTGGTTGAAAACTGATCTAAATTGTAGTTACTAAATAAATAAAAATTATTTACTGCAAAATTTCTAAAACGATGGACAGTGGCGAATGAAGTAGTTACGTTCTTTCTGCCTACTGTGTAACACACGTAGTAAAATAAGTAGGTACCTATTAAAAACGTAAATGGTCGGCGATAAGAGTTTAATCCTGCTAAGTCCATTTTAATTCGTAAAAAATATTAATAATTACGTAATTTCTCGTTTTATACATTTTTATATCTATATATAGTAGAGAATACAAATCAATTTTCGAAATTATAAAAACATTTTAATAATATAGATATTCTAAAAAGTACAATAATTAACATTCTTCCTTATTTGTAAATATGGTTAAATACAGTAAACAATTATTATATTTTCCGCTTAATTAAAAGTCATTTCGGTCAATATTATATTAATTGTAATTGATCTTACGCATCTATTCTATTGATATTTCTTAGTATAACGTGTTTTTCTTGTATTATATTTAGTAATTGTGTTTAATACGCAGGTATATTTTTGGGTTTGTCACTTAATAATTAACTAAATAAAAATTCTGTTTATTTTTATTTTTCTGGACTGGCAGAGAAGGTGAGAATGTATTAATTTAGTTATTTATATCGTAAATTGTTTTCTCTGGATGTAACTATTAGGTACATACTTTCAGTAGATTTTATATTTTCTATCTACTCTATCATCGCGAGTAAACACTTCAAAACTTTGCAACGGTAGAGGCAACAATAGGGCAATTCATCAATTAAATTGACTTTTAATTAAGTTAACAGTGTGGATAAAATTTTAAAAATATTTATACTAAGCATCATTTTCAGAAATCAGTATAAATATTGCTTTAAATAAAATTAATATGTTTACACTATAATAATATGTTTATATTGAACGAATGATGCAACCATCAGCTTATGTTTTTGATAAAAAAACATATCGTTGACCCTCTGATATAAACAAGATATAGATAGAGATATGTAAATGTAAGTGAGCACAATTGAACATAAATCATTCGTTCATTAAAACTTTAGATTTTTGATTTAAGTAATTACAATAAGAGCCTCATGCTTTTGCTGTATACTTAATGCGAGTCTTCCTGCTTTCTCGTCCATTTTTGTAGTGTATAAATCATATGGGAGCTAATTAGTTTTTAGATTTTTTTTCTATATATCCTTACTCTTATGGTTTAATATTATAACCTTTAATACAAAATTAAACATCGAAAACCGTGCACTCGTCTACAAATTGTTGTATGTCCCACTTTCTTTTATAATTACGGTACATTCTTTTATAATTTTTATTAAGTAAATTAAAATAACTCAAGCGTGTAGTTAGTTATATTGTTTAAAGAACGCACAATATTTCGCTAAAAAATTCTTTCTTGTTGTTTATCAAAAAGTTTTTACTCTTTTTATACTGTTTTTTCAAACAAATCATTGGGCAGGTTCTTATTTACTTCCGGAGTTCCGTTTCCGGTAAGTAATTTATTGTTCTGATTTCTTTTGTGTACACGGATAATCAGAATAAAGTTGAAAAAAGATATTATAAAATAATATAATGCAATAGATTTTATTTCTTAGTTCAAGGTTACATAGGCCCATATTCCGATCCGGTCTCAGAATCAATCCCTCTTCATTCCGAGATCGGATCGACAAAAACAACATCTCAAGATCGATCTCAAAATTGAGAGCGGTTTTTTAAATAAGGGCATTAGCTTTCCATTATAGAGTTGATGTTGATGTTGATGTTGTGATGATGTTATATTTTTTATTGATTTTAACTATTTTATTTAACATAAATAAAAATACGGGCAAATAAAAGAAAAAAAATATAGCAACAATAAACGATGAACAGAGGTCATGTGTAAAGAAAGTTACAGTTTATCTCATAAGTAATAAATCTTTGTTATCACGTCAACTTGAGGCACTCTGTATTAAAATTTATGCGAACTAAAGTACCTATGGCTACCCCGATGCATCGTTTTAATATTGCAAATATACAATTACTTTTGGTTTGGGCCAATTTCAACCAGTTTTTTTCACTAAAACAACATCGATGGAAGTTTTGATATCGTCATCAATACATAAACCGATATTATTATACCGAATTGAATAAACTTCGTTCAAAAAATAAGTATAAGATTCAGTTTTTATTCAAATCAGATATATATACTTCACTAATTTTAAATTATAGACAGAAGTACCTAAAACACTAATTACGTTCAGCCTTAGTGATTTGATATTGTAGTACGGACTGCAAAATTATAAAATACGTACCTACTGTATGATTTTTACTTAACTAAATCGTTTTATGTTATTTAAGTTTTTTTTTACTTTTTAGTTTAGGTACTGTTCGAAGTCCTAAAACTATTGCTAAATACTGTAAACCGTCGAGGACCTGTTTCCTTAAGTGTCTTTCGTCTTCATCATCAGACTTCTAATGGCCGTCACAATCCACTTGGGTGTAAAGTTCTCAAGTTGATTATCATTTTATTTTACTACCGTAACGACGGTATGGTAGGTGACTCAGTTGTCCGGATAGCCTACGAGTATAAGACTCGCCCGAGTATCGTTCATTTGCTCCTAAGAATTGAAGAGTTCCGTTACTTTGTCATGAATCTCATAATCAGAACATTACCAACCTCTTTATTAGAAAGTCTTGAAGTACATCCATTTCAATAAAAAAAATGAAATCGGTTGGTGTGATATTTCAGAATAATATTTGATTGAATGTAAATGGTGAGGGACATTACACTTGAATATAAAAAATATAAGTACTAAACTAAACATTTTAAAAAAGCATATACATTATTCATACATCTGTGATTTTATTTTATGATTGAACACTTTCCTTAATACATTACACTAACCATAATATGTTTCGGTATCCAAATTCCCAAGAATAATAATTAGCAAAAAGTTTCTTTTGTAGGTATTAATATTTAAAATATATAAGAAAATATAATGTAGGAAATAAATATGTATATATAATTCATAACACATTGATGAGGGCTAGAAGTGCCCGCATCAATGTCTAATGGATATTAAAGCATATGATGGACTGGAAGAGCCCTTCCAAACGTTTTTTTCACTGTTTGATCTATTTTATTGTTCAATTGTTATTCAATATTTGAGTTGATCGACGGTTATAGTCGGTCAGGTTTTTTTCTATAGTTGGCTTTCCAGTGTATATATATATTATATTTAACCAAACCAAAAAATAATTTGTGTCATTTTATAATTTGATGTTTACAACAATTTTAATACTGTATAGTAAAAATATATAAGGTAGGGCAGATCAGTATTATTTATTGTCCACTGACGGTACATTGATTGGTCCATTAAATCTAAATTGCCAATTTAAAGAGTTTTCCATACAAACTTTCAACCCCTATTTCACCTCTTCGGGGTTAAAATTTTTCAAACCCCTTCTTAGTGGGTGTTCAATTTATAAAAAACATAATCTGTCCAAATTTCACATTTCTATCATCAGAAGTTACGGCTGTGTGTGTGTGTCTTACCTCATATGTGTGTCTATATCGGAAAAACCGACCTGTGATGATTTTTCAAGTCCTAAGACTACAAATATTACTCTTTTTTCATTTTTTTTCTGTAATGTAATCATGAGTAACCTTTCTGTGAATTACAGTTTAAGATTGAAACATACCTGCATCGGTTTTCAATAAAATGCCGTGTTTTTGCCAAACATTAAATTCAAAATATTNGCACATTGATGAGGGCTAGAAGTGCCCACATCAAGGTCTAATGGATATTAAAGCATATGATGGACTGGAAGAGCCTTCCAAATGTTATTTTCACTGTTTGATCTACTTTATTGTTCAATTGTTATTCAATATTTGAGTTGATCGACGTTTATAGTCGGTCAGGTAGTTTTATTCTTTAGTTGGCTTCCCAGTGTATATATATATATATATATTATATTTCCGTAGAATGGTATTTTGCAATACCAAACAATAATTTGTGTTATATTATAATTTGATGGTTTGTAACCATTTTAATACTGCATAGTAAAAATATATAAAGTAGGGTAGATCAGTATTATTTATTGTCCATTGACGGCGACTGAAATTTGTTTAAATTTAATTGTATTAGGCTTTTATAGAGTGATTAAAACTGTGGTTTCATTTAATGTGGTGCTGATACTTCAACCTGTATATAAACTAGTGGACTTGGGCGGCTTGCCCGCTTAAGGGGTAAATTCTGATAAAACACGAAACACGTGTCCAATGAAATATTTTTTAAATCAAAATTTAATTTTTTTAGTTATCGGTGACAATTTAAAGATTTTTTCATACAAACTTTCAACCCCTATTTCCACCCGTTCAGGGTTAAAATTTTTCAAAATCCCTTACTGGGTGTCCACATTATTTCAGTCAGTGGAAACATCTCCTCTTATATATATATATACATATAGATGTAGGAGCTCTATGTAGTGTTCATTTATAGTCACAAATCTAATTTTAAGTAGTGTGTAAAGCAATATTCTAAATTTAAATGTTTTTTTAATTGGACCGTTTATTTTGAGAGTGGTGTAAGTCCATTTCCTTTTGTTTCGAGAAAATTAAAGGTTAGTATGTCGATGATTATGCAATTTAATATACCGACCGATTTTAAGTTGTTCAAAACATGGGTTTTTTTTGAGAAATTAAACACGGACTAGTTATATATAAAAAAATTACATTAAATTAAGCATGAATTACGTGATAGCTAATTTTTCTCAAAAATGGACTTACACCACTTTCAAAATAAAGGGTCCAATTAATGATAAAAAAATAAGAAATAAAATAAAAAATGAAACCCTATAATTATCACAAATACATAATTACCTCTAATCCAGCAAGTAAATTAGACAATCCCTGTCCGTAAGTATCATGGAAATGAAGTGCTAGTTTATCTGGTGAAGTTACAGATATTATTTCCTTCATTAATTTTCGTACTGAGCCAGCGGTGCCTACGCCGATTGTGTCACCAAGTGATACTTCATAGCAACCCATTGAAAATAACTCTTCTGTTATCTAAAATTAAAAGAATATATATTTTTATTGCAATTTTTATGTATCTGTTACGTTAAGGACTTTTGTTAGCTTCATCATTGTATCCAGCACATAGCAGGGAATGGAGTGTCTTGACACTAGGTTCCTTTTGCCTACCCTGCTGTGCACTGAATACAGCATAAAGCTGATAAAAAAATAACCATACAAGCCAGTGGCACAGAAGTTGACCGTAAATCAAATAATGTTTGTGACTTTGATAATCAGTCAGACGAATGATTTTTTTTTCATTTCGTAATTCTGGTAAGAGGACAAAGAGCCACATTTTTTTTGTATGTGACAACACAGTGTCTAAACTCAAAACACTAAATACTGTGTAAAAGAATTTAATGAATTATGCTTTACCTTTGCTATTTTCTTAGGTTCAATTGATCCATCATATGGGCATCCTAAAACGCATGAGATATATCCTCTTACTCTCATACCATCTTTGATAGCTTCGTTGGCAACTAATTTAAATCTTCTAAGACCTTCTTCAACTGAACAATTTAAATTCTTTTGTGAAAATCCTTCTGAACCAGCAGGGAATATTGCTATTTCTTCAATATTACATTGTTTCTGTGTAAAATAATCAATATAAATTACACATTAAAATAATACACAATAGGCTTCATACTGTATTGGCATACACCGTAGCACAGAAGGCAGGGGGAATCAATTGTTCAACCATTCTGTTCTAATTTTCTGCTTAATTTTTGAGATATTGTTAAGTAGTGGATAGCCTCTTGTCATGTTACCATAGTAAGAAAATGAAAATAATTCAATTTCAGAGTGGGAACCAAGTCCACAACACATACAGTCAAAAGCTGTGCTGCTACACCATGATGGTCTAAAAATGTATTATTCATGGTTATAATTATTTATATTTATTAACTTACTGCAATTTCATAGCCTTTTATGTTTGGTATTAGCACTGGGTAATTTACATTAGGTTTTCTTTTAAGATTCTTCATAACTTCACTTCCATCACTCATTTGCTTTACCCATTTAGGACTGACAAAACTGTTAAATGATAAGTAAAACCAATTTTGGAAAAAGTTATAGAAAAATTAGCTAATTTATTTTCGTTTCTCCTACCTTGCAGATTCAATATCCTTAATACCTGCTTCAGCAATCTTGTGTATCAGTTCAATTTTTATTTCAGTGGGTACAAATTTTGCCTCATTCTGAAGACCATCTCTAGGGCCAACTTCATAAATTCGTAATTCTGTTGGTAGATTACTCTGTAATAATTTGTATTCCGAAACGATATATTATGATTTTCATTAAAATGACTATAATAACAAGGGTAGTCTATGACAACTTATTAAATAATAGCAAAACTTACGGTTGTACGATACAATAGGGCGTTGAAATTTTTTAAATAAAATTTATTTAAGACTCGTGTTCTAGTTAACATTATTAATTAAATTTGCGTTATTTCAGATTAAAAATAATATACTACGATGAAGTGCGTACGTCATTATACACTTATCAGTAATCACTTTGTTAATGTTTTCAGGACTCTGATTAAATGTTGCTAACGAATTCATCTTTAATATTAATGTCATAGTTTTTTATTGATGTTCAATTATATTTTTCTGCTATTTATTATTTTCCACATCCTCATAGATTATTTTGGGAGCATTTTGTATTCTTGCAGACTGTTCCATTTATAAAATATACCCTGTAAGTACTTTTGTAGGCTTCAGCCAGATTTTTAAAATATTAAATACATGTCATACAACACACATGACATAATAAATTATTTAATAATAATCACATTCAAAATCATATTCTTAATTATGTCAAAGTCAAGGGTCAAAGTTGAAAGTTGACAGACAAAGTTTCATTTCAAATTTCAAAAATGAGGCTAAGACGGTACCACTTAACCACCACCATCAATAACGAATACTTTTCATATTGGTTGTGCAGTACTGTTTTTTTAATATATCAATAACATTTTATTTTGCATGAAATTCTCTCAACTAATGTAAAGTGATTATTTAGAATATCAAATAATCATCTTACCATAAACATTAAGCATTTTAAAGCTTTGCTTTATTTTAAAGTCAAAATAGTGTTAAGTATTGCCTACATTAGAGTAGGTTCTTAAATTTAAATTTTAATATTTATTATTTATTTCAATGAAGAAATTGGTGTTTTGTCGACTAACGAGCTAAGAAAGAAATGAAAAGAAAACTTATAGTACGGCCACCCTGAAGTCAGCTGTACAGTTGATGACTTCATTTTAGGTATTTTTTTATTTTTTTAGATGATCTAACTTCAGAACGGCCACTGCCCACTACTCTTTGATCGTATTCTTTAATCTGTGATAATTATTTTTTGACAACTTATGATAACTAACGCCCCCTGTCTATTGTTGCAGATATTCATGTTTTTAGAAATACCGGCTTGCAGTATATTTTATTATAGAAGTTTTTTATATTAACTGAAAATCATTGTTTTCAAAATGGGTATGTGAAACAAAATAACACATATATCGTATAAAACAATGAACTAAAGTGTTTTTATTTTATTTTCAGCTGTAAACAGTGCCACGTCTTTCGTGTTATCATCGATTTTAACCTTGTTAATATTTTCTGGAATGCAGATGTACAAACCAATTTTAATTAGATCGCCAATTACAATAATATTTGGAGGATATTTGGGTTCTGTTATGTTTATGTTCTTTGTTACTGTATCCTTTTGAAATACAATTAAGACAGAAAAAATATCTACTTACTTATTAAGACAAATAAAAAAAATGGTTTAGCAATTAAGTATGGCTTACATTTATGTTATTTTGTATTACTTAACAATGTAACATATTTTTCACTATGTGCTGGTGTTTTGATGATAAATATTTACTGTTTATACTATTCCTTAATTGAAAAACAGGCAATAGGAAATTTAGAGGCAACACTATTTGGTAAAAATTTCCAGTTAAAATTACCAGAGATAGTGATATCAATGCTGATTTCTACAATTGCATCAGGAATGGTTCACAGGATTTGTTTCACTACATGGTAATATTATATAAAATTATATATATTTTTAATATTCATACTGTATATACAGTCAGAGAACTTAGTGTTCTAGTGTACTCCATTTCCTTCCTTCCATCTCAATTTAATATATTTCATGAGGAAAGGTAAACTTACAGGCATTTTGAATGCAAAGTTGAAAATCATTTGTTCCACCAAATGGAGACCAAACCCACAATCATAATTACAGTTAGACATAGTTTGACTGTCCCATGATAGTCTTTATTAATTAATATATGTATTTATTTGTCTGCATAACTTATTTAAAAGAAATCATAAAATACATAATATTACTATACATTTTTCACTTAAAAAACTTATTAGATTTACCAAAAACTATGAGATGGTAGTACATTGTATTACACAAGGAACAATAAAAATGCTGAAAAAATTCCTGACAAGCGTAGCATAGTGCTATTTATCTTATTTAATATAATATTATCAAACTTATATTTCCTTTGCAGCTTAATTTTCTCAATTATAACTATTTACTACATGAATAAGCTGTCTCAAAAAACATATGCATCTGCACCTGTTGCTTCAGTTCTAGTGAAAGGCCGTCGTCATAAATAATATTTATATACATTTTTATAATTTTAAATACAAATATTCAATTGTACTTGCTGTTTTTTAATTACAAAAAATCCAAGTAATAAGTTTTTTCTTTGCACTGTATCTTGTAGAGTAGGCAGAAGGTATCTAGTACTACAACAATCCATTTCCCTTGCACTACCCAATTTTTTTATACATTACAGAGTACTCAATGATATGCTTTTACATTTTTTTTTAAATATTAATATTTCTATGTCTATTCAATATATTGATGATAACAATACTTTGTTGTCTAACTAGAGTGAGGAGATGTAAATACATTATTCACCTGAATGTGAATCAAATAAACTCTTTATCTATTCATCTTTCACAAATATTGTGTTATAAATTATATTATTTCACAAAATTTTATTTAATAAAGTAATTAAATTAAAAAATATGTAATTAAACATCAATAGTTAGTATTAAAAAAAGTTTATTAATTTCTATGGACACAATATTGCTTAATACAGTACAGCAGTTCTATAACAATAATGTAAAACATACTTTTAAATGTTTTTCTAACATACTTTTCTCTTAACATATTTAGAATAATACTAAAGTGACTTAAGAGTAAGTAGTTTTTAGTATTAGCAAAAAAAATAATGTTTATTTTAATGTGAAAATAAAATAAGTTAAATAAATAGTTCATGCAAAATTAATATGTTTAAAATTAATTAGTTTCTTCTTGTGTATAGCGTTAATTTAAACAGACAGTAAATTAATAATTTTTAATTAGTAAAATGTAACTCGGAAATATTATAAAAACAGTAAAAACTTAACTTTATACCTATATTTTAGATTATTAACTGGGAAAACATATTACAGCATAAATGTATTAATGATTCATAAAACAATTTTAAATACTTAAAACTAAAGTTTTTAAATTAATAATGACTTAATATTTATTAATATTAATACATACTTTCTATACTTAATATAATTAGATATATGCACACAGTAACTTGTTATTGCACAAAGGCTATACATAAAATTTATTTGCACTTTAACATCAAATATTTAGAACAGTGTATATAATATATTTTAGTGGTAATTAATATAATAATAAGTAGTATTTATAGAGTAATTTTTTTATTACAAAATACAGTATAGATTTATATTGACAGATTTTTAAAAAAATATTGCTATACGATACTGCCCTCAAATTTGGCACAATATATTAAAAATATTGCAATAATGTTGTGATATGTGGAAAATATGTATGTATATTTGAAATCTACTTTTTTCATCTAATCAATGATATATAAGATAAAGCTATTTTATCAATTCTATATGTTAAATTTGATTCTACTGTGATATCACAGATTTTGTAAACAATTAAGGCACAATTAAAGACACTATTTTCCAATTTAAAAATAAGTCATTGATAATTACTGTTATTGAAAGTCATTCATATATGAAAATGAAGTGAAATTCAACAAAGTTTAACATTGTTCAACATTATAAACATACATATATCTTTTACTTGTTTCTAATATGCATACTGTTATTTCTAACATAGGGGTTTTGAAGGATCCTTGGTGTTGTCTCCATTACTCTTAGCAATAAATCATCTAGATAGTTTTCGAGATCCTTATTTTTTTTCTTTTCAGATTCTACATCTTTTTGTAGATTATATATCATGACTATAAGATCTTCCCTTGTCATATCATTAAATTGTTGTAACACAGTCTTAGGTATATTATTAAAAGCAGGATTTATGGTGTCCTCCTCTACAATGTTTTCTTCTCCAACTATAATTCGTTCTTCAAGAAGTTTTTTAGGTTTACTGCTACCAAATTTTTTGAAAAATTTAGGACTAGGCTTCTCTTTTAAAGAACTAGGACTATCTAATTTCTTATTTCTCTCAAGACTTGATGACTTTTCTTTGTCTATCATAGTTTGACTAATAGATTTTCTGGGATACAATTTTTGGGACCACTCATCATCCTTGTTAAGAATCGGCACTGGTAATTGCGGTGGTGCAAATGTGTCAAGACTTAAGCGAACAGGTTTGAGAGGTGCAGATTTTTCCGCAATAGCTAAAGTGCTACTTGTGGATCGTCGTAAAAATTCCCCACCACCTAAATTTTCTAGTGATGCATTAACTGGAGATGGTGTATATTTAACACCTCTGGGTGCAAATGAATTTTGTACATTGAGAGAACTTCCAGAACTTTTATGTGATAAATCATCAAAAGCAAATTCATCTTCATCTTCACTTATAACACCTGGGTCTGCTTCACCTGATGATCTCTTGGGAGTAGATGTATCTGGAGTAGATAACACAGAAGTACGAAGATTACCAACACTACCACCTAATGATAATGATTCACTCTTTTTGTCTTTTCTTGTTAGGTTCATTTTAGATCCCAAGTTTTTTGCTAATTTCTTTATTCCCTTTCTCTTTTCAATGCTACCTATACTCATAAGGCTGCCTCCTACGTTTTGAGCAATACTTGATAGAGATGACTTGTGCTTCTCTTTCTTGCTGAGGTCTGTTAAACTTCCTTCTTTAACTGTAAAACCAATTTTTACTTCCAATTCACCCCTATTTTTGTCATTTTCTTTCCCTGCTTTTCCTTGCAACGTATACCATCGGTTTCTTGGGCGTTCGTAGACATCGAGGTCTTTTAACGGAATCGATACCTGACCTAATAAGTGATCCTTAACAAAATCTTCGTCGTAAACTTTTAAAGCAATTTCAGCAGTATTTCCTTGACTCGGTATTCGTAATTCGCATTCTTCATACCATTCGACATTCTCCGTAGCTTTATGTTTTACAGAAGTTTGAAATTTTTCTTTGGCCAGAGAGATTGTAACAAAACAGTTATTTGTACCGTTTTTGCCTTTAATAAGTAAGCCTTTCGCTCGTTGCACTGTAACTTGGACATGAGTTGGGTCCCACATCTCGTCTAATAAGATGTAACAATTACCACTGTATTATTTGAAGTTTCTAATGTTATTTGCACTGTAAATTTCGAAGATGAGGTGTCGAGCGTATCGTCCGTCACGAATTGTGATTGGTATCTTGAATGTATACAATCACAATCCGTCATTCCTCAATTCCTCATTCATTACTCATTGTCAGTCATTTTCATTCCGCATTCGTGATTTGATTTGCCTTTGCCCCGCCTCTGACATTCCATTCACCTTTAGTTTATGGTTTTGTCTATTGCTTGGTTTGTTTGTATCACCTTTATATTGAGATGAAAATGTTTAATAATATTGGAATATATTTATAAATATTATATTACATTTTATTTCATTATATGCTTTGAGAACAAAGTAGTAATTTTATAATAAAATTAATGTTGCTAGAAAAAAAATATAATGCCAATGTACAATTTATATTTAAAAATACATCGTATAATTTATTCTTTTGTATAATAAAAGTATATATCTACATACTTAGGTACATCAATAAATTGTAAATATATAAAAATATTAAAACAATTACAAAAAATATGAATATTAAAAACAACAAATGAGAAATAACGTCCTTGGCGCATAAAAGATATTTACATTTGTAATGTACCTACTTATTCAGAAAATTATTAACTTGTTTTTGACAATTATTGATTCTTAAGGAGTATTGAAATGCTTATTTTAATAATAATGCATACGTGGAGTTGTGGAATCTTAAATGCGTAATGCATTTATAATATAGGTATCTAAGTATATTACAAAATTATTAAAAGTAATATTCTCGTACATATGTACGAGTACGTTACTTTTAACTAATAAAGAGTTATCTAAACGAATTATAAAAAAATATAACTATTAGGTATCGATTGTATTTGTATGTAGATTCTTATTGGATTATATCGTAATGCGTACTTACATCGTAAACATATTTTACACTTGAAAAGAATCTATTACATAATACAATATACACTTACTGAGACACGGTCACGGTAGCTATTTAGCAGAAAATAGTTGGCAAAATCCAATCTATCTCTCTCTCGTTTTTAATAACGTTTCTTTAAAATAATAGAGGTTGAATGATTGCAAAATCTTTTCATCTGCATAACTGAATTCGACTACATTCGGTTATTGTTTATAAATGTTCATCGTTATTATCATCATCATCATCAGCCTGTCGTCGTCCACTGCTGGACATAGGCCTCTCCCATGGCACGCCACTGAGCTCGATCTTCATCCTTCTTCAGCATGATCTTCGCATCCAGCAGTTGCCAGCCACTTTGTTAATATTGTCACCTCATCATTACGTTTGCCGAGGCGTAAAAAAAAATCAGCTTTATTTTAGCTTTTTTTTATAAAAGTTATGATGAATAAATTAAGACCCTGTCCGTGTTATGTACCGTAACATAAATTAAATCTATACATATTTATAACATTTATATGTAGACAAAAAATGTTACCATTTATTTTTATTTAGCATATTTCAGAGGAGATACGTATTAAACATTGTAATTATTTTGAAATAGGTATATCTAATAAAGTTCATTAATTTGAAAATTGTTATAGTACGGCTGGCGTGCAGTTTGCAGGCTTGTGAATGAGTGACGCATAGGGAGTTGTGAATGAGGTCGTAACCTAATTTAACATTACTAGTCCAGGAAGGACCGATAAAATATTGATGTGAAAATATTTCAAAATGTCGAGGAGTCATTAATAAATAATTGTTTTACAGTGCTATAACGAGCCTAATCTAATGCATATACGTCTGACGTTATAATCCCATAGGGATTCTTAAATGCTTATTTATGAGTCTTATTTTTTGTTAAATTATCATTTAAAAATGTCTTTTGTCTTATATATTTCGTATATATTTCAGTATTACCAATTACAACAAGACACATTCTTAAAATGCTGACAATTTAGTTATAAGTATTTAAGAACTATAGCGAACGAACGAAAATGGAAAATTAATTTAGTTGTAAAATATAAATGCTACGAAATATTTATTGAGATAACACATCGTTGTAGTATCGTCCATTAATTTACAAATAGCTATTACGAGCCTGGCTTCTACTCTACAGCCTCTGCAGGGAGTCCAGTATGAATTAATAGGCCAGTTTACTGTTGCATAATTGTGTGGTGCTTAGCTTTGTGCCACTTTAAGATTTAATAGCAAATAACAAAATAATTTATTTATTAGCAATAATAGTCCAAGATGTATAATTTAGTAGACGAAATATGGACAAAAGTTTTTGGTTTTGAATGATATCTTTTTTGCTGTAAAAATAAAAATTCTAATAAAAATAAGCTTTCTTAGGTTCATTACTTTTACTATTAAGTACTATATACACAGCCGTTTAATCGATTAGGCAAAAGCGTGTGCCTGCAATCCTGATTGATGGTTTGGGGTTCGAAGTGTTTTAATGGGATCCGAGTGATTTAACACTATGTTCCCCAGGTTCACTGGTTCCCTCTATATACTCTATATACCCTGCAAAGAGCGGGAACAGCGTGAAGCATGGAAAAAAATATTGTCACTATCAAGGTTAGCTAAATTTCAATTTTGTAGCTTTTTTTTAATTGTAATACCTATTGTTTTGTTAAAGTACTGTAAGGGGTTTAATGTTAGCTACACTTAAATCTTTCAACACCCTTACATGAAATACCTTAAAGACAAAAGTAGACATTTTTCTAAAAATTATGCCTAATCTTCTGTAAACTAGGTATATTTCGATTTTGTAATCACATAAAAAAATGTAATTTAATAGTCTTTTGAAGTAACAAACACTATAAGCGTGTAGGTTTATGCGTACTTAATTTATTCAAGATAATATTCTAATTTACAGAAGCCCAGCGCCTGTCTTATCGGTTAGTAACTTGTTGTAGAGAAAATTCATTAGCGTATCGTTAAATCACCATCGCTGTGAACTTTGGCTAAGTTAATATTTTGCTTGGGCTCAATACCCTGCCAACTTTACGAACAAAATTTAGTACGGAGTTGTGTACACTGTGAATATTATAGGAGCCAGCCGTTGTATAACTTAGCAAAAATTGTTTTAATTTTTAATTTTATTAAAAAAAAAACTTAATTTTTATTCTCATACAACTTTTACTTATGAAGTAAAGTAGAAGTATTTTAGTACATCATTAGTATATGTATATTATAAACACGATAGTGGAGTATTGAGGCACTAAGCGTTAGCGTCGCGCATCTCACATACAGTAGGGGTTTATAGAAACTTAGTCTTAAAACACTCTGTTACACATTTTTTCTGTTCCGGAATTCAACGCCGTGCTGCCTTGACACCAGAGCTAAGAAATGAAGATATTAAGTATTTCATTTCTTCGAGTAGGAATCGAACCTGCAACCTGTTGCGTTTACAGTCACACTTAGTGCCTCTGCGCCACGACAGAGCTCTTAAATGATGGTAAAAATACACACTATATTTATTGTAACAATTTAATAGACTATTGGTGTGTATAATTTAACTTACGAGACAAAATTTCCTATATCTTCGAGTTTCATGGCATCAAATAGTACTTGAAGCCTACATAACAGAATTAATTTGGAATATTAATCGTCAGCTAAGTAGGCTTAAGTCAGTTCAAAAGAAACAAAATTGAGAAAGAACCGAATTAATTCGGAGTAGAAAAATAATAACAGGATAAGAATTTTAAATGCCGGCCTTATCAACTCAAAATGCTTTATAACGCGACGGTGTTAGTCGCTTAATATTTAAGATTCTTGTAAATTTCCATAAATATTTTTCCGAGAAAGTTTGGCTTAAACGTTTACTATCTCGATTGTTCAAAGTTTGCGGATAGTTGACAAAGTTGTCAGGTTAAACTTTGTCAATACTGATATTGTCTACCAGCTTAAAATACCATAAATTACTGGTAGATATGTTTTATTAATAAATTAATTATTAAAACCGTTAATTACAAGCTTTTAGAAGTCAAATTAATATTTATTAAATTTATTTTATTTTTCTTTATACTGTTGTATGATTTTAGTTTAGACCATAGCTGTTTAATAACAATTGAATGTGTATTCAGTTTTCGTTTATTTAAATTGTAGATATATTTATTTTATCTAATACGACAAACACGTTATACATACTGGAACAATGCTCCAGATGTGAGCATAGTGCTTCTTTATATACTCGTAGTTCGTACATTTGGTTCGACAAAATTGCTATAAAATATTTTTTTTATTGGCTGGAACTTTAGTTTAGTTAATATTATTAGATGACGGTAGTCATTTCAGTAATTTAAACCTGACTATTAAAATATGTATCAATTTTCCATTTCAATTTCACAAATATTGCTTATAAATCGGATGTTTTGTATCGAATCGAATATTAAATTAAGCACAATAATTAACTATTTAAACAATTGAAAACTCGCTCTTTTGGTTTCGAAGGAATTGTTTATTTATTTATTCAGTGATTGCTTAACCTGGATGCAAGTGCAATTATAAATTCATATATGTTGTACCTACACATATGCAACATGAATAACTTACACGTCTGCAAACAAAGAGCTATTTACTCTAGTACATGCAGTAGTACTATTAAATATTATATATATATAGGGTAAAACCCGGATAGTTGCCTCGGACGGATACATGCCTCAGTTTCAAATGCTCTATGTTAGACGTGTTGTCAGTGTTTCTTTTTGATCATAATAAGAAGCGTCCCCCGCGTGGGACTCGGTGCCGCATCAGCTGTCGAAGTAGGTGCACGAGTTTTGTCCGTGTGAGTAAAAATCTTCCGCGACAATACTTTGACGAGCGTCAGAATTATATTGGCAAGTAATCTCCGTTAAATATAATTATAACTAATTGCGGTTTCAGTAAAATAATTATTTCTTTGATTGCATTAGAGTTTAAATTGTACTGTAATAAACGTTTTGTTGTGAAATATGTTTTATTTATTTTGTAAATAAAAAGGGCAAGTATCCGTATCAAAAAGGATAGTTGCCTTACTGTCTTTTGCGGATTGTTGCCCTGGGGCAACTATCCGTAACTACACATTTTAACAAGCAAACAGGTTTTTTTCTTAGTTATTTTTTTCATTTGGTTTTACCTTTTTTTCTAGGTGATATTTTTATTGGGCTTTACTATAGTTTATCTTAAATAAAATAAAATATATATCTATATAAAACATCAAAAAAAGAAGTCAAGATATCCACTCGAGAAAGTGAAATATTTCATTTCTTCGCTCTGGTGTCGAGGTAAAGCGCGGCGTTGAGTTCTGCCACTCAACATGCAATGCCTCCAGAATTCGGCAGAAGGTGAGGTACGCAGTATCTTAACACTAAGTTCCCTCTGCCTTCCCTGCTGTGTGCGGGATACAGCGTGAAGCTGATTTAGATTTAGATTTAGATTAAGTAATGAATCCTACATCCTTGGCTGCTGGATGCTAAGTATAAGTTATATTCAGTTGTTAACTAAACAAAAGAAATGGATAAAAAAAACAAGAACGTTCACAGTAATATATGAACAAAACAAAAGAGGTACGTAATAGAATTTTTGGAGCGGCCATTAGTAGTGTAACGAGAAACAAAAGATTTCACCTTTACACCTGCTTATTATGATGGCTCATCATAACGAGTCTACGTTCGTCACCTTCAAGGAGCACGCTTTTACGTGAAACAACTTTTTTCTTAAAAGAAAAGAAATAATATTTATATTTTAGCATATACACGATATTTCCATTTCTTCGCTCTGGTGTCGAGGCAAAGGGTGGCAAAATTTCGACGGAAAGTGGGCAACGGAGTGTCTTAACACTAGATTCCCTCTGCCTACTCTGCTGTGTGCGGGATACAGCGTGAAGCTGATTTAGTTCTATAATATGGGCTTGCTGGGAATTGAAAAATTAAGTGACAAGTATATCCAATATAATGGACTTTTAAAGATGGCGGACTGCCTTTATCATGCTTTTCTACTAATATAGCCTTGTTGACAATACGAATGCGAATTCAACTATATTGTTCCAAGCATAATGAATTCAGGGAGTATTGCGGCTAAAAAATAAATAGGTAAAAAATGGATGTCGTTACTGATTTATGATTTATTTTTTTATTATTGTACGGAATCCCATCAAAGCTCCGAATTGGAAGAGCGCTATTCGTAAATTGCGGGCTTTATTTTATCAACATGCCAGTAAACAGGGCTAGTTACGTACGCGCCATCGTAAATAAATTGTTTTCATTCGGAAATTAGTTCCATATATGTGCATTTAGAATTTATATAAATACATATATATATACATATATCTATCGTCTGCTTAACTGGAGCTTCGTTTACTTTTACATTGCGTTTGCATAATCATTAATACATGCGTAAGCTAAAACGATTTATTTTCCCGTTTTCCGCCCAAATGGAAAACATAATTTGTTAAATGGCGGAGTTCAACGCCGCGCTATTGACAGTAGGTGAAAATGAAAATACAGTCCTCCGATGTCACCACCTTTATTTCATAGACTAATAGAGCTGAAAAGGATAAAATGAATTTATATATATTATTTGCCATAATAAAATATTTTTTTAAAATTTCACTATTGAACAATAGTCAACAAATACAGGGTCATGAAGATTTCACCTTATGTTAGGTTTTCATACGTTATACATTTACTGTGTATAGGTACACGAGTACAGGCCGTATTTATTATTTATCTAAACAATTTAATCTTCTCAAGTATTCAAATTCCAATAAAATTCCACTCCTTGTTTACCGTTGAAATTGTAAGCTTTGAATGCTTAATAATTAAAGAACCTTATACAAGTACGGACTACCCCACCTATAGGAGAGATGAGGTAATTGCTTTATATTTTGTTTTTCAAAATCTAAACTTATTAGTGAGGCCAGTTGAGGCGCAGAGGAAGAAGCGTGCGACCAAAACGCATCTGGTTGTGGGTTCGATTCCCATTCGATGAAATTAAATATTTAATATTTTGCTTGCTTTGGTAAAGAGGTAAAGTGCGGCGATGAGTTCCGCTACTCAACACGCAATGCCTCCAGAATTCTGCGAAAGTAGAAAAGTAAGTGTTTTAATAGGAACAGAGTGTCGTAACACTAGGTTCTGCCTACCCAGCTACTTGGGGAATACAGCGTGAAGCAAAAAAACTATTGCATAAGAATTTGCGTATAATGGTATAGATAGACTCAAACAATATTTTTTGTAAAGTGACATAATTAATAAATTATATATATNTATAAAACGAAATTAATATTGTATATAAATCTGTAATTAAGTCATTTCAGCATCATTAATTAAGGTAACAAAAGTACGTATAAGCAACTCATTAGAGTGGGGTTTCCTTCTCGCCGCAAGAAAGTAGGTCAACGACCAGAACATTTTTTCTATTTAAGATACAACTGTAAACAATACTGCACATGTTATTGTGGTTTTCTCCTTTCAACTATTATAATTAATAAAAAAAATTATATGTAAACTTTTAAAAGTAATAAATTATATATCATTAACTAAATATCCTGTCTAATTGTTTGTTTGCTTATGATCCTTGTCATGTTACTTCCATTTACCACCACAACTATTGATACGAAGCTGACGAGAACCTTGTGTGACTGAACTGATTCAAAGACTTTGGGAGTGCAGTATCACTACGTTTAAATTCAGACGTAAAGCAGAACGTGGTTGTTTTTTACCGTTTAACTAATCTGTTATGATTCATCCACAGGATAACTCATAACAGATCTTATAACAGAACTCTAGATTTTTAGATTTCCTCATATTTACATATTTAAATGAAAGAGTGTAAAATAAGGTCTTGGCACTGGTACTGTTGAATATTTAAAGTTCGAAATATCTTTATAAGCTTCATTTAAGTGATCTTTAATTTGCATTCTCAAATGTCAGAAGCGCTACATTTTTTTAAATACATAGATATAATAAAGAGGTCACGGGTCATGATTAAAAGAAATATTTTTGCAAAAGAAATATTTTTGAGTCTTATTAAAATTGAATTCATGAATTAAAATTTAGATTTAGTTAAATTATATTTTTTTAAAACATTTTTAAAGTGTTTTTCCACACTTTGGTATATTATTAAACTGTATTACTTTATTTGGCTATCGTTTAAACGGCCATCTTATTAAAGAAATTTTAGTTAGTTCCAAATTGTTATGTTAAGTTCCTAGCTGATGGAAATGTCATTAAATTGCTTTCTTTTTAAGATTAAATTGACCTTTTCGCTTTGTTTCTTTACCAGAGCGAAGAAATGAAAATATTAAATATCTCATTCCCCCGAGTGGAAATCGAACCCAGACCTTTTGTGATTTCAGTCGCACGTTAGTTAGCTAAATAGTTCTTAAACGTAAATATTCCGTGTAATAATGTATGTTGTAGTCCCGCTTGGTTGTAGGCTATGTGAAGTGTAAAATCAAACACCAGTTGGCCGCAGGCCAATGTGAATGTGTATTTTTCGAAGCGTGATTTGGCTTTGTATATAACCCTTATATTATTATAGTATAACATTTTACAAATTTCAATTTTTTAAATAAATAAAAGAACTGTGTGCGAATTATTAAAATTTATTAAAAAGTAGATATTTTTCACAAAAAAAAAAATATAATAAAATAAAAAATAGTCAATTAAAATTGGATTTCAACTGGAATATTCCAATTAAATTTTAGAAAAATCGAGAAAAATAATTGAAAATTGGTAGCTTAAACCTATTATTAAAAAGTCAATACCGTATTGTAAACATAACTTTTCAACTGTTTTTTTACTATTTTCTTTTCTATGTGCAATAAAGAATATATAATAATAAAACAAGTTTCTATGCCAGTTACCTTTCTGGAGCCATAATTTCATCATATAAATGAGAGCCTTTACATTTTTCACATACCACTACAAAGTTCTGAAAAGAATGGAAATAAATTTCATTATTATAATGTTATCTTAAGAAATATAAAATTGTATATAAAAAGTTGAAACATAGCACATAAGCATACTTCGCTACGGCAAAATAGTTTGTGGATTAATATGAAAAAAAGACGTATTAATATGGTTAAAAATAAATAAATATTGTTATAACTTATATAAATATATGTAAATATAATTTATTTACATCAATGGTTGTTATTTTATATATTAAACTAGAAACGTACCATATTATACTGTTGTCGTAGAAGATCCATTGCGACGTCAAAATTACGATCGGATACGGCACCATATTTCTCCATTAGTTCTACAGATCTTTCTGCACGCTCTTCTAATTGTCCCAGAGTGGCGGGTTCCCCTCTGAACTCCTCACGGCGTCGACCAAGTCGCGCACCCCAGCTGTGGTGGCTTCTCGCCCGCCTCGATGGATGTGTATTGGCATGCTCTCCTACAGCCTGTGCTTCCACTGAGCTTGAAGGTAAATTCACCATGTTACTCTCAACACAGACTTTAGCTAAGTGACAGATTTTTATAAATTCATGGATATTTAACTAATGCATCGTATGCTTGTAAATATTTTTATTACCCTTATTAGTAAACAATTATACTTTAATCACCTGTATTGTTATCAGCCAAAAAATGAAAATCCTTAAAGATTTAAAAGAATAACCGTTTCTGTAATGATAATATTCATTAAGTTAAAGACACGGTAAAGGGATTACTTAAACAATAGATTTCCAGGGATTTCATTAGTTAGGCGGTGTAGACAATGACACTCGCTCCTTTCATATTCGACTTTATAATAAAAGATGTAGTTACTACTTTTAAAAAGGTAATTAAGTCGTAAAAAGTGAAGTTGAAGTTAATATTTACCGTTTCTATGTAAAATAGTAAAATTACTGAAAAAACTGGTTGTCTGTAAAGTCGGTTTACGTACGATAATTTTACGTCATACACAACGTCACTAGAAAACATTGGCATATGGCAAGCCGCGTGAAGCTGAAAAAAAAGAAAAAATAATAAATATTTAATATATTTTTTTCAGATTTTACAATGAGTTAGTATACAATGTTTTTGAAATAATGTAACTACCCCTCTTGCGCCGCAGCAGGGGCGATGCTTATTTCGCATTGTAGCATGGAATACGTCAACCCTTTTAGAGTAATTGGCGGCACACGACTTGGTGAACGGTGTTCAGCCTTAAATACGAGAAATTCACGATTCGTAACATTATACATACATCGACCCATTTACCGCCGCCGTAATTATCTGAAGTCTCCGACCGAAGTACAGCACTATCATGTCATCAGCGTAGCTTAACTTGTTAGTAAACACATTGTGCATCTATAAAGAATCCAATATAGAGGCTGCTGGGTTCTTCAATCAGCTAATTAATATACAGGGTTAAAAAGAGAGGGAGCTTGTCTTACACTACACGTAAGGATGTATTCACCTGACAAGGCAATCGCACCTAACCTGATTCTTTTAGTGTTTATATATGTCTTTTAGTGTCTTAATTTTAATATACCCTTACTCTCAAGGTATTTCCACAGCAGCTCATCACTTGCCAGATCAAAAGATTTAAATAAGTCTAAGAAGTTAAGTCTAACATATCGATACCGATATTTTCCTCTTAGTGTAATACTTGACAGTATGCTTAAGCCTGAAAATAGCACTTATAGTACTTAAACACTCCGTTCCTAGTAAGACACTTCCGTTCATCACCGAATTAGTTGAGTGGGCGGACGCTGCGCTTTGTCTCGTTACCAGAGCAACGAAATGTAAATATTAAATATCTTATTCCCCCGTGTGGGAATCGAATCCAGAACCTGTTGTGATTTCAGTCGCACGTGTGTGCCCAAACACAGAGCACACATTATTTATCTCGAAAAGAACAGTAATTACGTGAAAATAAACAAAAAAGTAATGAAATAATATACAGAAAAAGTGGATTAGATTAAATTGTCATACGAAATAAATGCTATAGTTATATATATAGGTATGTCTATAATTTGAGCCTGGAGTATTTATTGTAATTGGTTTTATAGGTGGAATGGCTTCTAGAGCGTGTCGTCCGGAATTAAACGTAGGAAATTAACTGAAAGCTTGGTGTTAATCTGAGAGGAACTCAGAATAAATTGCGGGAGAAACGCTACATGCGCTAAATGAAAATGTTTTATCGGTAGGTGCTAAACCTAATTCATACGTTTTTTTTCATAATTGAAATAGTAATGCAAAGGCGGAAATGTATAGAAAATAACGGTATCCAATACGAGAAGAATGCCGAATTCTTGAAGCATTGCCTGTTGGTTGGCGGATCTCGACGGCGCGCTTTGCCTCATTATTTTATTCCCTCGAGTGAGAATCGAACCCACAATCATCGCGTCCCAAGATACTTACTACTACTTACAAGCATTTTTTTTGCAGTAGTAGTACTTTCAAGTATTTAATTTTCTTTATTACGAATCAAATGGACATTGAATTGAACTAATCCAATTAGAAACCTGTTCAATAACTATAGGCAATATTGTTGTAGAGCTTTAAACCTAGCTTTTGTATCGTTTGTGTGCTGCTGCCGCAGTCTTCAACCTCAGTTTATGTTTTCCAGTAGTGTCTAGATAAATATGTGAGTAAATACTGTCTGTCGTACGTATGAGCTTATGAAATTTTAATAAGCTTTGGCTGTACATACCAATGTGGGCTCACCTCACTTTTTAACCGATTTCTGTAAAAGGAAGAGGTTCTCAATTTGAATGTTTTTTTTTATGTTGGTTACCTCAGAACTTTCGACTGGGTGGACGGATTTTGATGATTTTAGTCCAGTTCTAACAATGCTATCCATGAGAAATGCATCTAAGTCTTAGATTTGCATCGATTATTATGATTTACTGTTTAAAGTCGGTTTTTTTTGTTAAAAATTATTGTCATAACATTCTGGCTAATACTTAACAGAGAGAATATGTTTTGCAGTTTATGGATTATGAATAAATTCTATTCATGAAAAAAATATTTTACATGAATAAGATTAATAAATCTGTATAANTACCGATATTTTCCTCTTAGTGTAATACTTGACAGTATGCTTAAGCCTGAAAATAGCACTTACAGTATTTAAACACTCCGTTCCTATTAAGACACTTCCATTCTTCACCGAATTAGTTGAGTGGGCGGACGCTGCGCTTTGTCTCGTTACTAGAGCGACGAAATGTAAATATTAAATATCTTATTCCCCCGAGTGGGAATCGAATCCAGAACCTGTTGTGATTTCAGTCTCACGTTTGTGCCCAAACACAGAGCACACACACCTTTATTATCTCGAAAAGAATAGGAATTACGTGAAAATAAACATAACAGTAATTAAATAATACACAGAAAAAGTGTATTAGATTAAATTGTCATACGAAACAAATGCTATAGTTATATATATATATATATAGGTATCTTTATAATTTGAGCCTGGAGTATTTATTGTAATTGGTTTTATAGGTGGAATGGCCTCTAGAGCGTGTCGTCCGGAATTAAACGTAGGAAATTAACTGAAAGCGTGGTGTTAATCTAAGAGGAACTCAGAATAAATTGCGGGAGAAACGCTACATGCGGTAAATGAATTTTTTTTATCGGTAGGTGCTGGACCTAATTCATATGTTTTTTTTTTCATAATTGAAATAATAATACAAAGGCGGAAAAGTATAGAAAATAACGGTATCCAATACGAGAAGAATGTCGAATTCTTGAAGCATTGCCTGTTGGTTGGCGGATCTCGACGGCGCGTTTTGCCTCATTACCAGGGCAGGAAATAAAAAATATCAAATATTTTATTCCCTCGAGTGAGAATCGAACCCACAATCATCGCGTCCCAATATCGTGGATATTTACTACTACTTACAAACATTTTTTTTTTTTGCAGTAGTAGTACTTTCAAGCATTTAATTTTCTTTATTACGAATCAAATAGACATGGAATTGGACTAATCCAATTAGAAACCTGTTCAATAACTATAGGCCATATTGTTGTAGAGCTTTAAGCCTAGCTTTTGTATCGTTTGTGTGCTGCTGCCGCAGTCTTCAACCTCAGTTTATGTTTTCCAATAGTGTCTAGATAAATACGTGAGTAAATACTGTCTGTCGTACGTATGAGCTTATGAAATTTTAATAAGCTTTGGCTGTACATACCAATGTAGGCTCACCTCACTTTTTAACCGATTTCTGTAAAAGGAAGAGGTTCTCAATTTGAATGTATTTTTTTATGTTGGTTACCTCAGAACTTTCGACTGGGTGGACGGATTTTGATGATTTTAGTCCAGTTCTAACAATGCTATCCATGAGAAATGCATCTAAGTCTTAGATTTGCATCGATTATTATGATTTACTGTTTAAAGTCGGTTTTTTTTGTTAAAAATTATTGTCATAACATTCTGGCTAATACTTAACAGAGAGAATATGTTTTGCAGTTTATGGATTATGAATAAATTCTATTCATGAAAAAAATATTTTACATGAATAAGATTAATAAATCTGTATAACAATATTCACGCGCCTCGATTGGTGTTTCTTTAATAAATATATAAATTATTTATTGTTTTATTAATATTTTTTTTTATGTTTTATCAAATATTTTGAATATCATGTTGTTATATACGAGGCAGTGATAAAAAATTCCAACGCTTGAGTTCAAACTACAGCAAAACCGCAAGTGCTGGTCATTCGAATATGGAAATTATTTAATTATAACTTGCGAAGGATTAAAGCTATCGGATTTAATCCAATATCTGGAAGCCCAATTAAAACTTGCCAATTTCGAATTGAACGCCTTTAAATGAGATTTATATTTTTAAACATTTTTCGATAAAGTATTTGCGAAGCAGTAATCAGGGTCCAACGTTTGTTCTCACACAATTCCTTTGTAATTGTTATTTATTAATTATACTAATTGTAGAAATTTTAATTTATTATAATATAAATTTGGTAATTAAGTTTCAATTTGATTAACAGTTTTTTCTAAACAGCCAGAAAACCAAAAACTAAGTATAATTTATAGACAAATTTTAGGAGATATCCTGACCATTACTAGAGACGCATAATACGGAAACAAAAATAAAGAAAAAATATATTTTTAGTTAACTTATAAAAATCTGCAAAAAAAATGAAGATTGAAAACAACGATATTATAGTTTTGAGATAAATTATTCAGTTCTTTTTATCACAAAAGTTAATTGTAAAACTTCAAATGACTCTTCTTTGTGTAAAGTTCCTACTGGAACTTAAATGATCACAAGTAGAAGTGGAGCGGGAAGTATCTACTTCGGGATAGTAATTGCTCATAGTTTTAAACGTTTCTTTTCTTATCTATCTATATATATAAAATCGAAAGGTCACTCACTCATCACGAAATCTCAGAAACTACAAGTGCTAGGAATCTCAAATTTTGCATAGGAGTTACTTATAGGACGTAGGTGCTCGCTAAGACGGGAATTTGCAATATTCGATTTCTAAGGGGTTGTTTTTGGGGTCGAAAGTTTGTATGAAACTTTGTTACTACAAATGCTAGAAGTCACAAATTTCATAGACGTCACTTGGACGTAGTCATGGAGACAGAAATTAATAATAACATAGTTCACGCGGGTGAAACCGCGAGCGGGTCGCTAGTTATAACATATTTTTGAGTCGTTAAGCAAGCGTAATAGAGTGCGACCCTACACGTGACAAGTTGTGGGTTCGATTCCCACTCAAGCAAATTAAATATTTAATATAATTAATCATTACCTCGCTCTGGAAAAAAGATAAAATGCGGCGTTGAGTTTCGACACTTAACACGTAATGCCTAGTGTCTTAACACTAGGTTCCAGGTTACCCCTGCTTAACCTGCTAGATGCGGGAAATAGCGTGAAGCTAAAAACAAACAATAGAAACTAAAAAACAATAATTTGTTACCCATGTTGTTTACCACTAAACACAGATGTGCACATATTATTAGAATTGACTTAAAATTAAGACTTTACCTCCTTATGTTTGTAATTCAGTGTCGTTTCAGTGAACGTTGTTTTGTTAGGAAAATAAAACAAATAATGTTAGTGCTCGTATTTTATAGGTTTTCCGAGTCGAAGCTCATATAAATTGTTAAGTTTTTCTATTTAATAACGGATTAAGAAATATATTTTTCTATTTGTTTTAATATATAATAACTATTTGCTTCTAGCTTCTTTATGATATTACTTTTAAAATGGATAAGAAACTGCCAAGTTACGTGACGATCTACGAAATAAAATGATACTTTGATATGTTAAGTAAGAAAATATTATAATAAAAGTTAATTTTTAATATAAATTAACCTTTTGTGAATGTTTGTACTACATTCGCTACTTCAAAATTTTACGAATTTCTATATAAAATAATTGTTTAGTGACAATTTATTACATATGTATGGGACAATAGCTTAATTGGTTGTTTGTAAAATATTGCTAAAAAATTCTAGTTTGTTTTCTAAAATATAAAATAACAAATCGTGAATAGTATTGTATTGCAATTAATGGATATTTCTATATCAAATGGAAATGTGGAGTTTGAAAACTTCATTATTTTGTTTTAAATTGGGTGATATTGAGGCCAGTAGTGGTGCAGGGGTATAAGAGTCTGACGTGACAGGTTGTGGGTTCGAGTCCCACTCGAGAAAATGAAATAAGTGGGGAGCAGAGGTCTTAACACTAGGCTCCCTCTGCTTACCCTAAAAATAGGTTACAAGCGCATTAGTTTTGTTCAGCTAAAGTAAAGATATAAATTATAAAATATTGTAATATCAGTTTTAAAACTCTTTCTATAAATATTTCTGAATCGTAAATCATAAACGCTATCACTATCCCTTGCAGGTAGCGCCTCTTAATTTACGACTGGGTTGTATAAGCCAGCTAAAGTAATGGTAGAATAAGTATATTATATATAAATAAAATAATTATTTTATTTAAAATATTTTATTAGTTCTTTAGATTAGTGTTTTTTGAATTCAGTATTTGAAATGGATTATGAAAATTGTTAATGCCAATACAATGAAAATTATAACAAAGTGAAATAAAATCTAAAAATGTGTTATCATTAAGCTTTGAAACTTGTTTTAAGCTTTCGTACTTCGGATTATGCCCATATAGAAAATGACCTATTGAAGTAATAATGTTCTTAATAAGATTATTATTACGTATACTTAAATGTAATAAGGTATTTATTAAAGAAATAAGATGTACCAACAGCTACCTATAAAAATAAATATAGATAAAAACCAGTCTTTATATAAAGACAATATTTTAGTAAAAGGGGAACGGAGTGACTTATCACTATATAGTGATAGGAAATATAGTGAAAGCGATATCAATATCGTGGGTGTTATTTATTAATTAATTTGTTTACTTGTATTGTGTATGTGAAAAAACCTTATTTATTGTAGGTTTGTAATGATTTAATCACGGACATAACTAAAATCAGCTCGCTTTATCCCTCATGCAACACAAATAGGCAGAGGGAGCCTAGTGCTAAAACACTCCTTTCCGACGGCAAATGTTCCGTCGAAGAAGAAATGTTCTGGAGGCATTACGCGCGGCGTTAGCGCGTATCCGCATTGCGATGATTATTACCAGATAATACGTATAATAAAGCTATAATGAAAAGAGTATTACGTACCTAATTGGTATAATTTTATGTGTAGGTGTTTCCCTTCAATGGCGGTCGTTATCCCTACTGAGATTATCAAGATTTCCACACCGCGAGATTTCAGGCTGCGAAGTTTTGTCGAAGATACAAACTTGTTAATGACGCTTTAATGACGATGCTCGTGTTTCTCTTAATTACCTTACTGTGAAACACTATTATATACATTCTTACGAATACTATTTATTGTCCATATAAAAATAACTATAGTTTATACGTAGTAAGAATTAAAATTTGTATAAGATTTCTTGCTAAAAGTTATTTAATAAATCGCATATTACATAAACTGTAGGAACACACCAAGAACCTATAGTGTCAATAGAGAAAAAAATAGTAACTCAAGTAAATTCTTCAAAAAAAATAAATCTTATGATAATAAATAAAATTATAAAGTAAAAACAAAAGAAACTCTGAGATAAGACAGTATACATTTTTAAGACATTTTAATTAGATATATTGTGCTCATAATGAAAGACAAGAGAATTGTAACCCAAACAAAAGAATGTACAATTAGAATGCCAAAGGGAATTTGAGAATGCACAGCCGTCTGAACTAATCTCACGTGGTCGTAATTACGAGAGTCCGCGTCCATTCCTCGCGGGAACATTATAATTCATGGCAATGTGGTCTGGCTACACCGAGCCTTCCCTGAGGCCAGCAAACGATCTAACCAAGTATTAATTAGGTTTTATTTTAGCAGAGGTAGCTTAGTCCCATTTTCCGCCGAATATTCAAGGCTTTGCGTGTTAAGTAGCGGAGCTAAACGCCGCGCTTTGTATCGACACCAGAAGGAAGAAAATTAAAATATTAAATACTTAAATTCCGCGAGTGGGATTCGAACTTGTGGGTTCGATCTATCCTATCGCGTTTTCAGTCATAGGTACTTTGTGCCCCTGCGCCACGAGTGGCCTCACTATTGTATTTTATAAATACATTCTTTACAAAAGTAAAACAATGCCATGGTTTAATTAAAATCATATTCTTAGTTCTTGCCTACATTCAGGGAGTATGTAACGCCTAATGTACATTTAACCTCGTTTAACCTTGTTAACGCGCACAAATTCACACTGGGAGCATATTAGTGAAGAAATGTTACAGATGTGTTACTTCGCACAATTTTAGTATATAATATGTGATTTTTTAATGATGATTATATTATATGTATGGGGAACGGAGTGTATCAACACTAAGTGCCCTCCGCGTATCCTGCTTTGAGAGGGAAACAGCGTGAAGTTGATTTATTTTTTTATATATTATATGTGTAGTTTAGTAACAAGGATTTCTTTTTGTTTTGATTATACAATATAGTAATAGAATATATTGGTATTGAGACAAAGCGCGGCGTTGAGTTCCGCCATTCAATGCTTGATCCCTCCAGAATTCGGCGGAAAGTGTTAAGTCTTAACACTAGGCTCCCCCTACTACTACGGGATATAATAACCGTAGCTAATTATTTATATATAGGAAGGTATGTAAGAATTTAACCGTTTTGTGGTAAGCGATTAGCAAGTTAAATTAGTGATGTAGGAAAATAGAGCTACTTTACACGTGTAGGCATAGATTACAGCTGTCTTTCGAAGTTTAATCAGAAGCCTATGAATTAATATTATTTTATGGTTATAATATTGGTATCTACCGGATAACTTACGCTTACATTTGTTTATTAAATAATTAAAATTATGTTTTATTTATTCATATATTTTTTCTAAGTATACTAAAAAGATAGGTATGACTTATTGTGCTATAGTGTTATATTTCACTTGAAGATATTTTGTTATGTCTGGCTTGTATCTACTATTGTTTACAGTCATCGTCATCGTGACGTAATGGCACAGCATGTGACTGTGGACGCAACCAGTTGTGGGTACGATACACACTCGGAAAAATTAATTATTTGTATTTCCATTTTCTTGCGTCTCTCGTTGAAGGTGAGAATCGGATTCCCTCTGCCTGCTCTATACAGGATACTGCGCTAAAGCTAAATATACAAAAATATATTATTAATTAGTTTTAAAAAATATTCACATTTATTATACAATTGTACAATTAATTTAGAAATTAAATGAATTGTTCCATATATCTTTGTCTTGCTTATAACAATTGTTCTTTGTTACGGTTCGAAGAAAGGTTCAGGCACTCGTAACATGAAGTCTCTTAGTATGTCTACTGAATATAGAAATTTTATTTCAGAATCATAATACGTATTACCAACAATATGTCATTTCAGCCTACCCACTGTTGGACATCTGCCTACGGATCAGCAAACCCGTCAGTCTTGCACCCATCCAGAGGCTTCTCGCGACCCTTAGGTACCAGAGTCGACCTGCAAGAGGATCTACTCCAGTTCGTGACATTCGAGATTTTTTTGCTCTCAACAGCCATCAATTCTCCTCGCTATGTGTTCCGTTCAGCAACTAATTAGACTATGCGATTTTTCGAGCAATAAGTTAAGATAGGAGCCTTGGGTCCTTTTATGAGACTTTTAACGGCCAATAATTTTAAAATTTAAGCAAAATTATTCAAATACAACGGAAGTTTGATTCAAATTGTAGCGATTAATAATGTAACCATTTCAAAGACAACAAAGCGAAAGTAACTAACTTTAAATCAATACGAAATCCGTCCTATCCTTTAATCTTTATAGATAAATGTTTTGTACTGATAGCCTCTGCAATTACCAAGAATATTTTTCATTTGTCTGTCATCTTTCAAGAAAAAAAAACAATATCCGAAGAAGAAAATTACATAAACCACAATATTAACCCGTTTTCTCATATAAAAGATACTGTTACATAAATTTAGGGATAAGTGTTTTTGTTAGCCGCTACTTTTTGTTGCTTCCCACCAGATGAGACTACATCATCGATAAGTATACAAATACCTCCATATATTGCAGTGAAAACCACATTATGTTATTAGTTGTGTAATTCACTAGAGACGCGTAATTTCTACGTTAACGATCCATATAATATAATTTGCAGTTTTAGTGGCAGATTAGCTCATTATAAAAAGCGACAATTGTAGTTTTACATTATACTTTCATCATCACCTCTCCGTTCTTAACAGCGTTCAGCTCCGTTCTTAATATAATCATTTATTTATTCAGCTTCGCGCTGTATCCCGAAAGTAGTAGGGTAAGCAGATTTAGTTTAGTGTTATGACATACTGCTCTCCACTTTACGTCGAAATCTGGAGGCATTACGTGTTCAGTGGTGTAATTCAACAAGGAATGATGGTCACCGCCGCCCACGACCCCGTTTAAGGAGCTACAGGTGCATTGCAGGCCTTAAATAAATTAAGTATATTAAATATTCCATTTACTCGATTGAGAATCGAACCCACAATCTGTCGCTGTTACAGTCGCACACTTGTGCCGTCACAATTGGCCTCAAGATGTAATTCTTGTCTTCTAAAGTCAATTTAGATGTCCATTGTTAGTTAAGCAACTGTATTTATGAGCTCAGTGTTCGACCGCAGCCAAACTTCGGTGTTTGGTCACAAACAAACCAAGATTGTCAGTTTCTACTGCACTCAAGCATTCTAATTAAGATTAATTACTATATCTAAAGCCTAATGCTTAAATATTTTATTAATGGATACTATTATAATATTATATTATCTATATTAGTATATATGGTGTTGCTTTAGGACAAGAAAATTATCCTCAACTTAGGAAATCTGCATTCAATATAGATCGATAGGTTTTATATTTCTATCAGTAAACCCTTTTGTTCGACATTCGTGTCATAAAGATGCAAAAAATATAACAAATATGAAATTTCAACATAAAACGTATTAGGATAATTACGTTAAAAGTTAATTTAAAGTTTTAATCCATACACACAAACAAGCTTAATTGTAATAGCCATAATATCTGTATATCTTTTATTCTCCCAGCTATTAGGTATATCTGTTTCATTTTTTCAAAGAAATTGATATCCACTGGCTACTTTATAATAAAATAAGTAATAATAAAAAAATCCTATTAATATACGGTAACTAAAATGTTTTATTTTCTTGTCTACACATACTAAATGTGTTAGTAGAAGTGAAATTTGCAACCTCAATTTGACCCATTTTCCAGTATCGATTAATTAGTAATTAGTAAAATTAAAACATCAAACTACTATTAAAATTTGGTAAAGGACTTCAGTTGAGATGACAATGAAATTACATAATATAACCAATGTTGTAGTTAATCTAAAATGGTCGTCGCATCAAAATGGCGGATTGCATTTTGGACTATGCCCTAACTCGGGTATCAAATGTAAGGGTTTGATTTATAAAATTGTAGAAAACTTGCTGTCAAAAAGATTTTTTAAATAATATTTTATTTTCTCAAGTATTGTTTTTTCTCTTCTTCATCATCATATTCATCTAGTATAAATTTCAAATAGGTACATATGTATATAAGAATTAATAACACATTAATTTATCAAAAAAATATAAAAAAATATAAAAATCCATATTTAATCAGTATTAAATATGGCCTTTTTCATATAAACCATACCTAATTTTGCTAACCTTTAACTGTGCATATAGATTTTGAATCAAATAGAATGCGGTTTGACATTTGGCTGAAATAGCAAAGATTACACTCTGGCCTCAATGCACCAATCTGATGGAAGCTCACACAGCCTGTGTCCAGAGATAAAGGCATAAGAAGGATCAAGTTATGTTAATACGTGAAATCGAACGTATAAAGAAGCTGTATCATATAAAGTGTTCAATAAAATAAAGAAACCAGTAAATTTTTGTTAAAAATATATTTATTCAAATTTTTTTGTATGAGTTATAATTATTCGTCCTTATGAATTATAGTTTTATTATATTTTTCAAAACTCTTCTATACTTTATTTGCAATATTATAATAACATTCATTTTATAAACATCGACAAGATACAGAAAAGATATTTCCAAAATTTACTTCAATCTTCAACAAATTTATACTGTAATATACCGAAGAAAAGGTTGAAGTTTGTACAATTTTCATTGATCGCGTAATTTAATCTACCTGAGCATAGCAAGGGCCTTAATATAATAATAAAAATGATATTATTTTAAATGTAAAGCCATTGTAATCCTTCCGATCCAGCTATTATTTCGTACTCTGTATTTTTGCACAGATACTATGTATGCAAAAGGGACGCTTAAATTAAAAATTCAGCACTTCAAAGTGAGAACAGACGGACGATAAAACCAAGCTAATTGAATTCCCTTTGTAAAGAATTGTTAATTCTTTAAGACTTGGGTGTTTGTACCATTGGTTTTAATAATAAAATCTAGAATTAATATATTGGCGTTTATAAAAAAAAAATATTAAAAAAAGGAATTTTTATTCTTTGGCGCCAAATGATTATCATGAAACTGAACAAATATTTTTAGAGGTATTAGAAAGGACATAGGCTACTTTTTCTTAAAAAAATATATTTAAAAAAAAATTCTCCTGTAATGTGATTTCACAGGCGATGCCGCGAGTGGATCGCTAGTGTTAAATAATCCATTAACACATTATTTTTACTGGCTTTAAATTCGAAACATATCTGTTTCTTACGTTATCTGAAGTGAGGTGCGGAGCTGAGGTGTGAAGTAAGCGGTGAATATCTTGCATACTTAAATCACACCTGTGCCCCTGCGCCACCACGGCCTCACATAATTTAATACTTCGGATTTATCTCTTTCATGTTTTCTTCTGTCGTAGATCGTATTATAAAGAGAAAATACCAGAAAATATTTTTATACAAAAACAAAAACGGTCTAGTGCGAGTCGGACAAAGAAAAGTGAAAGAAATATATATTTATTTTATATTTTATGGTAACCACAATAGAATTTAATGTAAATTGTTCTCCCAATTTTATCTACCTCTAAAAGCCTGCAATGCAGAAGAGATGCTTCTTTGGAAAAATAGGTTTAAGGTGAATAGAAAGAATGTCTCAAACTATTTCCTTATAATGCGGTGCCAACAAAATATATTTTACATTCTATCGCATACATTTTTATTTCAACGACCTACACCTTTAGNGAGAATCGAACCCACAATCTGTAGCGTTTACAGTCGCATGCTTGTGCCGCCATAACTGGCCTTAAGATGTAATTCTTGTCTTCTAAAGTCAATTTAGATGTCCATTGTTAGTTAAGTAACTGTATTTATGAGCTCACTGTTCGACCGCAGTCTAACTTCGGTGTTTGGTCACAAACGAACCAAGATTGTCAGTTTCTACTGCACTCAAGCATTCTAATGAAGATTAATTACTATATCGAAAGCCTAATGCTTAAATATTTTATTAATGGATACTATTATAATATTATATTATCTATATTAGTATATATAGTGCTGCTTCAGGATAAGAAAATTATCCTCAACTTGTAGGAAATATGCATTTAATAAAGATCGGTATGTTTTATATTTCTACCAGTAAACCCTTTTGTTCGGCAATCATATCATAAAAGTGTAAAAAATATAACAAATATAAAATTTCCACCTAAATAAGATTAGGATAACTACTTTAAAATTTAATTTAAAGTTTTAATCCATACACACAAACAAGCTTAATTGTAATAGCCATAATATCTGTATATCTTTTATTCTCCCAGCTATTAGGTATATCTGTTTCATTTTTTCAAAGAAATTGATATCCACTGGCTACTTTATAATAAAATAAGCAAATCCTATTAATATACGGTAACTAAAATGTTTTATTTTCTTGTCGGGTTAGTATGTGTTAGTAGAAGTGGAATTTGCAACCTCAATTTGACCCATTTTCCAGTGTCGATTAATTAGTAATTAGTAAAATTAAAACTTCAAACTACTATTAAAATTTGGTAAAGGATTTCAGTTGAGATGACAATGAAATTACATAATATAACCAATATTGTAGTTAATCTAAAATGGTCGTTAATCTAAAATCTATTGTAGTTAATCTAAAATGGTCGTCGCATCAAAATGGCGGATTGCATATTGGACTATACCCTAACTCGGGTATCAAATGTAAGGGTTTGATTTATAAAATTGTAGAAAACTTGCTGTCAAAAAGATTTTTTAAATAATATTTTATTTTCTCAAGTATTGTTTTTTCTCCTCTTCATCATCATATTCATCTTGTATAAATTTCAAATAGGTACATATGTATATAAGAATTAATAACACATTAATTTATCAAAAAAATATAAAAATCCATATTTAATCAGTATTAAATATGGCCTTTTTGATATAAACCATACCTAATTTTGCTAACCTTTAACTGTGCATATAGATTTTGAATCAAATAGAATGCGGTTTGACATTTAGCTGAAATAGCAAAGATTACACTCTGGCCGCAATGCACCAATCTGATGGAAGCTCACACAGCCTGTGTCCAGAGATAAAGGCATTAGAAGGATCGAGTTATGTTAATACGTGAAATCGAACGTATAAAGAAGCTGTATCACATAAAGTATTCAATAAAATAAAGAAACCAGTAAATTTTTGTTAAAAATATATTTATTCTAATTTTTTTGTATGAGTTATAATTATTCGTCCTTATGAATTATAGTTTTATTATATATTTCAAATCTCTTCTATACTTTATTTGCAATGTTATAATAACATTCATTTTATAAACATCTACAAGATACAGAAAAGATATTTCCAAAATTTTCTTCAATCTTCAACAAATTTATACTGTAAGATACCGAAGAAAAGGTTGAAGTTTGTACAATTTTCATTGATCGCGTAATTTAATCTACCTGAGCATAGCAAGGGCCTTAATACAATAATAAAAATGATATTATTTTAAATGTAAAGCCATTCTAATCCTTCCGATCCAGCTATTATTTCGTACTCTGTATTTTTGCACAGATACTATGTATGCAAAAGGGACGCTTAAATTAAAAATTCAGCACTTCAAAGTGAGAACAGACGGACGATAAAACCAAGCTAATTGAATTCCCTTTGTAAAGAATTGTTAATTCTTTAAGACTTGGGTGTTTGTACCATTGGTTTTAATAATAAAATTTAGAATTAATATATTGGCGTTTATAAAAAAAAAATATTAAAAAAAGGAATTTTTATTCTTTGGCGCCAAATGATTATCATGAAACTGAACAAATATTTTTAGAGGTATTAGAAAGGACATAGGCTACTTTTTCTTAAAAAAATATATTTAAAAAAAAATTCTCCTGTAATGTGATTTCACAGGCGATGCCGCGAGTGGATCGCTAGTGTTAAATAATCCATTAACACATTATTTTTACTGGCTTTAAATTCGAAACATATCTGTTTCTTACGTTATCTGAAGTGAGGTGCGGAGCTGAGGTGTGAAGTAAGCGGTGAATATCTTGCATACTTAAATCACACCTGTGCCCCTGCGCCACCACGGCCTCACATAATTTAATACTTCGGATTTATCTCTTTCATGTTTTCTTCTGTCGTAGATCGTATTATAAAGAGAAAATACCAGAAAATATTTTTATACAAAAACAAAAACGGTCTAGTGCGAGTCGGACAAAGAAAAGTGAAAGAAATATATATTTATTTTATATTTTATGGTAACCACAATAGAATTTAATGTAAATTGTTCTCCCAATTTTATCTACCTCTAAAAGCCTGCAATGCAGAAGAGATGCTTCTTTGGAAAAATAGGTTTAAGGTGAATAGAAAGAATGTCTCAAACTATTTCCTTATAATGCGGTGCCAACAAAATATATTTTACATTCTATCGCATACATTTTTATTTCAACGACCTACACCTTTAGATTTTAAAGTGCACAACTGACACAATTTAGAGCAATTCGCGCCTTAAACTTAGAGCCAGCAGTTTTGTATATTTTTATCTTGTTTTCTATTTCGAATCGCATGCCTTGCATCTTTATCTTGGAGCATAAGCTAGTCATGGTGGTTATAAGTCGAAAACGATAAAATATTCTATCACTATTTTAACTTTGTGAGTAAATTTTAATTGTCATTTTAATGTCGTACCTAATAATAATACTCTATTGTATACCATAAAATAAAGAGAAGTAAAAGAAGATACATTATTTAAGAAATTATATAGCAGGCGGCCTTACCGCTCGCTATAAGCGATTTATTATGTACCTATTTATTCATTTGTCATTTAAAAAAGATTATCCCGCGTCTTGTTCCAATTTCACAGAGATTTCACAAATACATCTAATATTGGTACTATTTTGAGCTATCTATTAATTATTTTATTTTAAAACTGTTTTTTGTCACATGTTCTATTTTAAAAGATACTAAAATCAACATAAGAGAGACCTGTCTGAAAGAAAAATAAATTCTACGTACGATAGACATTCTTCCCGTTAGATATGTAAAATTTTAAATTCCAAAACGAACCATTATCACTTAGATGTTTATTGGTTAGTAAAAATATTGTTAATACATTTAACTCAAGCACTAAACGTGATTAATATTCGATAAGAGAAAATGAATTGAAAATTAGCGTGAAAACGCAGTATTCGTTTGATAATGCCAAATTAGTTTATACCGTTATGTTTTTTTAAATTGATATAATGGCTTTGTTTGCGTTGTTATTAATTAGTAAGTAAAAAAAAATATAATTGAATATTTAAAAGACAAAAATAATATTAATTTACATTTTTTGAAAATTTCTAATATGATTTTCAGGCGTGGAAATTTTATACAGAGTCCATGGTTTACAAATTAAAAATATAGATTTGAATGATATTTTGGACTCTGTTGACAACTCTAAGAATGTACAACAAAGAGACGTAATTCGTGCACCACCACCTTTAAGAGATGACAATGACGATTTAGCACGTCTCGTTCAAAATATTGAATTTAATAATGATGATAGAACTTCATCTTTAAAAAAATATGACTCTTTAGAAACATATGGTAAAGATGTACTGTATAATTATCATGAAAACTTAAATCCTTCACTTAAGTCGCTAATAAAGCAATATAATAATTTATATAAGAAGAAAATAAAAATGGTTGCTAGTTCTAAAAAGAAAAGATCACCAAAATTTAATAATCATACTCCACCTGGGGACAGTGACTACTCTAAACTCTACGTAATCTTGAATCCAAAGGTTGAATTGCCAAAATCATCTGCAAAAGATATAGCTAAAGTGTAAGTAGGATTCCATTTGCTATTAAAAAAAAAATTTTTGTCACGATGTTGACGGTGATGTACATATATAAATAAGTAATATTATAGTGTTAATTTTTTTGTCAAATCGGTAAATAGTTTTAATTTACAGGATTTCCTCCTTGTTCTCAAACTATGGTTCATATAAAAAATCAAAAATTTTGGATCCTAGCAAAAAAATACGATATTACAAGGGATTCGCAGTAAAAGATAATAGACGGCGAATTAAAGAGTCAAAAGAAAGTAAGTAAGCAATAAAATCCTTTCATAATTTTATTACGCTGTATTCTCATGTAGCTTAAAAAGCTCGTTAACGGCTTTGTTCTTTATAAAATTGCATTTTCAAGAAAGAAATGCATTGAAAGAATTTTGCGTTCATTTTAAGCGGCCTTCTTTAACTCGATTATTTATTTTCATACATAGTTACATGTTTTACTTCATTTGCCTAAAAAAATAAGCGTCCTACTTGTAGAACTATGATTAATTAGTTAGTGAGTTTTGAGTGATACATTTTTAAGCTTCACGCTATATAACTCATATTGCAGGGTAAGCAGAGAGAACCTCGGAATCCAGTGTCAAGACTTTCCATTCCAATTAAAATACATTCATTCCCTATTTTGCTCAAAATTCCGTAGGCTTACTTGAGTGGTGGAACTTTATGCCGCATTTGACCTTGTTACCAGAGGGAAGAATGGAAATATTAAATTATAATAATACAAATATTTAATAAAACTATATATTGTAATAAGCTTATATAGAAATCAACAAAGCACCTGTGACTCAGTAGTTAATAAGCTTGATTCTATGTGATGTTATAGAATACGCGTTAAAGGATTCAATAGAGCGTGAATATAAGCCAAAGAGAGCAAGGGCTGATTACGGTGGCGGAGGTCGCACAGCGATCCCATACATACGCCATCGAGGTGATATTTACGAACGGGAGTGATGACCTTTGGAAGAAGGTTATATAAATAAATGGAATTCAATATTTTCTCCTATAATTTATTTACTCAAATTAATAAGGAATATTCGTTTGAAAATTAACAAATTGTTTTTATTTTAACTTGATTAACCTATAAAATTGCAAAGTATGTAAGAATAGCTGTTATGATGATGATATTAACACCTAAAAACACGATGAGTATGAGTTTTATATTAGGAATTTAATAGACTTTAGTATTATAATATAAAATCGAATTGGCTCTACTTTATTGTTTTTTCTAACTAAGCGAAAGCGAAAAATATGAATGTATTGTGCCTATCTAAGTTTTTATTTTTTTATAATTTATGATCAATTTAATTTATTAGAAACAAAGACAAAAATTCTTACTGTTTTAATTATGAATTAAAATGTATATATTAAATTATTTAATACTAACAAAAAAAAATGTTTTACGGCTTACGTCAGTTCTGTCAAGTACATGATTGATGACACAACCAGGCTGAACATCTGGTTAAGACAAATGTTCCTTACTCCATATTACACAGGTAAAACAAGGCGGGCACAAAAGCCGTAAACAATTGCAGGTAATCTAAAATAGGTTAGTAAATAAAACGGTTTTACGATTCAAATGATTTACTAATGCATTGTTTTTTCTATAATTTATTTTAGAGTATATCACAGTCATCACTTTAATAAGTGCATCAATATAAATAGTTTACTCCTGTATTACAATTAGGTATCTATATATAATATATTTAAATTGAATTTTTATTAGATTATTAAATATTGACTAGAATTTATACAATTACTACAAATATAAATTAAATATACATCAGACTAGGTGAAATGGTGCAATATCAAATGTTTGGTGTTATATATAAATTGTGTATGCTAAAAATTCTAAATATTTTTGATATATGGCAACCCATTCGCAGCATGGCTGTTTGTTTTATGAATTGAATTTGCTCTGGACTCAGCTATCGCTTCAGCCATTGATTTCTCTCGAATGGGACTAGATCTATCCGTATATCCAAAATATCAATTGCTGTCGACTTTATCTTCTTAATATTTATTTATTATGATATGAACATTAAATATATGATTTTATTTTTTTTAAGCGTAACGATGAGATACGTACTATTTCTTACACTGATATTTAAAAAAAATAATGTATCAAGAGTTTTTATTATTTTGATATAAAAGTAAATAATAGGTAATTACTATAGACATTTTGAAGTTCATATAAAAATATTAGTATAGACGAAATATTATTATCGATATTTTACAAATATAATATGAATATACAATCAATCTAATTGAAAGCTATTTCATAGATAATAATTGTCACTATTTTAGTAATCTATTATTATAGTTATTAAATAATACACAATTAATTCTTATAATTATAAATGTTACTCCAGGACTTAAAGAATAATTGACTAGAATATGTAAGTTGAACTATGTAAGAATTTTGAATAGGCCATATCTTATAGTAACGATAGAAGTGAAACTTTATAAAAAACATTAAAACTTATATAAAACCAATATATAATCTTATATAATCTTGGAATAATTAAAAAAAAGAAATTTTGAATTATATCTGTGGGAGTTGTTGATATACTTGAAATGTTTTAAAGAACCTGAATGTTTATTCTTGTTCGTACTCTATATACTTTTACACATCGGTGACTATTTTATTAAGTTAGAAGATATGGCTAAGCACTAAAATTCTTCAATATCCTCCCAATAGAACTTTCAATATCTCCTGAAAAGCGTCTATATAACGATTTAAAGAGGGTTATATTGCGTAAAATGTTATTGGGTCGTTAAAAATAACTGAAGATAGAAGTACCTAATGCATATTATTAAGGAGACTGAATATTATTTTGATAAGTATTCATATCTTGCGAGTCTATTTCTTTCATCTCCATTAGAATTTTAATGATTATACCCAAAAAAATAATTTAAATTATACAATAACATATATATTTTATTAGTTTGTATATATTATATTGTGTTTATTATATATATCTGTATGTATTTTGAAAATTGATTTTTTTTATATTTGCACACCTACACATTTTGTTCTCCCACATGACAGGTTGGCTGGTAGAAAATGCTTGTTAGCGTTAAGCCCGCCTATTGTACATTTTTTTTTGTGCAATAAAGAATATAAATAAATATAAATATTGTTATGTTAACATAAATGATTTTCAATAAATATCAGAAAATAAGACTTTTAATTATAATAATAGGACGAGCGTCGTTTACATCTTACATTTAATGAGATCTTAACTCATCCTCAGATGCGTTGGAAGACGAGATAATTGGACATGGCCTTCCTACTTTTATAACTAAGTACTAATTATGTAATAAAATTAATTTAACCCTTAAACAAGTAAGTAAGATTTCCAATAACTAACTTGATGTAAATAAACTATTTAGCTATTTAAAAACCAATGATTATACTTTTTTAATAGGAAAATTACAATGCCCACTTAGACTGTGTCTATTGTATGCTGTAGTCGTTTTAAACGGCTTAGATAAGTATCTATCATCAGACTACTTAAAACTACGCTACGAGAATTTAATATGAGCAGGGACTGCATATGTGGATAAACTAAAAAATAATATGTAAATTAGATTCTAATTTTGACTAAATAATTAAAATATTTAATGCGAATATAAATAGCGTGCAAAGAAAAGAAATATTTATATATTAAACTACTTAAACGCAATTGATCCCACTCCAGGCTATTCACAATATCTCAAGCATATCGTGCGTCTTAATAACCTAACCTTATATTATAATATGATATATTTAATTGATTCGCCATATTACACTTCGCGGTTAATGGTACGTAATTAACACTTCATGTTGCATCTTTATTTGTTTAGCAATCTAATGGACCCTTTCATTTCTACACATCTATAACCAATCATTCGCTTTAAACCTACATATAATATCATAGATGTGTTCACTTATAGTTTATGAACACTTTAAATTTTATTGTTTCACTGGTGTTTTGGATTAAATCCAAGTTATGATAGGAGGAGTTCCGCAAGATGCCTGATATTCGATATTAGCTATCGAAACTTATTTTACTTTCTTCAAAATGAATATAAATATAATTCATTTTAAACATAGATATTTATGAATATGAAAGAAAATGTAATAAAAATGATTTATTTATGTATAAATGGCCATCCATCAGTACTAAACATCACATAATACAAACGAAAAGGCATTCCATTTCAGAACTCGTCCTATAATATCCGGGCAATACAGTTTTCATTCAAAATTTGTCCGTGATTGAGGGTCGCCGCGTGGGCGAGACCTGTCACCCTCAGAGGTAGTTCGGGCGTGACATACAACAAAGTACGCCCATGCCTTTGTAGAGGGATCCTCGCCGCTTGTTCCTCCATAGGCCGTTCACGTCGTCGCCTTTAAGTGCAACGTTGGTTTCTGTAACAAATGTACTTTTAAATCCTATTTGTTTCTAGTATTTTATAGTACGAAAAATAATGTTATATGGCGTTTTCGTTACACTAGTCGAACGAAATACTTTGTAGCTAGCTTTTAATGTTATATTTTTAAATGTCTCCAGAATTCGGTGGAAAGTGGGGACCCGAGTGTTAAACTAGGTTTTCTCTGCCTACCTTTCTACATGAGGGATAGAGCATGAAGCTGACAAAAAAATATAAGCAAAAGAATAAATTACAAAAATATTTAGGTGTTAGGCTTATTACAAATAAAAGAATGCATTAATTTATTAACTAAAAAAAAAGATTCCGACGAATTAAGAACCTCCTCCTTTTTTTGAAGTCGGTTAAAATACTCAAAAAAGTATGTTCTAAGTATTACAGTCCGTGAATAAATATTACACTTAAAAAAGTTATCAAAGAAATATTAAAATGTAATTTTCGTTTTACCATCACCGTTTTCTTTTTATGGACCATATGGAAACCTCGTTTCATTCATTTATTGGCGAAACTTAATAACGCACTTTGTATAACCATATAGGGCAAAAGATTTAACATTTACAGTATAAGGTATTCAACATTATTATTATATTTCTATAACTTCACCCATATAGGACCACGGTAGGCAAAAGGAACCTAGTGTAAAGACACTAGGTTCCCCACCTTTCCCCGAATTTTCGAGGCATTTCGTGTTGAGTGGCGGAACTCGCCGCCGCGCTTTTGATACCAGATTAAAATATTAATAAATAATAATTCATTCGATCAGTCAATCACATGCTTGTGACCCTGCGTCACGACGGCCTCATTAATTAAAGTCTTTACATGTATATAGAATTTCACGATAGTTCTGTATTTACTTTGATCTTGATGATTTATTAATTAGAAGTGAGAGGAAGAGAGGAGATGATTTCGATTTTATATTAATTAGAGGGTGAACAACCACCTCAACACGCAGTTTATTGCAATGTCTGAACGACGAAGTTGTCAAATATATTGTAGAATGTGGATTATCAGCTTCACGCTGTATCCCTCACATTGCAGGGTAGGCAGAGGGTAGAGTATAAAAGTATAAAATTTTTTAATCACACCGAATCGGGTAAGAATGGTCTTTCTCGGAAAACCAAAACTTTAAAGCTTTCGTAGTCATATTAGCTATTAGGTTAACTACAAGCGAGATGAAAGTCAAGAAAATTTTATATGTAAGCTTATGTCCCTTAATTTCATAAAATTGAGGTTTTTTCTTTTATTCTACAACTATTTATAAATAATTTTCTTGGGTCGTACCCAAACAATTAAGTATTATTAGAGGAGTTCGATCTGATCGATTCGTATCGATGAGATCTTTACATACCTAAGTGGTTAAGATTTTCATGCTGCGGCAAGTACTCCTGAATGTCGCTGACGATCCTCGTTATCTCTTGCGTGTCTTTGGCGATACTGCACAGCTCCTCTTGGTTGAAGTCCGGCGTTATTTGTTTGCATAGCAATATTTGACTGATGACATTACCAAAGTTTGATGGTCCAGCGCGGTTTTCTATTAAAAAAATATATGATTCAATTAATAAATCAATATTTTTTATACCTATTTTTATAAGTAATACTTAAAATTACAATTTTTACAATTTTTTTTAAATCACAACTTTTACCTTCTTAATATTTATTTCACTGTTAAGAATATTTAACGTATATTTAAAAACACTTTCCGATATTTAGTCTCTAATATATTCTATTTTACTCTAATTGTGTGTGTTTATTTAGAATAAATGTGTAAATGTAACTTATATTACCATAGTAAGAAGTCATGTCCATCGGTACAAGTTGCACCAGGCGGTGGCACTTGGCGAGTTCTCGGAGAAGCAGTTGTGACATGAAGTACAGCAGAACCAACTGTGGCTGATCTGCGCAACCTTCACTTGTTGACCTGTGCAGATAAATTTCAATTATTCAATATGATTTTTGATAAATGTTATAATATTATAGTAAACAATTATAATTGAGAGGCTAGTCGGGGTTCCTTCGAATATTTAATATTTTTATTTCTTCATTATGGTATCTAGATTCCATTTGCCTACATTACTGTGTGTGGAATTCAGCGTGAAGATAAAAAAAGAAAGGTAACATATGAATTAAATACTTAAATTATCACACGCTAGAATATTTTTAAGATAATTTTGAAATTTTATGACGACCCAAGAAAGCTATGTTATCATTTTACATTTTTAAGTGTTGCTATTATGTATCAACGGATACCTGACCACTTTAAATTGATTAATCAGTCGTTATATTTTTGGTTTTTATAAAAACCTAATAAGTTCATTAGTCATTCTGTGAAACAAGCTGCTTTTGCTTATAAAAAAACTATTGAAATACTATTCTTCTTACAAAGATCGAAATTTATATAACAAATATCATCTTTACTTTATAATGGTCTTGCAAAATATTCGTTATAAGTTCGACACTCATTTAGATATAGTTTCTAGTTTTCACATTATTGTAATTTCTATTTATAGTAATGAAATAGCTTAGGATTTAACAAATAATCCTATTATTTTAAGAAATAATCATATTGTTTCTTCTTAAATTATAAATATTTTTTTTCTTAAAAAAAAAAAATATTTTGTTAAGTTATTATGGTATATTTAGAAAAAAATGACACTCGTAAATGTTTATCGCAAGTTTATAACTAGTTTTTCCATGTATTTCTTCTTCCGATTGAACCCGAGAGTCAGGATTAACCACTTTAGCCCAGGTTAATTGGTTTGGCCTGGTTTGTTTAATACAGCACTGTGGATGAATTTATAGATAGTACGTACTATCTATGATTATGAATAACATGATAGTATGTGCGTAACGTTAAATAAAAAAAACCCTTTGATCTAAGAGACCTTAAGTTTTTTTTAGCTTCACGCTGTATACCGCATATAGCGGGGTTGGTACAGGGAACCTAGTGGTGATTGGCTCTGCCCATTTTTCGCTGAATTTTCGAGGTATTGCGTGATGCTAGAGCCAAGAAATTAAAATATTTACAATCACACTGTGCCACTGCGCCACGAATGGCCTGTAAATACTAAAGTATGTACCTACATATATTTAACCGTAGTTCTATAATATACACTTTTAAACTTTATCACATATTTAATTAAAATTTAACGTGTCAAATATGCATAAATTAAACTTTAACCAAATGTTATTCCTAGTCCCAAGCAATAAAAAAAAATTGAATTATTCTGCAGGTAACGTATTTCCGTCGCCTAATTTTTAAAGCCTTCTGTTGTTATGTCACAACGAGGCACTTTCCGTGAGTGGGTAAAACGTAATTAATATATCCACAATTTTTCGCCAAAAAGTAGACGGAATTAAGCAGTAATTATCTGGAGCGTAAATTTTAGAGTATTCCACTAGTAGTTGGGCGAGTTCAAATATGCTTTATTAATTTTTCTCGTTTCAACTGTAAGCTCAAACTTTTAGAGTACGCCAGACCGTGAAAAGAAAGGAAATTATATTTTTAAATATTACTAAGTAACTTTACCTAAAACTTAAAAATATTTCGTTAATTTCCGAGACTGGTGTATTTTCTTTTTATAGCATGATAACCATCCAAAGATTTAAAAAAATGCGAAATTATTTAAATAATTCGATCTCAGTTACTTGGAGATGTAATTTGGTAAAATTTTTCGTTTATGCAATATAAAAGGCATCTCACACTGCAGGCATCTATCCTTCTTAGTATTTTACAATTCAATACAAGGCTACTCTTCATGTATGAAGGCATCTATCCTGAAAACAAGGGTTCTATGAAAAGCTAAAATCTACAAAATTTCTAATTGACTTATCGTTTAAAAAATTACAATTAATAAATTAACATAAATAATTGAACTAGCTACATTCAAAGAAATAATTCAAATAAAATGTATATGTTTGAAACTAGGAGACATTTTCAGAGTTTTCTTTTTCTGGTTTTACCCTATTACTTTATTATAACTCAAAAAAGGTAATATGTTTTATTTTACCATATTAATATTTGCTTCGTAATATAAATCGTCGTATAAACCCAAAGCTTCATATAAATCACCCCATGCATTTACGGCATGTAGCGTGCTGTACATTCATCTATTTAATTACATGCTTATGCAATCTAATTGATCTTAATTTCCTTTTTGTGTAACAAAAACTATTATTAAAGTCTATTTATTAAACTAATATTATGTATAGTATATTATTATTCATTCCCTATAGTATATAATTACACATACATATAGCAATATATTAGAACTTCACATTTGGTTGTTTAGTGGGAATGGATATTAATCAATCAAGCTGACGGGTATTCTGTGTTAGCAAGCTCTCTGATTACAAAGGTTCCTTTTAATTCCCATCTTCATTTGTGTCTTTTCTATTTAAACAAAGCCTCTCTGCAGCATCTCTGTTTGTATTTCACAATAGGAAATTATCGAAATAAGCCACAAACATAATAGTAAACGCCGATTGTATACAATGCCTACGCTGGAGTACAAAAGCGTTACTGTAACGCGATGGTTATAGGTTGGTTTCCCAGTCAAGAAAATAAATTATTACTTATTAATATTTTCATTTGTTCGCCTGGTTCACCAAGGCAAAAGCGCGACGTTAAGTACGAAATGGCTTGAAGATTCGGCTTAAAATGGGGAATGGAATATATCTTGCTATATGAATAGCATATATAGCGTGAAGCTTAAAAAATAAGCTCCGAGTATTTAATTTTTTGTTAAAACGATTAAAACTTCCAATTAATTTTAGAATTTTGTATATACATATTATATGTATCCAGAACAAGCTCAACGCGTCAGAAGAAAAGTTCTAATTTATAATATGAAGTGATGCGATACCATTGTCATACATAGACTTTGGCGCTAAATCTTGGTGTCCTTATTATAAAATATAACAGTTTACCTATACAATGTATATGGGGCTCAGCCTCGATATAACGAACATTTTTAGAGCATAAAAATCAAATTACATCACACCCTATACTTACCAGAGGCATAGCTTTTAAGTTGCGTGAGCAATCAAAATTTAATAATACTTCGCTTAATAATTTATATTTTGCTCCAACGCCTTTTTATTCCTTATAAATGATTCTCAAAAGATAGTGAAAGGACCGAGTCAGGCACCAGATAAATTGTTTTAGGGGTTGGGACTTTGGAAGCCACACAATACATTCATTTATTGGTTTTGTTTATGCTATTCAAAGGATGCGGTGAAATGGTGAAAACTTTTAAGGACGTAATCGATTCTCTTTCGACTTAAGGTAAGGGCTACCTATTCATCTTTTGATATGCAAATAATTGGCTATTTAAGTAGGCACCTGAAGCTTTGNTCTTGCTATATGTATAGCATATACAGCGTGAAGCTTAAAAAATACAGTCGAATTGATAACCTCCTTTTCTTACAGAAGTCGGTTAAAAATAGGCTTTAATTTTTTGTTAAAACGATTAAAACTTCCAACATATTCTAGAATTTTGTATATACATATTATATGTATCCAGAACAAGCTCAATGCGCCAGAAGATTCTAATTTATAATATGAAGTAATGCGATACCATTGTTATAGACTTTGGCGGTAAATCTTAGCGTCGTCATTATAAAATATAACATAGTACATATATTATGTATATGGGTTTCTCAGCCTCGATATAACCAACATTTTTAGAGCATAAAAATCAAATTACTTCACACCCTATACTTATAGAGGCATAGCTTTTAAGTTGCGTGAGCAATCAAAATTTAATAATACTTCGCTTAATAATTTATATTTTGCTCCAACGCCTTTTTATTCCTTATAAATGATTCTCAAAAGATAGTGAAAGGACCAAGTCAGGCACCAGATAAATTGTTTTAAGGGTTGGGACTTTGGAAGCCACACAATACATTCATTTATTAGTTTTGTTTATGCTATTCAAAGGATGCGGTGGAATGGTGAAAACTTTTAAGGACGTAATCGATTCTCTTTCGACTTAAGGTAAGGGCTACCTATTCATCTTTTGATATGCAAATAATTGGCTATTTAAGTAGGCACCTGAAGCTTTGCAAAATAATTTTCTGTTTGACAATTGAGGCCAGTCGTAGCTCAGGGGTACAAGCGTGTGACTGTAGAGACAGGTTGTGAGTTCGATTCCCACTCGAGGAAAGGAAATATTTTAATTTTTTCGCTCTGGTGTGGCACGGTGTATAATTCTGCCACTTAACACGCAATGTCTCCAGAATTCGGCGGAAAGTGGGGAGCGGAGTGTCTTAACACTAGGTTCTCTATGTCTACCCAACTACATGCGGGATATAGCGTGAAAATAACAATTGATTCTTATGTAAAACGTATCCATATTTGTTAATGGCAACTCTAATGTTCATAAAGTGGCTTAAAATATTTAGTTGCGTGACTCCTGTCGCTATTGTTTGGTATACGAGTACATATAATATACATATTTGCTAGTTTTAGTTCAACGAGGTTGGTTAACAGAGCAAAGTTTCTATATTATTTATTCGACCTAAAATGTGTTATTAGTTAAGTTTGAAAGGTTTGCCATTCTATACTTTATGCACGAGAGAGCGAGGATTTATGGGCTCAGAACTTTTTATTTTATAATAAACTGGTGTAGTTGAGACATTTCTGATAGAATGCAATGTCAGTTGGTTCTAATTCCACTTAATTAAGATATTAAGTGTTTTCTTAGTGTAATTAGAAAAGTGCAAAGCGGCAGTGCGACCCGTTTTCTTCAGCGGAACAGTTCGTTAAACACAGCGGAACTAAGTATTTAAAAACGCATCATCCTCTGTTTTATTGTCAGATATTAATAAAAATAAATCAGCTTCACGCTGTATCCCGCACACAGCAAGGTAGGCAGAGGGAATCTAGTGTTAAGACACTCCGTTCCCCACTTTTTGCCGAATTCTGGAGGCATTGCGTGTTGAGTGGCAGAACCAGCCAGGTGCCTCGACACCAGAGCGAAGAAATGGAAATATAAATTTAAATAAATGCTGAACCCAGTCGGTTTGGTAGTCACACTTTGTGCCCCAATATTATAATTATCCTTACGGAGGCGATCGGATAATTTGCAAATAATGTCATTTTACTGTTAGAAATGTTATTAAAAGCAATAATAATAAAATGAATAAAAAGTAATAACAAATATATTTGTTTTCTAAACTGGTATGTATTAATCAAATAATTATATCACGTAATGACGTTACGTAGTTTTTTTTTTCATTGCTGTAACCTAGAAAATGTGTATATTATATTCAGAATGCTCAGGAAGGAAAGTACTAAAATATTATGTTAGTAGAGTTGAGTATAATATAAGCACAATAAAGTTGCAGTTCAACTTGAGTGTTGTAAAATTAAGTTTACATTTTATAATGCCTCATTTTTATAAGTATTACTTACAGTAAAATGTAACTAACAAAGAAAGTCTTTATAATCGATATATATATTTAAAGTAAACTCTAATATATATTTTTAAAATAAAAAAAAAATACCGCGCTGCAATTTAAAAAAGATACCATTATATAATTAGTGTAAAGAAATTAATTAAGAGGCCGTCGTGGTCCAAGGGCATAGGTGCGATCTCCACTGGAGGGAATGAATCATTATTTATTATTTTCATTTTTTCACTCTGGCAACAAAGCAAAAGCCCGGCGTTGAGTTTCGCCACTCAACACTCAATGCCTCGAAATATCTAGGAAAAATGTACATAGCATAGTGTTTTAATGACTGAATGAAACTTCAAATTTGCTGTGATGATAAGTTTCTCATCATAAATACTGGACTTACTTTGAATTACCTTCAGAAGCTTAAATTTGAAAATAAGAACGAACTTACTTCTTACAAGTAGGGAGTACTAGTTGGCTGGTCTGCTTGGTGGCTTCGACGCATGTGCGGCGCAGACGGCGTACGCGCTCCCGCAGTTCGGGGCTGTCGTGGGGCTGGCCGATGTGGATCAATAGATCTCGGAATAGCGCTAGCTGCACGTTGATTTCAGTTATTAACTATGGAAAGAAATATAGTATGAGAAGAATATAACTTTAATAGAGAAGATATAACTTTTTTTCAGCTTCATTAGTGCTAAGACGATTCTTTCCCACTTTCTCCCAAATTCAAAGCGACCACACTGCCTCGATGGCAGTGTGGTCGCTTTGAAGAAGAGCGAAGAAATAAAAATATTTATAAATAATATTTAAATTTTCTCGCTATGGTAACGAGGCATGACGCGGCGTTAAGCTCGGACTCGACACTCAATGCTTTAAGCTCCCAGGTCCCCTTTGCCTACCTACGAGATACAGCTAGAAAGAAAAAAAAGAAAATCTTATATATACCAGAGCTTTACGCCTGAATCAGACAACACATTTATCACGCCGGTGTAATTATTGGAAATCGTTTATATGTTACGAGAATACACGTACCTACTCGTAAGTTCAAATTGGACGAAAATCGAAACGCAAGCAACAATTCTCGATTCTGTCATTAAATGATAATTAATTATACCCATGTGAGAGAATAAAGAAACCAGTCTTTTGATTAAATAAAAAAATGTTTATAAATGTATTGCTAGAATAGATTTTTTGATAGGATATATTATTTATTATTGTAATAGATGTAAGTTATATGCTTAGATATTTATNTTTAATGACTGAATGAAACTTCAAATTTGCTGTGATGATAAGTTTCTCATCTTAAATACTGGACTTACTTTGAATTACCTTCAGAAGCTTAAATTTGAAAATAAACACAAACTTACTTCTTACAAGTAGGGAGTACTAGTTGGCTGGTCTGCTTGGTGGCTTCGACGCATGTGCGGCGCAGGCGGCGTACGCGCTCCCGCAGTTCGGGGCTGTCGTGGGGCTGGCCGATGTGGATCAATAGATCTCGGAATAGCGCCAGTTGCACGTTGATTTCTGTTATTAACTGTGGAAAGAAATGTAGTTTTAGATTGTGTTCGATTATTATGAATATATTACTTTTTTTCAGCTCCACTAGTGCTAAGACAATTCGTTCCTCACTTTCTCTGAAATTTTCGAGGCAGTGTGTTCGCTTTGAAGAAGAACGAAATATTTATAAAAAAATATTTATAAAAAATATTTAATTTTCTCGCTATGGTAACGAGGCATAGCGCGGCGTTAAGCTCGGACTCGACACCCAATGCTTTAAGCTCCCAGGTCCTCTTTGCCTACCTAGGAGATACAGCTAGAAAGAAAAAAAGAAAATCTTATATATACCAGAGCTTTACGCCTGAATCAGACAACACATTTATCACGCCGGTGTAATTATTGGAAATCGTTTATATGTTACGAGAATACACGTACCTACTCGTAAGTTCAAATTGGACGAAAATCGAAACGCAAGCAACAATTCTCGATTCTGTCATTAAATGATAATTAATTATACCCATGTGAGAGAATAAAGAAACCAGTCTTTTGATTAAATAAAAAAATGTTTATAAATGTATTGCTAGAATAGATTTTTTGATAGGATATATTATTTATTATTGTAATAGATGTAAGTTATATGCTTAGATATTTATTTCTACATTTTATTTTAAAAATATTGAAAAACTATAAATTTATGAAAACCATTCAGTAACTGTTATGTATGGCTTTTCAAATGATTATTTAAAGTAATAACGACATCAACTGGTTCTTTTTTACTTGTTATATAGTTTTGTGTATGTATTGAAACATTGAAAATAAAAATAGTGGAAGCTTTGAAAGCTTTGAAACAGCTTTGAAATATCTGTATGTTTATCTTTTAATTTCATGATATTTAACTAAAATATTTATTTAAATCAATTTTACGTTATCAATTTCTTAGTAAATTTGCAAAATCACTCGTAAATAAACCTTTCACTACGAAATCAAACCTGGTGAGAACATATTGAACACGTTTAAAGTTTCTTAAATTTTCTTAAATCGTATTGTGTATGATATTTCGATACAAAGTAATGATCTCGTTATATTTTCTTTCAATATTTTTTACTAAAGCTTGTGAAATTTTAAATGATTTCCTGTTCCATACAGGAAAAGATAAATATTTTTTATATTTTTAAAGTGTTATTTCACACTTAGGAAAGAAAGTATGGCTTAGTTGATCAGAGCGCTTGAACGGTTTCGAAAGAGGCGCGGGTTAAAATCCCGCTACGGGTAGGGGGTGGAATATTTAAATACTAAATATTTCATTTCCACGAGTGGGAATCGAACCCACATCCAATGTTACAGTCGCACGATTTAGCTTTATAATAATACAACTTCTACTAGTTTATAGCATTGGCTTCCCTTTAAAAAAAAAATAAAGGCCGTAGATGACATAAAACGAATTCCTAATGTCCGTGGTAGCTCTGACCGTGGCTTATATTAAAACCATTCTCGTTATATACCATAGCCTTTCTCGATGAATACACAACTCACAACACAGAGATTTTTTATTTCGACCCAGTATCTCCTGAAATTAATACATTCAATCAAAAAAGTACATTTATGAGCTTTATAATATTAGTATAGATATTTCCTATTTTATTTACTGTTATTTTTTATTATAATTAAAATGAAACTTGAATAAATTCAATACTGGTGTGTACAGAATAAGAATAATTAAAATCTACTATCTTTTTCAATTTACTTTGCATGGTACAACATAGACTATACAGATAATAGAACCTGTAAATAATTTAATAATGCCTATCTCGTTTCTTATATTGACAGCCTTTAAGTTTGATCCCTACTCGTGTTTATCCTTCATATTAAGCACGAGCTTTTCTTGGAAATATATATGTAACCATAACATATTAAGATATTATTGGTACATAAGTAAGATGAATGTGATCCAAAATAACATAGTTTTAGATATATAATATGTTCGTTTATGAAAAAATAATAATATATTTTTGGTTGTCTTTCATATAAATTCCTTTAGTTTCTTTATAGCTTATAGCTAGCTATCTTCATATATATATCTATATATCATCTTCTATCATGCTATTATTAGACAGGATTTTACATTCCGCTATATTTTGTTTTCAATTTCCAAATTCTATTTCAAATTCTGCAGTATTAAGAAGGAGAAGGAATTTGTACTAAAAAACTGATACTAGTAAGTAAATTAATAGTAAGGAAGTGGAATGAGCAAAAATAAAAACATTAAATGAAGAAATAAAAAGATTATCTCTAATGGACTCACTAGGCTATAAAATTAGGACCACTTATTATTTAATATATAAACTAAATACCGAGAAGCGTAATTTATTTACTTAGTTGTAAAGTTAAGTACTTATAATAAAATAATCCACCTCGTGTAGTTTTATTACGTAGTTACCTCGTTATAATATGTTAGGAAAATAATTACACTGTCTTTGTCGTCGTTGTATATGAAACCAGGTATTGCTTGTACGGAGTGCAAAAATATCATATTTTACTATGGGACAGCGTTAAACTATAATTTATAGAAATAGAAAATCTGGGGTACTTTTATTAAATGACTCTGTTGTCTGACTGTCCATCTGTCAAGACCTTATATTTCGGGTTCGTTTGAGCTTCTGTGTGAACCCAATGAAAAGATATGAGCATTGGTACATTGTTTTCAAGTCACTGCATAATCAAAACATATTTGGTATTTCTCGTAGACCTATGATTTGGCAAGAAGTGACATTCTGTTTTCCGCTTTCCTCCCAAATCCTTGATATGATGAACGCCGCGTTTTGTCTCAGTTACTGTTTAGTCAACCAAAATAAAAAAAAATATATGTCATTGCCCCGATTAGGGATTTAACCTATAAGTATCGAGTTTTCAATCAAACGTTGTTCCACTGCGCTAAGACGGCCTCAATGCTCATACTATGTTTTAAATAAATCTACATCCCTATTATAAATATAAACGTTTTTAGACCCAAGAATTAAACATGAGAAAGAACACTCAAATTATGAGTGCTAGCTGACTCATTTATCAGTCAGTCACGAGATCGAGTTCGGAGTCGTTCTTCAAAGGAAATAACCTTTTTTGTAGGAAACTGCTCAGTCTGTGTCAATGCAAGGGTACGCGTTTAGATATAAAAAAATATTACTTAGCTTGTTTGAAATATGGTTTTCGATTATTCTCTTCGTTTGTCTGACGTTTCGTATACGAAAAGTTATGGTGATAAAAGTTCACGTTGATTTACTTCAGTTTTTAGCGTAAAAAGAAATGTCTTGTCATGTAAGAAATAAGAAAATCAGCTTCACGCTGTATCATCATATATGTATGCACGCAGCAGGGCAGGCAGAGGGAACCTAGTTTTAGGGTACTCCGTTACCCACTTTTCGCTGAATTCTGGAGGCATTGCGTGTTGAGTTACGAAACTTAAAGACGCGCTTTGCCACCAGGGCGACGAAATGAATATAAATTCAAATAAATATTTGATGTCCTCGAGTGGGGATCGAACCCACCACCAGTCGCGTTTACAGTCACACCCTGCGCCAATATTTCAAAGTAAGAATCGATCAGATTATTCTTAGTCAGATAACATAATAATCTTATAGAATAAGTATTGAGTGCACGTGCGTGGTGCAGTTGGATGCACACGAGGGTTGTATTCTACAAGGGCGTAAGGTTGTATTTTTTTACGTAAGAATATTAAAGAAATTTCTAATAACGTAAAATATTTATTCTGTAATATTTATATATTTGATAAATACGAGAGTATAACTGTGCTATAATGGGAAGTAAATATGCAATGTAAATATTTTACGGTCCATGCACTAATTGGAATCTGACAAACAGTAAATTTTTCATGTTCCCTTTTATATTCAATTTTGTTTTCTATGAAAAACTTGGAGCTTGTCATCGTGAAAATATTTTTTTTATGTATATTTCATTATAATTATAGTACTGTAGATGTTTTGCTGAATTTGATGTTTTAGTAAATAGAAAATATATATTAAATATATGAGGTTGTCGTGGCGCAGTGGGAAAGCAATTGACTGTAAACACGACAGCTATGGGATCGATTCCCACTCGGAGGAATTAAAATATTTCAATTATTTTTGTTTTCTCTCTGGTAGACAAAGCGTCGTTATGAGTTTCGCCGCTTATACAATGTTTCGAATTCGAATGAAAAATGGGGAACGGAGTGTCTTAACACTAGCTGTGAGTTGATTTTTTAAACAAAGTGACAAAATGTTTTAAAATGGATAAAATATATCTATTGGTAAGTTCATTTTTAACATATTATAACTAACATTATTAACTTCAACATAATATATATTCCCAATTCTCAGTAATAAACAGATTATTTGTTTTCCCTCACGTAGCATAAAACATTTTACCATATTTCATTATTTAAACAAAGGATATTCTTATAAAGTGGTCATTTAAATTCCTTCGTGTATTTTTTCTAGGATTAAATCAAATTTTACCACCCTATCGCGTGTCCACACGCTGTCCCATTTAAGCGCCGTTTTTCTATGCATTCGACATTAAACTCAGCATTTCGCATGTATAATAATAGATTTGCTACCCATATTAAACTGATATGGCTTGAAATGGAAAATTTTATTACCAGATTATATTTTTATAAAGGATTTTTAAAATTTTATGCATTAAATTATATTTCTTTGTTATGTTTTTTTTTAAAAACGGTGTCATGATAAGTTTTAGACAAAGTAAGCTTAAATTGTTAATTGTTTTGGGTTTTAATTTTAATATCAGGTAGTATATTTTAAAAAGTCGTTCAATCTATTTCGACTTCAGAAAATCATATTATTTTCGCTTTTAAACGAGATTCGAATATGATGTGGATAAATAAGTATGTTTTCAAAATACAACAAGTGTTCTTTAAATATTCTTGTTAAAAATATTATTACCAAATATTTGAGAGAAAGTCAATTTTGTCTCGTCTGTTTGCTTTAAACAAACAACTCGTATTCGCATATTCATATTCATTGTAATATTTAGATTAAAAATGAATATAATAATTGAGGCCAGTCGTGTTGCAGGGGCACAAAGTGTGACTGTAAACACGACTGGTTGTGGGTTCGATTCCGACTCGAGGAAAAGAAATATTTATTTAAATTTATATTTTCATTTCTTTGCTCTGGTGTAAAGACATAGCGAGGCGTTGAGTATCGCCAATTAACACGCAATGCGTCCAGAATTTGACAGAAAGTGGGGAACGGAGTGTCTTAACTCTAGGTTCCCTCCGAATATTTCTATGAATATAGTTTATAATATGAATATAGTTCTACTAATATAACAATTCAGAATTTCGAGTAAGTACAGGGTAAGTGGTTTCGGTAAAGTTTGATGTTATAATATCGAAACTAAAATATATATGAATAGACGATAACGATGAGTTTAATTTGTTTGATATTCTCAATTCATTTTAGTTTAATATAATGGATATTTTGTGTATTCAAAACTTTATAATGAATACTTGATACAATATGAATATTATTTTCCTCCATATTGTATGTAAGCACGTTTTAATATAGTATAAGTAATTATATTTTACTATTATATCGAAATATATAGGTAAGTATAAGTAAGTAAGTAAAATAATAATTGGTCATATAAAGAAAATCAGTATTTTTTTTTAAATTATAGAATGTATTTTTTTTAATTTCTAAAATTACAAAGAATATGGAATCGAAGAGGTCCTTATAGAGTTAGGGTATGAAGGCGTTGGGTTAAAAGAACTCGTTTAACGTATTGTTTGGAACAGAACGTATGTTCTTACGTTTCATGGCATGGATTCATAATATTGCGAGAAACAAAATGAAAAAATATATTCTATATTGTAAAATAGGAAAGTATATAAGTTATATTAAATTATTTAAAAAAAAACACACATTTGTCACTATAAGTTTTTATTATTATATTTTTTGTGTATGTATTATCCATACCTATATTATAAATTCGAAAGTAACTTTGTCTGTCTGTCTTTTACGCAATCAGGGCCAAACCCCTAATTTAACTGTGATAAAATACTCATATAGAGATACTTGAGGGTCTCGGGATATACATAGGATACTTTTATCTCATATTTGTAATATTTTCGATATATGCCAATATATTAAAATACTTATTAATTTGACATGCAATTTCGTCATCAACATCCGTCGCTCTGCGACCGTTGCTAAGCAACGACTTGCAAAGTTTGTTGTTAGAAAACGTCACCCAAAATGAGCTTGTTTAACGCATCTCTCTATTGAAAATTGAAAATAATTTCATAAATATATCTAATAAATATTCGTATAGTTCAAGCGGGCGTAGCCGTGTTCGGGTCCACTAGTACATATATAAAGATTCACAAAAGTCAATTGTATATGACAATAGAAGCCAATCTAAACCATTTTAGTGGAACACAATCATGTAACGTTTCACAATACGCGGCTCGGTGGGTAAACATTTCCGGTGAGTGCAAGTGAGTTCTGCGATAACTCTGGCTCGACTGAGCACTGCTACATTTCTTGCTTCAACTGGAAGCTTTGTACCGTGAAAATATATCCATTTGTTACATATACTAAATAATAAAGGACTAGAACTAATTTAACATATTTTTTATAATAATATGAAATAAACTTAGAATATAAAAAAAATATATATAATCATCGCGATTTAGGCTGGAAAGTGTTCCTTTCTTAGAGAAATACTTATTACATTTTCATTTCCTCGCTTTAGTAACAAGCTAAATTGCCCCCTCCAATCAACACTCAATGCTTGGAAAATTCAACGGAAAGTGGAGAAAGGAGTCTTACTAGATTCCCTCTGCCTCTGAGCTCAAAATAGCGCTTATCATAAAACATATATCTTGATAAGATCTAGTAACATTAATAAGACGTAAAGTAGATATTTAAGAAATTAATATCTTCAATGTAAATATTCCATATTGAAGAGTTTAAATCTGCAACCTAGGCGTGCTACTGCAAATAAATAAGCGGTGGTGGTACACGCTCCCTACAGCGCCACGTGTACACGCTCTAAGTAATGTGGACGTGGGTTGGGGTATCTTGTAAATGTTGATATTATACTGTTGTTGCGAGTTATTTTTATAAAAGTAGAACTATATATAGTAGTTACTTTTTATACAAGAAAATTGTATTTATTCACTCTGTATCACGCACAGCAGGATTGGCAGAGGGAACCTAATGTTAAGTTCCCCGTTCCCCTCTTTGAAATATACAATTTCCATATAGATTTTATGTAGCACTATCTGAAGTCGAATATTAATAGCTCAATTTGTATTAACTATAGCCATTGCGCAAACAGCGATAAACGGTTCGTATAATTTGTTTAATCCTTCATACTGTATAATTAATGAGATCGCATTAGGGTTTAGTATTTACATAGTATTGGGAAACAGATGTGTATTCAATTCTGCTTAGAATTCTATACTGTACAAATCAAAGCCGTATTAGATTTAAGTAGTTTTCAGTTCAGTATGCAAAATAATTGCCAGTACCTTCTTGAACAAAATTGTGCTAAATGTCAGAACTCCAGATAATAAGTTTGTTCCTATCTTTCTTGTTCTTAAATTCTACTTGACTTTCAATATAAATATTTAATGTATTTTGTATAAGTCGTTACGTCACCCTCATCTTTATATTAGACATTCTTTCGAGTTTTTAATTAAATAATGTTTCTATAGCTTTATAGTAGTGGCTCCAGCCACAGTATAAAATGTATTGAAATTAAAATAATTATTTGTTTTATCAACGCCCATAAACATTTTTTGAACTGTATTCAGGAAATACGTTTACATTATTAATATATTTATATGCACGTAACGCTTTTATACAAGCTTTATGATATTACAAATTTTTCAGCCAGTCATTATATATTTGTAACAAAAACAAGATTTTCTTAAAGTATTTAACATATTTGGCTGCAAATAAAATCTAATAAATAAAGTAATAAGTAAGTAATAATTATAAAATCAAAGCTTTTAATCCTATTTTATAGTCTAAATCTACAAATACAATTCTGTGAAAAAGAGCTTTGCAGCTGATCGGGTTAATGCTGGCAGATGTTAATCCAGTCCATATCAGTGATAAGCTTCACACATGACAAAAACAACGGTTGACGCTTTAAAAATACATGTAGTGTGAAATATCGCAAAAGTTGACACTTTTTTATTTAACAAATAAATACTAAACCACTTTTATTTTGTGTTTCGATAAACATTTTATATTCATCAATGTATTGAAACATTAATAAAATTTAAATTATACGTATTGCTAAGCTTGCCTTTCCTTACCGTAATTTCATTTTCTTACCATATTTATTCTGATATTATAAATGAAGTGAAGCATTTATGTTTCTCTAATGGAACTACAGTGATTTCAACAGCATGATAAATATGATTTAAGACGTAACGAAAATTTAAGAACGGGGTAAAATATCTATAGGGCGAGGGCGTGAATTTGGAAGTGCAGAACAATCGTATAGCATGAAGCTGAATAAAAAGACACTCTTTTACCCTAATTGTATGAATTAAATACTATAAATAATTAAGATAAATTACAAGCTTACCGTACTGGGATTGGGCTCAGGATCGTGGTGGTAAGTGGGTAAGTGTCTTATTGGACCCGCCATACCGTCACTACCTACATCACTGTCATTTTTATATAAAAAAAATTACTCTCTCCATTTTTTATACATCACATTGTATACCTAGTACATGGATGACATTCATAGTGATTGAATGACTCGTATTGCGCTATAAAGGACTATGTATTTCAATTATGCTACGTTTGAATTATGTTTAAAACAATTGAATTTTGTTTATAATATGCCTCAATAGCACATACAATAATTGTTTTGAAATAAAATTGATTTATAAAAATTTGAAGTAGAACTACTTTTGCATTTTTAATTATACGAATGTATTTAATTATACTAATATTTTTACAGTTTTGCAATTTTTATATACAGTTCTTTAATTGATGCGTTTCGAACCAGTTGGCTACAACCAGTTGCCAGTTGAGCACAAAATCCCAATTTTTATATTTGTACAGCCACTATCATTACGGATGATCAAATTGTAATTTTTTGTAAAAGTATGTAGCAAAACTTTGAATATTCAAATAATCAAACTACTCACATGCAAGAAATTTTCAATTCTAATTTTATATTAAAATATTTAAAATGTTCATTTGTTCTAAAAAATATACCTGTAAGATATTTCATAGACTTTCTAAGTTTCTATTTCTTTAGGGACAGGTTATAAAATACATAAGTTATAAGCTTGCACAGAAATAACATTCGTATTGCTGTGTAAATAATATATGTTTCAAGTTGAAATATGGGATATTTTCAAGTAATTTTTCGTAGTATATATGAAAGCTTCTTTTAAATATTAAATATTGTGTAAATATAAAATGTTGTTATTATTTTTTTATTGATAAAAATATTTTATATGGTAAAAACTTTAATGATGTTTTAAGACATTGGATATTAACTATTCGAAACCAATACCAAAATAATCTCGTGAAATATAATATATATTACAATCACAATATTTTCACCTTAGTCTTAGTGATTTTTAATGATTCAGAATAATAGAGCCTTACTTGATCACTATGCCCTCATTAAAAATTATACATTAAAAAAATGTCTTTGTTCACTGTATTTCATTATGTGAATAACCGAGCACCTTTTATTTAGCATGTCGTCAAATATCGTGTGATATTCTCGTTAGTTAAAATTTACTATGTGCGTTTTATTTACATAAAATGGTAAAATTATAGCACAAAAATGTAATTTACTTTATTGATATCAAAATCAGGTTTTCCCAAATTAACAACCTGTTTATTACATGAATTAGATATTAGGAAAATAAAATATTTTTATATCTAGCTAAAATACGGTAATAAAAAAATATTATACTACAGTAAAATATATATATATTTTTTAAATATTTTTTTTTAACAAATATGAAAATTTCCTTTTGAAATAATTGCAAATTAAGACCTCATTGAATGATACGAGTATAATATATAAATTGGGTCACGCCTACACAAGGAATCCTGCAAAATATTTATGACCGCGAAGTTCGCGTAGTGCCATGTGCTTGTCGTAGCACGTAGCACTCGTAGCGGACCGCTCGTAGCGGGAGCGTACCGGCTGGCGTAGCGGCCGCCAGCGCCCGACTGCCGCCCGACCGCCGACTGCCGCAGCCCGCCCGCGCATTCAACGTAATAATGATTGACAAAATACTTCACCTGTGTTTTCTTAGAACACGTAAACAGGTGGCGGGAAACGTGTCAATGCAAACGTGATCAAACAATTGGAGTGTATCGATGTAATAACATTTACGATTTTTTTTACTGTCTTCATATCGATATTCTCTTGTCGAGAAAGAAGGTTGTTGAGGTTTAACAGAAAAACGCTTAATTGATGACAAAAGAAATTGATCGCAATGATATCGTCATTTTCGGTTTTTGTAATTGGTAATGTATATTTGTCTTAGTAATTAAGATTCATAAATAATAATTGATAAACACAATATATTGTTTTATAACAAAGTAATTTAAAGTTAACATATTCCGGGTATATTGAAAAGTCAAGCACAGGTTGTAGGGAAAGTTTCAACAACGTTCACAAATATTGTTGTTCAAAGTTTTCCCTGTAATTGATATTGACGTGAGCATTAAAATTCCAGCGCAACCTGTTGAAGTCTAAACAAATACATGTTAGACGTTGTAGAGAAAGTTTTGTTATATAAAATGTAAGTTTAATTGTTAAACTTATGGGAAATGTATACATATGTCTTAATTAAAATATTCATTTATTTTGTCTATCTGTCTTGCTGTTTGTCTGTGCCGATTTTTGGGATAGCTAAACCGATCTTATGGGACTAACACTGATTGATAGAGGGAATTGTGAAGCAATACATCATTATGAAATCTCCCGCATCTTGTGCTTTCAACTCATTTGAAGACATTTAATTTTCAGGAGAATAAATGGCTCTTGCGGTTTTACTTTTTTTTATTTTTTTTAACATTTCTTTATATTTAATCTTATTAAAGAGCAATAGATTTCTCCCATATTTAATTAATTAATCAGTTTCATCCCACAAAGAGAAGAGTAGGTAAACGGAACTTGGTGTTAAGACACTCCGTCCAATACTTTCGAGGTAGTGGCGGAACTGTCAACCGTCAACCAACCGTCAATGTCGATCCGTTGCTTTAGTGCCAGGGCGAGAAATGAAAATATTAATAAATATTAACTCAATCCCCCGAGTGGAGATCGAACTCACAGTCGTCGCTTTACAGTCACACCCATGTATCCCTGCGTCACGACCGCCTTCATATTTAGATAAATTATGAAAAGCCTAAATTATGGCTTTTCATAGACATTTCGATGAAGGCTCATATTAGTTAACATTAACAGGCAGGCATATTGAAACCGCTGTAAATTGAATGATCCTCGTAAATTCAATCGATGTGAGTATCTTAATTGTATAGCTTCATGCAACGTTCAGAGCTCATTTATGATTTAAAGTGGTCTCTATTCGCAAAACGAATGGTTATGTATATGGTGATAGTTTTTGTTATTTATAGAAAACGACGAAATATCTTAATTTTTATGACTTTTTAAGGCAGGTCACAGGTCAAACAGTTCCCCAGAACACTCCCCATGGTAAATGCGGTAAAGAACGCACACACACACTGTATTTAAAATATGTAAAAGGCTTGCTTTTAAGGCTTTATTTTAATACAACTCCAGTAATTATGTTCAACTGTGATTTATTTTTAAAAGAGGGCAGTAAGAATAAAAAATTTAAAACATGTTTTACTAAATTCATTTATTAATTTATTATTTATATTAATTGTGGTGTTAAATTTTTGTACATATTCATAACAAATTTGAAATGTGGGCACAATAACAAGCTGCCAATAAAACAAGTTACCCGAAATGTAGTGGTAAATTGGACACGTCCATCATTTGCATTTTGACGGCATTTCACTTTATTCGAAATAATGTGTCTCTAGGAATTAACCGATATTCAATCATCATTTTATGAATAAAGTTTGAATATTTGTAGGTCGGTTTATTTAAAAGTACGTAGAAAATGTTAAAAATTACTTTATTTACTTTTAATACGCAGCATATATATATATATATGTACCAGCACACTTTTATATAAATATTTATTTCAGCTTTACACTGTATTCCGCACATAGCAGGGTAGGCAGAGAGAACCTAACTTCTCGAAAATTCTTGAGCCATTGCGTATTGACTGGCGGCACTACATTTATGTCATATCACTCTCTGTCGTCTCATCTATTAAAAAACTACGTGTTCAGAGCGTACCTTCACCTATATTCGTGCCCTTTGTTTAACTTTAAAACTTAAATATAATATTTGACAATGACATGACATTTTTCTACGTTTCATGAAAACAAAAGGTGTGTGTCCTATAGATATAATAAAATTGTGTCCATTCAATGTGAAATTAGCGAAGTGATTAGTGCTGAACTGGCACGCTGGGAAGGCCATAGACTAAGCACAATAACAACAACATATAATAAAAATTTAAATCAAGGATTAAAACAACATCTATATGAGTTCAATATAATCTGCAGATTACCGAAGCAAGTGCTCAGCATTGCAGTTATTATCGATTATCGATTACATTCTACATGAGTGGGCGTTGTGATAGCTGAGAGCATCTTACAAAGTTAAGCATCTTGCCATTTTTTTAAATAAGTAGTGTGAATGTTAATTAAAGAACATATAGAGTATCAAAATATATACTTATTATAAAAATAAAATATTATATATCAAAATAAATAACATACCTTAATTATGATTTAAGAACTATACGAACAATATGAATTACATATATGTGAATAAAATGAATGCGCGGACAAATTCTGAAGCAAAACAAAAGCTTTAGTGACAAGCAGAACTATAAACTAAGGTAGTGATATAAAGGAAATATACAATTACTTTTTTTAGTTATATTTAATATTTGCTATGAGAATTATGAAATATTATGTTGTATTGCTTAAAAACTTTTGCTGTACGCTTCTGTTGCATGTAGCGAGATAGGCAGAGTTAACCCATAGCCGTGCCCATATGTGAAGACCTAGTTAACTTAATTGTGAACCGAATTTGTAACTGCTATACCACTGATACATCTTTTTTTTCCCTATATATCAGGATAGCTGCCAGCAAATGTAATAGATTGTACCATTGATTTGAAAAGAGCAACTGTTGAGTTTCTTGCCGGCTCTTCTCAGCAGAACTGCCTTCCGAACCGGTGGTAGCTTTTTATTCATATGTTCATCCGACGATTCAAAAGTGCTTATAATAATTGCCTATTTGAATAAAGAATATTTTGAATTTTGAATTTGAATTTATCTATTTCTATTTACATATCATCTACATTTGCAGCTGAATAACGGTGTTATTGCATATTTTCTATACCGACTCCAAAGTCGCTTATATCGCGATACAACGGTAAAGTAGGTCATTGTTCATGGGAAACAGGCCTATATACACATAAATAATATTTCAATTCAATAGAGTCTTATGGAAGATCTTTTATTTTAAGTTCTCTTTCATTCAACAATATGAGACGAGCATTTCTCTTGAGTGCTACCAATATTTTTGTTTACATTTTCTTTAAATATTTATTTATTTTAGCTAAACTTTTCAATACTCTATCTATATTGTTGCTATAACTAATGGCTTTCTGTAGTCAGTCGTAATTTTTTTCTCTCAGTACCATAATATCATAAACTTGACTACATTTTACGTTCCTTTTCTGTTGGCGTGAGCTCCGTAGAGGGACTGAATAATAGATATTTCATTAATTTTTAAAACAGATATTCAAACACATACTAACAGTGGAATATAGGTGGCTCAAAATGTTGAGAATATACTTTTTGTCTCTGTACCTAAAATGTTTATTGAAATTACGATGTTTATTTCATATTATTAACAAAAGTACATGCATACATATCCCGGATTTATCTAAGATAATAGCGAGAACCTGTTATTCAGACATTCTACTTTTCTCCTAGTTTATAATTTTAATATTATTCCTACCACTTATCGAACCCACAACCATTAAAATTGTATATTATCATTTTGCAACGGCCCCCAACGTACAAAATGGGTATAGCTATAATAAAATTATATACGTTCGTATAATTTATATGTTTGTCCATTCATTTTAAGTAAAGGGTGACTCGTAAATATATAAAAAGACTCTTATATACTAAATATCTCCTATTAATCGTTGATGTCAGACATTTAAGATCCAGTAAATCTTAGTAGTTCACGTCCTTTTAGCACACATAGCTCTCTTCTGTACTTATTGCCCGCAAAAGAAAACAAAGTATTTTATTTCAGTGTAATGAAACAGAGTTAATAAAGTGGCGATAAGATCAAATGTCCAATGTTGTTTCAGTGTTGCTATAAATTCCCGCTGGCGGTCCAATACAATTCTTTTGTGTAAGTCTCTTGCAGTGTCTTTAAAACGCTTTTGCAATTGATTGATAGATTATTTTTTATAGTCAACTAGCTTTTTCCGGCGGCTCCGCTGTTACAAATATTTAAAATATGTAGATATTTTTTAAAACCAAAAATTTGTTTTATAGCTGGCTAAGCAGAGGGAACCTAGTGTTAAGACTCTCCGTTCTCCATTTTCCGCGAAATTTAGTGCGTGATGAGTGGTGTAATAGTTCTGTTAGTTAGGTTAGTTAGGTTAGTGTAGCCTTCATAAAAGTTCACATTTACACTATTAAGTACATTTTTAAATTTTGTCTCTAACTTTATCTGTAACTACTTCCATCTACGCTACGTTTAATTTCAGTTTTCGGAAATAGAAATTCTCATTTATAACGTTCACACGTAACCGTTTAAAATGCGATTACTCTCATCTCCGTAGCAATTCCATCAGCTGCAATAAGATTGCATTAAAGTTCAAATTGATACACTTCCATCAACCAATTGAAAGTTGAATGTGTTTAAAAAGCTAATCAAACTTGAAATATTTCTTCAGGTAAGTAAACTAGCAATTTGTTTCTTTGTTTTCTTCAATTCTTTTCGTTTCTCGTCTTTTTATAACATTTATCTCCACATTTCGATAAAATAACAGTTATCCCTCACGCCGACAAATACTACCCATCCATTTCCCTCCTATCAAATGTCAGCAAATGTCACAAGTATAAAAACGCTTTTAGATTTATGTGTAGGCTTCGTTATGTGGGTGTATTATATATAAATTCTCATGTATTTTGATATTCTAGGACAGTTTAGGAAACGCAATCTACAATAACGGCTTTATTGCACGATCTACTATAGCAATTAGCAATTAAATATAGCAATTAACCTGTCAAGGTTCATTATTTCGTGAAGTTTGAAATGTTTTTTTTTATCATAAATTTGTAGTTTTTCTATATTTATAAACATTAAAATAAAAACAGATTAAACATTAAAAAAAGGTCTAAGAATAAATGTGTATAATATATTTTTATATTTACTAAGACGAAGTAGACATCATATTCAAGTAATTTCGTTGTTCTTGTTTTATTATTCAGCGTCTCCTATAGTGATGGGAGATTATTTATAGGGTAGGCTGTTTTACTGTCAGCTGACCTCGCTTCCCACAAGGGAAAGGCTAGATGTAAAATAAATAATTGATATTTTTATCTTGTATCAGTATAACACCGATAATGGTAAACCCAAGATATCTATATCCTGTGAGCTCCTGTGCCATGACAGTCTAATATCTATATTTACATTTAATACAATTATTTAATTGCCATAGAAATATTTTATTGCTTAAAATCGTACTTTATTCTAATAGTTAATTTATACTAATAGTTAATTTGTTCTATTACGAATTACGTAGGAGTTACAAATAAAATAAAAAGGTACATGTTGATGTAAAGTCAGCAAAGCCCGAGACGTGTGGAGCGTGGACTTTGCACGAGTCCTTTGTTGCACCAGAGCTCGCTTTTCAAACACCGATAACATTATTGGCGACCTTTGTTCAACCTCAAATTAGAGTTGTTAGTTTCGCTCACTCTCCAAACTTTTAGTACGTTTTGGACTGGAATAATAAAATTGTTTGTATTATTTAACATTTGACATTAATAAATAAATTATATATGAATTACTATTATACCCTTATATGTAAACTTGCGATTGTAAACACGACAGTTTTGGGTTCGATTCCCGCTTGGGAAATGGAATATTTAACATTTTCACTTCCTCGCTGTGATAACAAGAAAAGCGCAGCGTTACGTTCCACCAGTTAATTCATGATCAATGATTCTTGAATTCGGCAGAAAGTGGGGAACGGAAGTATCAGGTTCCTTCCCAGGTTCCTTCTGCCTATCCTGCTATTGTGCGGGATACACCATGAAGCTAAAACAAAGATGAAAACTGGAACGTGAAATTAGCATACGCAATCAAAATACCACATTCAAACCACATACTAAAAGATGAATATCTTTCATTTAAACAAACTCCGCCGTCTGATGCCTGCGTGTGTGCACAGACAGCCATGATTAGTTATTCATTCTAGTTATTAAACTCTCAGCGTAACCGATTATGTGCAGAATTACTAACTTAATCTACAGTAACGAGCGTGCTCTATTTCAGGACTATGTAATTAAGATAACTTAACGTTTCACGCCTTTATGGCGCAGTATGTGGTTGTATGTGGTGGTAGTTTGGGTTCATATTCGGATATTGTTTGGGGTTCAAGTTGTATTCTGTATATAGCAGGGTATGTAAAGGGAACTTCTTCCCCCTTTTTCCCAAACTTGTGTAACTCAACGCCGTGCTTAGACAACTGTTGAGATAATTAACATATTAGGCTTTGAGATATCTTAATATTTTTAATTATAGTGCATAGCTAATGTCGTTTCATTTCCCAAGAATATAGTGACAAAATATATTTTTCTAGGTTCTCTTCATCTATGCCGTTATAAAAAAACAGAAATAAAATTTACTACTACTAGGAATATATGTATAGTGGTATTACTTTGCAATGTTCGATTTAGCAGAGCTAAAAGGCATGCTAGGGTTTTCTATTAAGGAATAGCCATCTAAAGTGATTTCCGATAGGTTGGCGGTGTCATACGACAATGGAAGATATAAGGACATTGAAAGAATAGCTTCTCTAATATTTTCTGTTATCTAAAGAAGGAACTAGTAAATCAAAGATATATGTTTAAATATATTAAATTTGTATACAATATACATATGTATACATATATATTGTACTGGCCCCTAAGAACAGGAGTGATGCAGGGCCACAAGTGTGTGATTGCAAACACGAAAGGTTTTGGGTTTGATTCCCACTTGAGGAACTTAACTATTTAATATATTTTTTTAATATTTATTCGCTCTGGTGTCGAATCTAAGCGCGGCGTTGAACATCGCCTACTTAATTCGTAATACCTCCAAAAATGGGTTGAAAATTAGGAATGAAAGTATTTTAATAGGATGGAGTGTCTTAACACTAGGTTCCCGGGTTCCCTCTATCTACCCTGCTACCCTATATGCGGGATATAGCGTGAATCTAAATAATATGTATGTCCTGGACGCAACCGTGTATAAGCTCTAATAACTGTAAAAGCTTAAGTTTTAAGTGCTATCACAAATATAATTACATCAAATGAACGTAAGACATCAACCACAGTACGTGACTATTGCAGTAGCGTTATAATTTACGCAACTGAAGGTCCAGCCGCAAACTATACTTGAATTAATGAGTGTCTTGGGCAGATTTAGGTTAAACGACCATCACTCTAAGTTCTGACGATCACACTTGGCTAAACTTATATGTGAATTGCAAACTTTTGAATGTACTTATAGTGAAGACATACGTGGGGTAATATGAGATTATTAAGAAGGGAAAAGCAGATTCGAACTGGATAATCTAAATACGTAACGCTTTTAAAATATTTTTTTAAGTTCATTTATAAAATATATTTTTTTAACGGAAGTAGTAGGTGCCCATCGTACTAATCAATCAATGCATTTGCAAAAAACAAAATAAAAAAACATTTTCTATTTTATTTAAATTCACCCCCTAGTAGAGGCCGTGGCGTAGAGGCACAACATGTTTGTTATTTGTGACTCTAAGCGCAGACTGGATGGTTCGATTTCCACTCGAGGAAATGAAAGAAGATATATGTATGTAAGCAGATATATGTATGTAAAGATACGTAATACAATAAAAGCACAATTTACAAATATTTTGAATACAATATAAGTAAGTTCAATAAATATCGATTGTAAGAGAATACTTATTTAATTCAAAAGGAATAAACAACGTATTTCAATAAAGGCGAGGGTGACATCTATAAATATTAAAAATGATTCTTGAAGTTGTTGAAAGCTTTTAAATTTTCATGTTTAATTTTATACTTTGCAAGAAGAAAAGGCGAAACTTTTCAATGAATCTGATAAAATAAGTATATAAGTATAATAAATATTTCTGCTAAAGTAAAAATTATTATTTTTTTTTACATATATTTATAGTTCATTCATATAAATATTAATATAAGTACTAAATATTACTATAAAGTAGGTTCACGTGGAAATAACGAAATGTCAATACGCTTATTTGTTGTGCAAAGTTCAAGGTGCAACAATGTGCATTTCGTGTATTTGCATTTGTTTGATGTAGACGCAATCAAAGTGTATAAATAGTCTTTCTGCATATATTGACATACCTTAATTGTTTAGATTTCTTCTAAATATACGTAATTCTTGAAGTAAATGGTCTTTTCCCACCATTTTATGATACTTGTTGGGTGTTCATTTTGGTCTTTGTATTAGTTATAGGAATATTTCTCAGTTATTTTTATTATTTTTTAGAATCGCAAAAATATCGAATTTGAGTTCCATTTATATAATTATTCTGATCTATTCAAAAATATTATTAAATATTTTTGATAAGGCATTTGTTTTGTTAAAAATAAAAGTAAATGTATTTAACTTTTGAGCTCTCAACTTCGTAACTGACACACTGCCTGTAACACGTACTAAAAAAGCAATATATCCTATTGCAAAAAATAAATCCTACCACAGTAGAACTTAAAAATAAATAAAAACAAAAATAAAAGCAAAACAACAAAAGAATTCATTCCACCAGATTATTAAAAGTTTGCCACGTGGAGTTTCTATTGCAGTACTATAAATATAATGTTTTTAATAAAGTCTTGGGAACAGCGAGCTGGCAGGCGACGATGTGGAACGAGGCAGGAGTAGCAGGTCGACTAATCAAACAACAAGGGCCGCTGTGCTTTATAACTACTGATCCGAAAACCCATCACCGAGTGTGCCGTCCGGTGAGCCCTCGAAATACTTATATATTTACTTTAGAAGCTTTTATTTACTGCAATTGTAAATATTATTGTTTAATTGAAGCATAATTTGGAATATTAGAATTAATATTGCCTTTTTGTATAGCCATTTATTATTTATTATGTAGATTGAAAAATTAAATTCAATTGCATTGTGATATAGGTATTTTTGAGGTAAGTCATAGCGCAGATGCCTACTTAAGAAAAATAATTATTTAATATTTTAATTTTTAAGCTCTGATGTTGATACGCAAAGCGTCCAGTAAATAAAATCTATATTAACAATAGGATTGCTTTAAATATAAAATGAATCAAAGGTAAAAAATATATCGCTGAAATTAAAGAGCAGAGTATAATTGTTATTTGTAAAATGTATGTGTTAGCTAAAAAATCCTTCACCACCTTAACTTTCATTTACGTACGAAAACAAATGTTTTTTTCAAATTTTACATATAAATTTCCAGTACGACCTTATATTATGACCTCAAGGGAGACAGTACGACCTTATATTATGACCTCAAGGGAGACATAACTTAGGAGGTTCTGAAAACAGACATTTTTTGTAAAATATGAGGTGCTAAGAAAGTTATGACGTGCCAAAGCAGTCGTAAAAGAATTAAATGGGCTATTTGGTGAACATCTCATTATTTAAAAATTTGTTATTGTGCCCCGTAATATTTATATGAGCTAAAAGTTAAAATTCAGTCGATTTAACTATTCCAATAGATTATGTTGTTGAAATTCTCTAATCTAATAATTTCGTTAACACATATATACATTCATATTACATTTCAGAGTTTCATTACTAATATGAAATATAAAAAAAAATATAAGTATTTACCTTTTCTAGAAAACGTATGAAAAATTTCACGTTGTACATTGTACGTAAGTTGTACGTACGTATATAATGTTACAGAGCATACAAGAAAAAAAAATGTTTTATTTCATCAAAAAGACACTTCACTCGTGTAATCCGGCAACTACAAAGAAAAATATATACACAATTTTATACTCCCACAATCTAACCGATTTGAATTAAATTCTTTGTGGAGCGCGACTGCATGATAAACATAAAAGAATAATGAAGTACCTACTTAAATACGGTTTTGTACGTGCAGCTTTTATTTTTAGCGAGCATGTTTCAAATTATTATATTGACGTTGACATCATTAAAAAATATATATATGATTATTTTTATCACGTGCCTGCATATACATAGCAATTAACCTAGTGTTAAGACACTCCGTTCCCCACTTTCTGGCGAATTCTGGAGGCATTGCGTGTTGAGGGGCAGAACTCAACGCCGCGCTTTGTCTCGACACCAGAGCGAAGAAATGGACATATAAACGTAAATAAATATTTCACTTTCTCGAATGGAGATCGAACCCACAACTGTCGCGTTACAGTCACACCCTTGAATCCTCATTGATTGTAATAAAGAGGCTTCATTAATTATAATAATGTATAAGCAGTCGATATTTGGTCTGATTAAGGCAAAAAAGTAGGTCAAATTGCAATTTTAGATACGAAAAAACTTAATAATTATTCACTATCGAATAATTTACACATTAGTAGTGAAAAACTAGATGAAAAAATAGATTATAAACAAGACATTATAGAAAATTTATAATATTAATCCCACCATGAATTCCCAATAGCTGCGCCATTACAAGCGGTGCCTTTAGAGCGCGAGGAATATTTTCGATTCAGTTATTTCGATAAGGTGTGAATGATTGACGTAACGTTAATGACTTCAAGTTAATTACCCGCGCAAGGATTTTTTACTCTTCTTATTTTAAAGTGGTTTATTTTTGTTTAAAAACTGTAATAATACATTTCACTAAATAATAAATATCAAAATATAATTATCAAAATATGTTTTTAAGTAACCAAACTTTTTAATTAACAGTTACAACTAAGACATAAACAAAAAGTTATTTTTTCAACTTCACGCTGTATCCTGCAGATAGTATGATAGACAGAGGGAACCTAGTGACACTTTGTTCCCCACTTTCCACTGAATTTTGGAGGCATTGCGTGTTGAGTGGTTACCACTGGTAACATACCAGAACGAAGAAATGGAAACATTAAATGTTACATTTCCTCGAGTGAGAATCTAACCCACACCCTGTCGCGTCTACAGTCACGCTCATACCTCTGCGCCATGACTTGCCTTTTTAACTAGTACTAAACATATAAATGCTTTACGAGCTCTCACCCAATTTCTCTAAGGAAGGAAACCTTATTAAGTAGGCAATTTAAATGCTCTTCATGATACGATGTAAGATTATATATAATGGGCACTGTTACACGAACTTTTTGAAGCGAGCTTTAGTAGACTTAGCAAAATGTTTGAAAAACTTTGAAGCATGGCGAGGATGTCTTATAAAAGTTTTGTGTTTATATTTCTGTAATAAATAAATCTTTACAAAGTGTTAAGTAATAAATAAAACTTAGCGTTTCGTATTTTTCGATATAATTTAAACAACAAAGACAGTCAACAAGCCCTATAGATATTATATAATTATACAGTTAGAAAAGATCAAATAAAAAATTGTTTTAACACTCATATTATTATATAAGCAATATATGAGAAACTCTATTTATACTTTAAAACAGCTAATAATAAAAACATGATAATGATAATTTATGAAGAAAAGAAAGAATAACATACTAAAGTAAAGTATAGCTTATTCCCCAAAACAGAGTGTAACACGGCGGCCTCCAAAATTCGGCGGAAATAGGGAAACACAGTGACTTAACATTAGGTTCCTTCTGCCTACCCCTTGCTGTTTGTGAGATACAGCGAGACGCCAAAAAAAAAGAAATGTAGCGACATCTGTCTCTACTTCCCTGAAATATGCAGTCCTTACAGGAACTCTTCATGACTATATGAAAATAGTGTTACAACAGTCACTCAGTATACGCTAGGTGGCGTTCACTGCGATGTACAAACTAGCACACCTATAATATTATTTTAAATATATTATTTTATTTATTCTATTAAAAATATTATATAAAAATTGTAACTTTCATAATTTTTTTATCAAAATTAACGACAAAAAATATTTAAAACTTAGGAATAGTCCTGATAATAGCGTTATTGCGTTAGTACCAATCTTATTTTTCTTTATATTCAAATTAAATCATAAAAAAAATACTTAAACATTATTCTAAAGAAGCTAATAAATCTAACGGCGGGACGTCGGACGACTGGCTCATTTTTTCCGCTTCGGTCGGTCCGAGGTCTGGCGAGTAAAAAGGCTGTATATCAGTCAATGTCCGCCGGCCATTTTAATTGTAGACCAATTTATTGCCCTTAATAGGAAGTTACGGATTTCAAATATATTTGAGACTTGCAATCGTCTAGAAGTAGATTTTTGGACAAATTGATGTTTTTTTCTGTATCCCGTATTTAGCACAGTAAGCTAGGGCACTCTGTTCCTCACTTTCCTTACGAATTCTGTTATTGTTCTCCCACTGTTATGGGCTTAAAAGTGTTTTGATCTTAATTATTAAGTTTAAATTTGCACTGTTTTCATACGAATGACGTTTTCTTTTTGCTACGAAATTTTAATGATGTACTTATGTTTTTATGTATTTAATTAGTAAAATATTAATTTATTTTTGTTGTAAAGTAGACACTTGAGAAAAAGAATTGCACGTTGTGTTTATTTGCATTGAGTAAGTATACATTATACTATGAAGAATATGACATAATTTCAGATATACTTGTATATAGGTTAATTATAATTATTTACGTAATAGTTAAAGTTAGATATCGCAACCGAATCATTTTTCTCAACATCTACAAGGGTTTCTGGTAGAATTTTCTCTTGGAGATAAAAAATTCGTTGTACGCTTTTTTCAGTTATTATAAGTTTTCTGTATTTTTCATTGTGTGGTTGGAAATGCATGGAAAAAATGTTAGATAATTTTTACCTTAGCCAATTTATTCAAACTAGTTTTTTGGCAATATTGATAATATCGTCTAAATTATTATTAGCGTGCTTACATGTTACAGCACGTAATAAAATTACATTTTGTTAACTCACTGGATTCCATATTAATAAATTCTTTAATTTCAGCCGCGATATGAAAACAGCCTATTCGTTTCGCGTGATACATGAAAATATATCGAGTTTTCATATTATTAAAAGAAACGGAAATTAACGGTATGAGAATTTGTGTATCATTTCCACAAAGAGTTATGGCTATAATTTTCATTTAATAAAGATAAATTAAAATAATATTCATGTAGATATATTCATGTTTTTATAAGCATGCACTTAAAAGAATATTATCTAGTAGAGCATATAAATTGTATGTAGGTTGCACACATGGGTGCAGTGGTCGTGTTGGAAAGTCTTTCATTGTACACAACGACCATTTTCACATATCATCTTTTCATCTATATATATATATAAAATCGAAAGGTCACTCACTCATCACGAAATCTCAGAAACTACATGTGTTAGGAATCTCAAATTTTGCATAGGAGTTATTTATAGGACGTAGGTGCTCGCTAAGACTCTCGGCTCGCTAAGGAATTTGCACTCCTAAGGGGTTGTTTTTGGGGTTGAAAGTTTGTATGAAACTTTTTTACTACAAATGCTAGGAATCTCAAATTTTGCATGGACGTCACTTATAGGACGTAGGTACTCATGGAGAAAGAAATTAATAATAACGTAGTTCACGCAGGCGAAGCCGCGGGCGGGCCGCTAGTAGTATATAACAGACATTAAGACATTATTGACAATAGGAGGGATATAAAACTTGCTATATAAAAAATCTATCTTATATGCAACATTGTTCACACATTACACATTGTCTACCTTTAAAAAAGAGCTTAAAATAATAAGAACCAGCTAAGGAATTTATGGTTACCATAAAAAACAAATATTGATTTAGTGAAGATCTACCTGTCAGCCATCCACACAAATGCACAACAACAATCGCTGTCGTTCAGTACCTACATATAAACAAACTGTTAAAATATGCAAACACTTTGCATAATGGACCTCCAATTATGATTAACGCATTTGAATATTATATGAATCAAAGTTTCAGTAGAGAGCATATAATGTTTTATATTACTTATTCAAATATCCATAATCCGTTTGGATAGGTCTATATTTTACAGCCACATGTTGCCACTTCATAAATCTGAAGGCTTAGCTGAGTAACGGACCTTAGTAAGTTTTGTTGGAGCATTACCCATTTACTGAGATCCCTGAATTCATGCTCTCTCATTCATAATCCTTTAGTGTAAACGAGACAGCATATAAATTTATGTTTGGAATATAACCATTTGCTGTAAGGACTAATAGGTTGCCATTATTGCGCCTATGCTAATAAAACTGTATCAGTAATGGTTGATTCAGTTAAGACTCATTATACTTATTTACAAAGGACTATGGGAGTTTGGGACACTTACTGATGATAATCAGCGCAGTTAGGCTATTGTTATTACTAATACTTGTACTATGATTAAATTCTTTTATTTATTAATACATTTCCATTGTCATAACATTTTTAAAAGTTATTTAATGTTTTCAAATACATTTACCTATATAAGTTTTTATGATTGAACGTAAAAGAAAAATTAAGTCATTTTTATTATATTAAAATTGAGGTAGACGAACTTTTTATATGGTTTCTGATCAAATAACAAAAAGATAACTTGATCTCAATACTTCAGTATGAAAACGTCAGACACTTTAAAATATAAAGTTAATAGTTTAAATGTCTAACATCAACTTTAAACTATTATATAGAAACGTTAAAAATAAATCTAAAATAGGTCATCTCGTTCTATTTGAAATTATTACAAATAATAGAATTAGTAGATCTAAAATCGCCTTCCTACTTAAATGAACTGATAATTGAATTGTAAATGTTGCAATTATTAGACTTGGCCACAGCTACCTAAGTGTTAATATCAATTTAGTCCTCAAACACGAAGAGCTTCATAAATCAGTGTCTCCGCGATGTAACCAAATTGTTATTTATGGCGTTATGGCAGCGCCGCCTTGTGTCAGCCGCATTTACGCTTCATGATAGATCTAGGCTTACGGAGCATCACGTTCCATAACAAAGACTGGCACACTGGCACTAGATGTATTGTGATGAACGGGATATACGTGATAGCAATTATCATTCTTAATGGTAATTTGATGGCGATTAAATAATTTATTAATCATAATTAATCTTTACTAGCTACAAATATTACAATACAATAATATGACGGTTTTCTCTGTTTATGTTGGTAATAATATTGTGTTGAGTAGCGGAACTTAACGCCACGCTTTTGCCTGGAAACCAAAACGAAGAAATGAAAATATTCGATGTTTCATTATCTCAAGTGGGAATCGATTCCATAACTTCTCAGGCTTACAGTCATACGGTGGTACCTCTGCGCCACGATTAGCCTCGATTTATTTTCTTGCAAAAGTTAACGAAATCATTTAATTTCAAATACGTGAGCTCGTTACACGGTCGGATAAACGATAAAAGCTTGTACCGACAAGTTACTTATTCGAAAATTTGAAAGGGACACATCTAAATTCAAATTAGGAGTTTGTTTCTATATAATATAATATATGTACTTAAACAAGGACGTCTCCATATTAAGGTTCCCACATAATCGTTCCCACATCTGCCAATATTGACGTTTGAATTTACTCTCTAATTCAAAGAGATTTGTCGGACTGAGTGCGTCCTCGCTTCAATAGACTGTAGGGTTTTGTTGAAGCCTGTTGGCTTTTGTCGACTGTTTGATACTGTATTGTTTTCTTTTTTGTCACTTTATAGAGCGATCGTTTTCGGTTTACACTGTATTTGAGATATTAAAATATATAGCAAATAGTATGTTAAGGTGTAAAATATACGTATTTTATTAGAATCGGTAGAGTTATTGTTGATTACAAGTATTTTTTGCATTAAATATATTTTTTCATACCAAATTCGATTTGTTTAATTCCAACTTTATTAATTTATTCAGACTATTTATCCACATAGAAAAAATTATATAAGTGCAACTATGGAATTTCTCTGCTTGCAAAATCAGTAACCGTTTCCCAAAGGACCGCCATTATTAGCATAAATTAAAAGTATATTTAAGCCTTTGGGGCGCAATGATACAAGCGTGTGATCTAAACACTATGGTTGCGAGTTCGATTCCCACTCGGGAAAATTAATTAACATTTATTCGTTTACCAGAGTGACAAGGGAAAAGAACGGCGTTTAGCTCCAAGCCTGACACGTAATGCCTCGAAGTTTCGGCAGAAAGTAGGGAACGGAGTGTCTTAACATTAGGTTCCCTCTGGTTAACCTGCTACATGCATGATACAGTGTAAGGCAGAAAAATAAAAGAAAAACAATTGCCAGGCATGGCATTTGCATGGCCCAGTAATGAAAGATTGCATAGTATATATATTAACATCCAATCATCTTTCTACTTTCTTATATTTCTATTATTCATTATTTCAATCCTTACCTCCCGTAAAGAAACGCTAGCTCAACCCGCACAAGTTCGGAAAGCTTTCATTCAAACTTGTCGTTCCAATGAATGGTGGATGGCTCAGTTTGTCCCTAACTTTGCCGATTTAACTCTGTGTGATTGTTTCTGGCTTAGTTACGCTTTCTGACTAACTAATTATGTTTTATACGAAAAAAAACATTATTATATTTTTTTATTTACGAGCCGCGGCGTTGAATTCTGCCACTCAACACGCAATGCGTCTTAATGGGAAAAGAGTATCTTAACACTAAACTCCCACATCCCCAATGCCTTCACTACTATGTGCGAGGTTCGTTAAGCTAAAAATATAATCATTTAAAGTGACGAGTTCTAATTCTAGTTAAAATTTTATTTTATCGACTGTTTTCTAATCTGAAGCCGTCGATATTATTGTCAACAACTATACTTCGCTATCTCTATCGCTCTCTACTGTTGCAAGTGGATAAAAAAAAGTGGACTTTTGTATACTAAAAACAACAGTTTATTCAAAAATTTAAGCAAGCAGCAGTCTTAAGCAAGAGTTTAAGTTTTCCTTACATACCAAATTATATGTACATCACCTTTTGTCTAACATTTTTTTTTTAAATTTACTAAATTATCTTTATGTAAGCTCATTCTTTGAAACGAGAACACGTTTTTTATAAGTAATCAATATACTTTACCAGTTATTACTAGCTCTAAGGATTTGAACCACTGATTAAATATCCTGCGAAGCTGTATCATAATCGAAATCTTTCGCGATAGCTTGTTAATGGTACTAAATGATGAAACGCGTCACTAGACCGGGTAGCTTAATATTTTTTTAAAATAAATCTATAATATATAAAAGTTAAATATTTCAATTTTAATATTTACACCATTTTAATATTACATGAGCATTTCTACTCCAAGTGCTCTGCAAAGTTCTAAATTTTCTCAACTTTAGTAATAAAACCCGCAATCGTGCATTTTTTTACTAAAATTTAAATTGTATCTTAATGTGGCTTAATTAATACATAGTTACGAAAACTTCGTAAATTTTGAGATTTTTAAAAGCACAATTTGCTTAATATTTTAATTGTATGACAATTGAAATAAACTTTTTTTTTTTTCAATATATGGCTACAGAATAAAAACACATGGAGTTTCACATAAAAATAAACAGTGAAGCCTCTTTCTTATCGCTTATGTACACGTGACACTACAAGTGACATTGTGGATGACAGGTGCTTAAGGTTATCCTTATCACATATTGACAAATATTTCCATTATTTTTCAAATTTCTTTAGCCTATAATAATTAATACAATATAATTAGTAATTATGAAATTCTATACAAAATTCTTTATTAAAAATTATATTTCTATATAATTTTAAGGGCAGCCGTGGTGCTCGGGCATATGTGTGACTGTAAACACGAAAGCGGGTTCGATTCCCACTCGAGGAAATGAAATTTTAATGTCTTTGCTCTGCTGACTAGGCAAAGCACGGCGTTAAGTTTCGCCACTAAACACTAAGCAATGCCTCAGAATTTGGCGGAAAATGGTAAAGAGAGTGTTTTAACATAACGTTCTCTATGTCATCTAAAACAATCAATATCTTTACTACTAACGTAGAGTGAGTTAATTAAATTTATCTAAATAAATCTTTGTAATAAGCTAACAAATTAGAAATCACATGTCAGGTTTAATCGATGCGAAGTGTAATTTACTACAGAAAGCAAATAGTATTGCCTTAATTTATATTTGCTTTGGCGATTTATGTAGTCACGGTTGTAACTCTCTATCTGCCTTTATTCTCTAAACTAAGATCCAACCATGCATAATTTACAACTTCTAGCATTAAATCGAAGTTTGTACACAAAATTTTATGATATTCTAAAAAGACCCCAAAAAGACGATGCGTAATAAATTTGTTTTTACTAGTAATTTCAAATTAAAAGCTCCAATACATAAATAAAACAAATAATTTTATTTCAATATTTACTATGGAGTAAATTAAACCTTTACAATTATAAAAACTTACTCTCTTATATAATTTTCAAATAAAGAATAAAATATAATTTACAGTATATAAAATGTCTAAGTGGCGAAAAGTGGGGGACAGAGTGTCTTAGCATTAGGTTTCCTAAGTAACCTAACCTAAACTGTTATGTGCAGAATACAGAAAGTGAACAAAAAATACAAATAAACATAAATTACTTTACACGTAGGTACTTATAAAACCTTAAACACTTCCAAAACGTTTCCCGATCTTTCCAACACGCAAATATATTGATTTCGCTTAAATGGTGAAAAAACTTCGTACAGGCTTTGATAGTTGTAAGATGTGGAAGATCGGAAAGGTCTTATAGATACGAGTTTACCAAAAGCCCTTAAAAGGGTGAGCCGTGAGTCTATCCGATATCAGAAGCAAATAAAGCCTTTTAGATAAGGTGCCAACTATTTCATTAATATTGGGTTTTCACGCTGAATGCGGTTTACATTTTCTCTATATTTTGCATTTTTTTTTGGTTTGGTCCAGTATTTATGCTTGAATAACTATCATACTTTGTTTTTCTATTAAGTTAATTGTCTTTATATTAAGTTTTGTGACTTTGGATTTTTATAATTTATAAAATGTAAAGGCAAGATATCATTTACAAAAAAAAAAATTAAGTCGCTGTCCTTCAAAGAGATTTTTTTAAGCAGTAAAGAAAGCGAAACAAGCGAAGGATAAGAGATCGAATCTTGCAGGATGCCCCCTTGCAAGTTTATATATTTCTTCTACTTTTAAATAGTTTAATTAATTAGATTCAACTGAATCCAAAATAATGCGAATGCTTTAATTTTATTTATTTTATTCTTTTAAATTATTCTTCAACGCATATAATGCTCATTAGAAAAGGAAATGGGATATAAAATTCTTGAAGCATAAAAAATCGAATTTTAGGACAAGAAAATGTTCAATAATGAGTATAATTTTTACCAACGAAGATTATAAATAATCTGATAACTCTGTTTTTACACATAAATCTGGCTATAAAAATAATATAATAATCTAATGTCGCCAAAAGTACCTAATATATGAATAGTTAAAAGGCAAGTCAATTCGCTGGTTTTAATAATGCAGCAGCGAGGAGTGACTCCGAGGACGTTGAATTATGTAACGCGTTCCGCTCACTCGCTATGAAATTTGTGCTATAAAAACATGCATATACTAAACTAGTAGCTTCAACCTGGGAAATAGACAGGATTTTACGTAAAACGATGAACTGGTTTTTGATTGATGATGGTTTTTATTAGTATTATGTAAAAAATATTTTTTGTACAATAAAAAAAAAAGAATTAGAAGCTGTATTTTTTTTCTTTCTATACTGTTTTTGCGACCAATAGTCTCATTTATTTAAATTATATTCTGAAAATACATATTGCCGTCATAAAATAAATTAAGATTATCGCTTTCATGAAAATACAATACAAATAATAACCATTTAAATACATGGCTGACATGTTAAAGCTTTATGGTTAAAATTAACATACGAGTAGACGCGCTAATAGAATATTAATTAAGTTCCACTGATCTTTATGGAAACAGTCAATATTACGATTGTCGTTGTAATTGAATGTGATTCGAAAATTGTCATAAATATAGATTTAAATACATATATGTATTTTTTAATAATAATATTAGGTTACATTACATATTAGATTACAATACATAAAATTGAAACTTTGCCAAAGCATAATTTCTTTATTGTACTTGTTTGTATGTAAACTGATCCAGCCAGTCGTGGCGTGGAGGCACAAGTGTGTGACTGTAAATGAAATTGGTTATAGGTTCGATCCCCATAAGAGGAAATGACATATTTATTTAAATGTATATTTTCATTTCTTCACTCTGAAGTCGAGCCAAGGCCTTCAGAATTCTCTCTGTCTTTCCTGCTGTGTTGAATACAGCGTGAAGCTAAAAAATCATTTTTTCTCGATTAAAATCCCGCTCAAAGCTACTAGCTACTACTTTTGTGCTCTAAATTTTAATGATAATAGAAGTAGTATGGAATGGGTCATAAAGTCCAGGCAGACAAATTTAAAGACAGCCTGGCTTCTGATAAAATTACATCTAAGCGAATACCTGCATCAATCTCCTCTTTCAGTTTTCTTATTGAAAATTTGATCGTTTTTGGTTTGTAAATAAAAATAAAAAGTAAGAAGTTTTTCAATTTGTACCTTAAACATAGAGAACATAAATTACTTTT
>JAKRZM010000144.1:908085-942689 GCA_036379175.1 Heliconius cydno galanthus
CCCCTAAGGGTGCAAATAAGGGGTTGAAAGTTTGTATGGAAAAATCTTTAAATCGCCACCGATTTTTATAAAATTTGAAATTTAGACTCTTAAAAATATTTCATTGAATACATGTTTCTTGGGTTATTAAAATTCTACCCTAAATACGCAAGCGAAGCTGCACGCGTCCGCTAGTATTTATATATACCTTTACCTTTAGTTTTTCATTTATTTCTTCAGTTGAAACTGAATGACCCGAAATAAATAAAACTAACATCAACAAAAGATTGTTACATGTTACAGCCAATGGCTATCGGATCTCGAGGCCGTTTCGTAATCGACTTCAGAAACTTGAGGCCATAAATTGCACCTTTGGGATTACACAATTCCGTCAAATTCAGAGCCTCCGCTATAAAGAGTGGATAAAGTCATTATTCTTAGTCACGCGTACAGTTCCAATCGAAATTATGTTGGTAAATTGAAGTTTTATTATATTTCTTCCCATTAAATGTATTAAAAATAGACTAAAAAAGTTTGTTTAAAACATAAACTTAGAAATAATGTATAAAATCGCAGATTTACCTTTTATAGTAACAATGATGAATTTAATGCTTAGTTTTGTTCAAATATAGCAATTATTCATTTCTATTCTATAAAAAAAAAATTAGAAGGATATTTAATAAGAAAAATACAGTCGAATTGATAACCTCATTTTCTTACAGAAGTCGGTTAAAAAAGTATATGTAAGTTCCGTGTGATGTAATACAAAATATACAGTACATTACCTACTTCTAAGAAAAAGCAGAAGTCTATCTCGGTTAGGCCGCTTACGCTCAGCAACTAAGAGCTTTATAAGTATTAATGAAAAAAACTACTGCCTTATAAATGTAGCATATTTCAACTAGCGGTATAGTTTTGACAAAGATAATATTGCTTATACAAAAAGCAGATTTAAGAGAAATCAGCTAAAAATATATAAAAAAATCAGAGTTTTTACCTTAGAAGGATCTTGTTGGTTGCTCGTCACGTAAACAGATGCACGTCGACCTAGTAGAGTTCTACTGACTATGGAGCTACTGCGACGTCCAGACATGCGGTCTTGCGGTACTGGCAGCATATTGACTTCACTTTAACACTTGAACTGATTATTACGTGACTTCACTTGATTATTACGTGTTAGAACACGTAATTAACGTCAATTTAAGTTTACTGAAGTATTGAAATATAAATTTTCTATATTATAATATAAAAAGTAATTATTGTTAATAGTTACTTATTTATTTTTAATCCAATATCACCTTACTTCTATAGGCACGTTTATTTAATTTGGTGTTTTCTTTTACTCTACTCTATTATTTTACTCTACTATTTTACTGTTTGTATGTATAAACAATTTGTTTCTCTATTCGCTGCAGCTTATAAAACCTGAAACAAAAAGAAATATATATTTTTTAATATCTGATGAAGAACTTATGAAGATCTGGAACATCTGTTGTGTTGTTGTGAGGAATAGAATTGGAATGGAGTCTAGTCTTAATACTCTAGTTTTAACACTAGGTTTCCAGGTTTCCCCTGCCCTGTGCCTGCCTGCTCCGTCAAGCAAAAAAAAATTCTGATATAAAAAGCATGAATGTAATTTATATTTGGTTATATTCAATTTATTAAAATATTAATACTTAATCAAAGATCGAGGTACACGTACAAATTGCTAAATTAGTTCCCGGTCTCCCTTACTATACAAAAATTTAGGTACAATGAAAATGAATACTCCTTTATTATATCTATATTATTTTACACAATTTTTATTTTTAATATTTTTTTACAGTTCAAATTTAAAAATGTGATAAATATGAAATATATTAAATATCTCATATAATACAATTTCGTTACAGAAGTTATTATGTATTGCGATATTACAAATATTTGGAGTAAAGAATAAAAGCCGAAGTGTTATTATTAAATCTTACTCTCGTAATACGGCTAAGCCTGGGCTCTAGCTAAGGATAATATGAATCTCATAATGGGCCTTTGGAAAACCTAAAAATCCTTGTTCATGGAACAATGTATTATATTACATATATACATAAATGCCCTAGAAAAATATCTTACATTCTGAAATATTGTTTTTAATATATAATTTAAAATTTTTGAAAAAAAAAATACTTTCCGTCCGTAAGATGTTAGAGCCGTCGTAGCGCAGAGGCACTAGCGCTTAACCCACTTCAATTTAGTCCTCAATTCCTTTACTTGAGACTATAATCGTGTCGCCTGTGGGTTCGATTTCCACTTGGAGAAAGGAACTTTTTATTTGCAGTGCAGTGTTGTTTAGGGCAGTGAAATAAAAATAAAAAATATGAAATTAAAATAATTATATAACACAACATACATATTCCCCCGAGTGACGATCTAATCATGATTATGTTTACTTGTAAACACTTTTCCGCTCGATATTCTAGAATATAAAATCTATTTTAAATCTCTTAAGTAGCAGAAAAAAAATGTATTTTATATTTTCATTACATTTTTCTGGCGACTTTCAAGTGATAAAAAATTGAGTTATATTTATATTTTATAGTTCCATACGTAAATATTTAATTTTAATAGATTTTCGCTCTGAGTTTGGTTATACAAAGTATAGAGGCGGCGACGTCGTCGTCTCTTTTAAAAATACGAGAAGGAAATGGATATAATATGTTAGACACTATATAATATGTTAGACTATATAATGTTATAGTTTATATTCTTATGTCATAAAATACAGTAAATTCGTTACATCAGTGCATCTACTAGCTAACTAATCAGAGTTTGGTTTCGTCAAATTTGATAAATACATACATACATACATACATGTCTTCATATAAGTATGTACGGAAACTTTAACTTTGGACAAGTTTGTGGTTCGGACTTTAATAGATTAGCTACTTCGGTCCCTCCTTCAGAGGAAATGTGGAGACATTTAATTTCGAAACTAAATGAATTAATTTAATAGTTCTGTGTATTATTAAGTATTAAATTTAAACTGATTTTAAAAATCCTTTGTTTTTTACTTTACATAGAGTAAAAAACATTGGCATTTGTATTAAAAAAAAATCCGTACTGTTCCCATTTCGCTCCACATGTTACATAAACGAGAAACAAACATTTGTACATCGTTATAGCGCAGTGGACCTGTGACAGGACATACAAACATTTATCTGATTATTTCAAAGATGGATGCAGCTTTGGTGGATTTGATTGATTATGGCTGAATTTTCCTTATATTTCTGTAGAAAATTACATTTACTATAGCTTACTTTAGCTATAATTTATTATAGAAATAAAAAATGGCAAACATAATAATCTTTGTCTAATATAATAGTTAAACACAAGAAAGAAAACATGCATATCTATTACGAGTTAAATATTTGTATATGGCATTGTATGAAGCGATATACGAGTACATATTACTTGCTACGTTAGAAAAATAGGGTGATAGATGGCTTTCATTTTTCGCCGTAAATGTTTATTGTTGTGCGTTGTTTGAAATTCAAAACTAGTGCATCTCTATAAAGCTTGTTTTTATAATAAATATATTGTAATATTTAATAACTATGGCTATATTTAGTAGTATTAATTTATATGTAATGCTTAGGAACGAAATTGCAATAAAAAAAATTAACTTAATGATTATTAAGTTAAAATGTTTTATACAGCCAAAAATATTATTTTTCTCCACACTGTATCCCACACACAGCAAAGTAGGCAAGGGAATCTAGTGTTAAGACACTCAGTTGCCCATTGTCTGTCGAATTCTGGAGGCATTGCGTGTTGAGTGGCGGAACTTAACGACGAGCTTTGCCTCGGCGCCAGAGCGAATAAATTAAAATATCAAATATTTAATTTTCATTGACAGTTTGTGCCCCTGTACGACGACTAACGTTATCAATTAATCATATACCTACTATGTTGCAAAAAAGTTATGAAATACGAAGAAACAAGCAATATTTTATTTTAAACAAATCTAATATAAACATTTCGCGAAGCTGCCAAAAAAGGAGACAAGAAACACAAAGTTAGTTATACGCCAATATTTTTTGCTTTTCGAGAGATTTAGATAATCCTAAAAAAAATAAGACGTGAATTAGTCATTTAGATAGGCAAACACAGGCGGCGGCTTTGGTAAATAAAATGCGCACTTAGCGGGCGAAGCGGACGTCTCCGACGCGCGACGTGACGGGAGAAATGTTTTTGCGCCAAGGGTTGCAGAGCAAATGGGCTTGAAAGCTTTTACACAATTAATTTGACTGGAAGTTTTCTGAAAAGATTAAATAACAAGATTTAAATAAAGTAAGTAAGATCGTGTTTGCTTGGAGAACGACTACAGTGAGAGTTTCTTTTTATGCACATGAATGTACGTATATTTTTATATATTTTTTTCTTTTACTTTCTAAATATGGTTATGGTTAACCATTTGCCGTAGTATTTGCTTTGAAATCTTCAAGTTTACCGAAATTACTTGTTTCGTAGATTTAATAAGTGAACCTAAATTCCTTACATAAAAATATTATTTTCATTTGCCGAAAACTATTATATATTTTCCAAGATCCGTATTTTAGTCAAGTTCAATATAAGATTAAGGGTAGAATGGGGGCGCCGAGTCATGACTGGCCGTCAAGAATATCTTTCCAGAGCTAGCGGAGGCTGCGCGTTAATTATTCCGTGACACATCTCCGTCGTAAGATTATACTTGTGATTAAGAAGTTATAGCAACCTTTATATTAAGTTAATCAGGAAATTTTTATATATACATACATTAATTTAGTGAAAAAGTATCTAATTAGTACTTAACTTATTTTAAGTTAATTTGTAGATAACCCTAAAATTATCTCCGTCTAGAATTGGCGATTTTTTTAGAAAATGCAGCAAAAATAATGACAAACGGAAAAATCAATTCATCATCAAATCTTTCTATATCGTTTAATTGCGTTTAAGTAGAGGCTTATTTTTTGTGTGCTTATAAGAACTAGAAATCTGGATATTTAATATTAATTTCAGCTTGATACTTCTACGATCTTTGCGTTACTATCTTATTATAAATGATTTTGACATATGGATAGACTGACATACATACAGATGGACAAGAAAGTAATCTTATTAGGGTTCCGTTCTTTTTTTTTATGGTACGGAATTCTAAAAATATATTATACAAAACAACGTTAACGAACATTTTTTATATATATGGCAACATATAGACGTGTCTGTTCAACGTTAAAAGCTAAATGCGCATCAGTGGAGCACTGTCTCTCAAGAATATCTCCAAGTAAAATCAGTTGTAGATAACACAAATCCGAATAGTAATTCCGGCACATTTCATGTTTAATATTATCGAAATATAGGTTGTTATTGAATGTTTAGTAATTTTAGTATATATATCTATTAATTTAATTTGCGTGGTCAAATATTAAAGGGTTCCTTTTTACCTGTTGAAGTAAGGAACCCTAAAAATAGAAAATAATTTTCATTATGAAAAGTGCAGTTAAAACAATGGATATACGTATATTAGCTAGGAGGTAATGAGGTTATACAAAAATAAAATTAGTTTAAGTAAGGATTACTTTTGATACATATAACATATGAAAATTTGTAGTTTTATTTTCACTATACGCAGCTAGGATGAAGCTTGTCTAGAAACAACATTTACTTTGAATATATCTTACAGTTTCTCATTACTTATATTTTGCTAAGCTAAGCTACGTTTTGAAGGCAGAAAATAAAAAAAAAACTACTTTTATAAATGTCCACCAAACAAAATTTAAAATTAATTAAGGTTTTTCTGAAAATCTAGGTCGCGTTGGAAAATGTTTGTGGCTTTGAAAAATAAACACTGACGTTCTATGATTTCAAATTGCACCAATTGGATTTATTACTTTATTGTAGCACTAACTGTTGCAACTCGATTTATATTTCATAAATGTATACATATATGTGTATTTGTACAACAGCTGTGACGCATTAGGTTTTTTTTCATTTCTTTCAAGGCCAGTTACTAAGGTACACAAGCGTGTGGCCTGTAAACGAAGGTGTGAGTTCGACTCCCACTCGAGTAAATTAAATATTTTAATATTTTAATTTCTCTGGTAGGAGAAAAAAGGAAGGGTCCATAGACTTGAATATTCAAGACTAATTTCAAATTTGATACCTACATGCGATCTCAAGTAAAATGATTTTGACAAACAGACAGATGGACAACAAATTGGTCCACTAAGGATTCCATTTTTACTTTTTGAAGTAAGGAATCCTAGAAACATAAATACCGGACACACATAAAATGTAAATATAATATGTGCAAATATGTTGATGAATTTCGTAAACTCTAAAGAGAAAAGATGCCTCACAACTAAAATTAATTTTCTAAACGAGCGCTCCTTAGCATATTTAACCTATTAAGAAGTTAATGGGATGTGCTGGCGTTGTAAGTTACTGGTCTTAGAAGGCTTTAACGTCTTGTATTTCTAAGGTGGCAAATCTGTACAAACATTATTTCATATTTTACAAGAATTCTCTATGAAAAGATTTATTGTATACACTTTTTACTATTTCCTTTATAATAATTGTGTTAAAAGTTAGTATATTATTATTACAATAATAATATAATAAGTTCTACATAATTATGGTTGTGTTGTGAGATTGCAGTTTATTTTTCTGTTTGGACTAAGCGCACATCTCATATGCATGAGAATAAGCGCTGTCAAAAATGTAATTATTTAAATTGTATTTTTGCTCTACGACATACTTGTTGTACTTTATAGAAGTTAATTCAATTATAGATAATAATTAACCACCCCATGGCGCAGTTGTAAAGCGTCTAGTAGTTGTGTGTTTGATACCCACACAATGAGACTTTCATATATGATATTTTAATTAATGGCTTCTAACTAAGTGTGAAACAACGTAGACGTAAAACGTAAAACAACGAGAATAGCGAACAAGCAAGCATAAAAATATTATTATTTACTATGAGATGGTTTGATGAATACGATAGAGTTTGTATTTGAATACAAAATTATTAAATGATCTCAAAGCTTCAAGATTTGCATTGATATGGTTATGTCAAACTTTGTGAACAACTTGTATTCCCAAAGAGAAAGCTAACAGGGTTGATAGCTATATCGGAAAACTTATTTTTACATCGACATTATAATTTTCATAACGTAAATTATAAAAAATATGAAATTTATATATTTATTTTATTATTTTTTTATTTATATGATATTTTACAATTTTCGTTAACTCGTTATTTGGTTGCAACCGTTAAAAGAATCAAAGACGAGGATAATTTTTTGGACAATTTTTTTAATATAAAATTTTTGACTAAGGTCTACGATGCGTAATTAACTACTTAAAAGCAATCAAATATTCCCATATTATTTGTACGATTTATACAAATTATCTATTAACTTTGTCCATATATTTATTCCCTGTAAGGTGTGATATTTCCAAAGTTAATAATTTGTCCATACAAAAATTTCACAAAACATTTTCGTCCCGTGTTTGAGTGAACGGGAATCAGATTTATATTTTATACAGCATAAAATGCAGAGTGCTGTAAAAATGCACTTATCTTAAATTCAATTTTTAGCGCACAAAAGCAAATATAGAAATGTCAAATAAAAGGTCTTCAATCCAGTCGTATATAAATGAAAAAGTAGTAATTTAAAATCACATATCTATAAGTGGTAAAAGAATATACGTTTAAAAATACTACAAGAAACGTTTGTCAGTTTCTTTTTGTTCAGCTTCACGCTGTATCGCGCTTGTAGGCGGAGAGGGCCTAGTGTTAAAACACTCCGCTTCCTACTTTCCGCCGAATTCTAGAGGTATTGTGTGTTGAGTAGTGGAACTCAACGCCACGCTTTACCTCGACACCAGAGCGAAGAAATAAAAATATTAAAAATTCAATTTCCCTCGAGTGGGAATTGAACCCACTACCTTCCGCTTTTACAGTCACACGCCATGGCTATCCTTAGTTAGTCTTACAGCGTCAATTAGTCTTAATAATTTAATTCTATACTAGAGATATACCAGAAGATGTAGGAAGCTCAAATGGCATAAATAGGAAATAATGAATGATTCATCTCAATTCGCGCTTCTGACGGCTACATTTCGGGTTGACCTAGTTTTAGTTTCAGGAAATCCAATAAGCTTATTAAGTTATTTTCGTTTTATTTTTTTAAAAATCGTCCATTTGCATTGTGCATTGTCCGCGGTGAATCTGAAATGCATTTATCTACTCTTACTCTACGTATTCCTTTTCTGTAGCTCTCGTGTGCGGCTTCGGCCGCGTGGTCGGTGAATACGATTATTATGCTAATAAATGTGATCTTTCTTAGTTTCTTTCATATTTTTTAATTTTAGACTTTGTACCACACACATCAAAGTACACCAAGACTATCTAGTGTTAACGCACTCTGTTCTCCGCTTCTCACCCGAGACCCTGCGTATTAAGTAGCGAAACTTGACGCGGCACTTTGTCTACCTGAGTGATAAAATGAAAGTAATACGTTTCCCTTAATGGGAATTGAACTCCCGTTATTATTATTTTTTAAACTACAGCAAAATTATATACTTTATATGACAGATAACAGTACAAATATCTCATTATATATACTTACTAAATATTCGCGAAAAATCAATTTTTATTTTATTACAACAAAAACAACAAATAATTAATCAAAGAAAAAGCAATAATGGGATGAAAGGGTTAATTTAATGGAACTTTAGCGCTTAATTGTTTTGGTATATCAGGAACAGCCAGAGTCATTACTTAATGGGAATTGCGAGTTCCATGTAGGAGTACACCCGTCATAAATTATTTGACTATACTCGTATATTTGTATGTATAAAAACTACTTCATTAAAATTCAAATACATATTTTATATGTTATCGGCGCTACACATCGTTCTACATACTGTGTAAGCATAAAGTGACATTTTATTTATAAAGGCCATTACTATTAAGTTTTTTTTATTTGAGAATCTACTGACTGTAGATATTCTTCGTTTTCGTTGGTTCGCTCATTCTCCGCTTAATTTTAAGGATATTGTATATTAGGGGATGCCACGAGACGGCCGCATTTTGGCTTGTCGTCATTTATTCTTGTCAATCGATTCGATTTTCGAGTTTGGATTTGTTTTGGATTGGTAGAAAGAACTTAACACCGGGTTTTTTGCCTTGGTGGCAGAGCGAAATTAAAATATTACTTAATAATAATTAATTATCTCGAGTGGGAATCGAACCCACGACCGTTGAGTTACGGTCACAGCCTTGTGCCCCTGTGCCACAACGGCAATAAAAAAAATATAACCATATTTATTCCAAGCAAAAAGCACTCGTACCAGCTCACATGATCCAGTAATATGTTTTGAAAGGAATGCCTCCATACAAATTTGCTACACGTGTTCAGGCTTATGACATTGCTCATAAAATTTTCTTCCAATTTTCTTTCTTTACAGAATGTTAATATTTTTATTTACGACTGAAACTTGTTTGTGGATCTTACGGGAATTGTTTGGTTGTAAAATCTATTTTCACTTTCTTAATATATGTAGCTTTTTTGATATAGCTTTTTTGATATATGATGTATGTTTTACATTTTATTTGAAGATTTAAAAAGTCAAATGTTGTATAATGCAACCCATTTAAAAAAAAAACATAAGTAGAAGTTATAAAAAAGTTAAGTATAAAAAGTTATTTCTATATTCAATCTTGATATTCATAATAATAAGTTAGTGTAACTCTATTATTAGTGTAGTACCTAATATAACATATTTTTCTATTAAACAATTTTCATATGCAGTAAACATCATCTAAGAACACAACATAAACATACAGAAAACATACAAGAAAAGATAATAAATTAAAATTATTTTAACCTGAATTTTAGTAAAATATTGCGTACACAACCAGTTCTACCAAGAGCAGGTGCAAATAGCAACCCTAAATTAATTATATCGTGGCCCTACGCACGATATGTATTTCTACATTACTTTAATTTATTCTTCAACTGGTCTGTGAATAAAAATTTTAGTAAATAAAAATTATTTCATTTTTCATAGAAAAACAAAATGTTCTTTTATTTTATGAAATGAAATTTCAGAAACATAGCAATAAGCATTTTTATATTATTAATTAATCTGAAAACATGTAATAATGTAGATAAGTCTCACAAAGTTCTATAAAGGGGAGTAATTTAGAAGCTACGAGTACATTGGTTACAGCCCTAAAGCGCGCCTACTAAATGAACTACCTAACGAAAATCTTAAATTTTGCTAGGTTTTAACTAAATTGATTCAATGTTTTTCTTATTAATTATAATAAAACTATTAAAATATCTTATTATATGTGATTATTATATACTGAAGCCCTCGTGGCACAGTCGTGCTGTGTTTGACTTTACACGCGATGATTGTGGCTTCAATTTTAAACCAGAGGGATTGACTATATGTTTTTTTCTTTTTTCTTTTCTAATAAGACCAATCTTTCTAGGCAATTCTGGTGTAATCTATTCTACTATCATGTATCATTCTTTAAAATAAATTTCTAAGCTATTAAAAAACAGATACCTTATGAGATCTTAGTCCAATAGTTATATTGCCTAAGATCCCATAAGGTATCTGTTTTTTAATTATAATCATTCCATAGGTAAAAGTAAAAGACAAAATATGAAAGGTGAGAAAACATTTCCCTCTTACGGCTAAGAATAAAGAAAATATTTATAAGGCCGATGGCGGTGCAGGCGGCGCGGCGTGATAGCACAGATAGCAAAGACTCATATTGAAGCTACTTTCATAAAAGTGATAATAAAGTAAATTCCACAAGAAAATTGTATTATATTGGCATGTAAATAAATACCTGGTAGTCCAGGAGCACAAAGTGTAACTGTAAATGCGAAAGCTTGTGGGTTCGATTATAATAAATTACATAATGTTTCTTAAGAAATGTTTATAAGAAAAGGTATTTTTGAATGTCATGCTTAATCATCTCTTGGCGTCGCCTCTTTAAGAACAGGCATCTTCGCATCGAAGTATAGCAAAGTCATTTCCCTTTGTGGTATTATAACGAAATATAAAAGGAATATTCTTGTTCCTATAATCTATTATGGTATACCGACGACACTTACTAACAATGTAATGTTAATGTACATACGTCTAATTCAATCTTATATAAAATTATTTTACACGAATTTGTGAGCCATTTTTTTGTCATTTAAACTTAGATTGAATTAAAATATTACACGGAAATAAAACATATGTAATATAAAATCAGCTTCACGCTGTATCCCGCACACAGCAGGGTAGGCAGAGAGAACCTAGTGTTAAGACACTCTGTACCCCAAATACATATATAATATTTATTTGTAAAATAAACTATATGACACTATTACACTGCATTTTCTGCATCACATGTGATAGTGGGAAAGACTACAGAGATATAATTTCATTTCCCACACGTGCACTTTAACTCGACTAATACAACGTAATTAAAATATATCAATTAATTAAATTATTATTATTATAGTTTATAAAATATATTATATTAGAACACTTCGTTCTACATTTTCCGCCGAATTCAGGAGACATTGCGTGTCGAGTGGCGGAACTCAACGCCGTACTTTGCCTCGACACCAAGAAGAAAATGGATATATTAAATATTTCATTTCATCGAATCAGAATCGAACCTACAACCTTTCGCAACTGTGTCCTTACAACTGGAGTGGTTTCTATATATATTCGTATACATTTATTGATAAATACAATTATTTGTGCTTAAATAAAAAGTTTGACGTAAATGTAACAAGGTCTAAGATAAGGGATAAATATCGATAAGTGATAATGTATTCTCCGAGCTCATACAAACATTTTTCCGACATATGTGACGTTGTTAAGCGTAATAGACAAGGAGATATATTAGAGTATACTTTCATAATCCTTGTATATATACAGTATTTCGTCCTCCCATATACCCTGATAGGGTTAGAGGTATGTAAATATATGAAATTGAATTATTAGGGTGAAAATTGTAAATATCGTTAAACTATTTACGATAATTAGAAATAATATGGCAATGCGGCATTTTTCGGTTCACTTTTTTATTTCAGCTTCACGCTGTATCCCGCTTGAAGCAGGGTAGACAGAGGGAGTCTAGTGTTAAGATACTCCGCTTTCCACTTTCTGCCTAGACATTGTGTATTGAGTGGCGGAACTCGCCACCACGCTTTGCCTTGACCCGGAGTGAAAAAATGAAAATGTTATATATTTAATTTCCTCAACTGGAAATCGAACTCACAACCTGATGCGTTTACACGCTTGTGCCCTTGCACCGTTACATAAAAGAAATAAAAACAATGTATTTTTATAATAGTATTTTATATTAAGTACTGTAATACGTTATACTGAAACATTGTCACCTTTGCAAGTTAAAATATAGTTACATTGCGAATTTTATGATTCCTCTGCGTAATAAGTTCGTGAATATTTTTACCCTTCATCATACTTGGTGTACTTAAGTAGGAGGAATGTCGTGTAAAGAGAAAATTAGATTCGTTCCTTTCGTTAGCGTAAAAATTGAATACGAGTGAGTATCATTTTAAATGTATCTCTGAATTATTGTATGGAATATTTATTTTACCAATTGTGAACGTTATATTAAAATTTCGAAAATTAGATTGTTATTTGAATATGCATATATATGTAATTAGCTTATCTTACTGAGACCAGTCGTGGTGGAGGGGCACAAAGTGTGACTGTAAAACCGACTAGTCGTGGATTCGATACCCACTCGAAGAGATGAAATATTTATTTAAATTACATTTCAATTTATTTGCTCTGGTGTCGAGCTAAAGCGCGGCGTTGAGTTCTGCCACTTAACACGCAATGCCTCCAGAATTCGGCAGAAAGTGGGGAACGAAGTGTATTAACACGAGGTTCCCTCTGCCTACCCTGCTGTGTGCGGGATACAGCGTGAAGCTAATTTAATTTGATTTTTTGATTTTATCTTACTGAAATATGTATATACATTGTATATTAAATTTTGTATATAACTGTTTTTATGAGCAATATCGGAAGCATCAGGAACCAGAACTACTGTTCTTAAGACAATGGCTTCTTAGCTTTTGAAAAATACTGTTACATATTATATGGAGTGAAATATTTGTATTTGTTCTATACTAAAACTAGAAAACTATGGCATGAAGAACTAGACTATATCCGTTGTAAAACTCGCATCTTAAAAATCTTTCTAGAGAAATTTTCAGAAAGGCATTGTTTTTATACAGCACCACTTCGCAAGGCTAAGCATAGGTATATTTATATTTATTTACAATAACTGCTCTATCTATATAGGATAAAGAATTAAAAATAAAATTATTCTTTGAGTTTCTTCTGTTTCATCAACTTCATATAACAACATTTGTATATTTTTTTCCCTTTTCATAATTATTCTACATATACATCACAGAATCGGGTTAATAATTAAGAGATCCAAAAAGATAATACCCTCGAAACACATTGGAAGCTATCATATTAGCTTAGCAATTATTACCTATCCTACAAGATTCCCATCGTCACGAAACTATCTAACTGAAGAATAACTCGAGGACAGCAAATAATACGAAACTACCGTAAATGTCTTCCTTTTCGTTTATCCAATTCTATTGAGGTCATCTTTCCCTGTATTGTAAGTAGTTGTATAGTGTAGTTGTATTTGGTTACGAGAAGAGTCAAATGACAGTTATCTGACCTCAGAGACACGTGAAGTGGAACTAACAGTAATAGTATATTTATTCCAATGATCCGAATTATGTAATCTTCCTCTAAATGCTCAACGAGTATAATTTTAACCTTAAACTCATCTAAAGGACAACTGAGGTAAGTGGTGATTATCCCAACCACGCTTATGATTGCATTATAAAAATTCGCATCATATTATGAATAGACACTACTACTTTTTGATTTTAATATTTTTTAAAAGCTGGATGCTTTAAATTGAATTTTACATTTTCTATATTGTAGCAAGAACTTTCTTTAATATAAAGTAGCAAACACAGTAGAGGGCAAATTGTGGTCATGTAGATCTGTATTGATAAGAGAAGAAAGAATCTGTATTGATATTGATAAAGGATGTACCGCCATTTTGACGTCCGTCATTTTTGTCCAGATTTTATTATAGATAATAATATTTTCAAAAAAACAAAATAATATTATTTCTATTGACTAATTGAAAATAATGCAATTTCATGCCTTTTTAAATTATGAGAAATGTAAATCGTAATACAAATTTTCAAATTTAATAAAAATTAGCGTCAAAATTGCATTTTGAAGTTTTTTCAAGAAATAAAGAAATTTATTTATTCACTACTTATCTATAATCTATTACAAAATATACTTTTATAAAATTCATTGATAAACAAAAATGAGTCAAAAATAATCCTATTACTTTCAAAAACAGCTAAATTATAATTATACTTCATTTCNTCTCTGAATTATTGTATGGAATATTTATTTTACCAATTGTGAACGTTATATTAAAATTTCGAAAATTAGATTCTTATTTGAATACGCATATATATGTAGTTAGCTTATCTTATTGAGACCAGTCGTGGTGCAGGGGCACAAAGTGTGACTGTAAAACCGACTAGTCGTGGGTTCGATCCCCACGATCCTCGATCCCCGATCTTATTTAAAATGATATTTCCATTTCTTCGCTCTAATGTCGGCGTTGAGTTCTGCCACTTAACACGCAATGCCTCCAGAATTTGGCAGAAAGTGGAGAACGAAGTGTCTTAACACGAGGTTCCCTCTGCCTACCCTGCTGTGTGCGGGATACAGAGTAAAGCTGACTTAATTTGATTTTTTGATTTTATCTACTGAAATATGTAAATACATTGTATATTATGTTATTATGTTATATTGTATATTATAATTTTGTATATAACTGTTTTTATGGGCAATATCGGAAGCATCATGAACCAAAACTACTTTTCTTAAGACAATGGCATTTTAGCTTTTTAAAAATACTGTTACATATTATATGCAGTGAAATATTTGTATTTGTTCTATACTGAAACTAGAAAACTATGGTATGAAGAACTAGACTATATCCGTTGTAAAACTCGCATCTTAAAACAAAAATCTTTCTAGAGAAATTTTCAGAAAGGCATTGTTTTTACATAGCACCACTTCGCAAGGCTAAACGTTGAATATGCATAGGAATATTTATATACATTTACAATAACTGCTCTACCTATATAAGATAAAGAATTAAAAATAAAATTATTCTTTGATAATATTCTTTCATATACCTAAAATTACATACACAGATTTCTTCCTTTTTTATAAATATTCTACATATACATATCAGAATCGGGTTAATAATGAGTTACAAAAAGATAATAGCCTCGAAGAACATTGGAAGCCATCATATTAGCTTAGCAATTATTACCTATCCTATAAGATTCCCATCGGCACGAAACTATCTAACTGAACAATAACTCGAGGACAGCAAATAATACGAAACTACCGTAAATGTCTTCCTTTTCGTTTATCCAATTCTATTGAGGTCATCTTTCCCTCTATTGTAAGTAGTTGTATAGTGTTATTGGATTTGGTTACGAGAAGAGTCAAATGACAGTTACCTGACCTCAGAGACACGTGAAGTGGAACTAACAGTAATAGTATATTTATTCCAATGACCCAAATTATGTAATCTTCCTTTAAATGCTCAACGAGTATAATTTTAACCTTAAACTCATCTTAAGGACAACCGAGGCAAGTGGTGATTATCCCAACCATTTTATGAATAGACAACTAGTACTTTTTAATTTTAATATTTTTAAAAAGCATCCAAAAATTTAATTTTACTTTTCCTGTATTTTAAGCAAGACCTTTCATTATTAATATAAAGTAGCAAACACAGTAGAGGGCAAATTGTGGTCATGTAGATCTGTATTGATAAGAGAAGGAAGAATCTGTATTGATATTGATAAAGGATGTACCGCCATTTTGACGTCTCTCATTTTTGTCCAGATATAATTATAGATAATAACATTTAAAAAAAAAAAAAAAAATACTTGTATTGACCAATTAAAAAAATAATGCAATGTCATGCCTTTTTAAAATACCAGAAATGTAAATCGTAATACAAATTTTCAAATTTAATAAAAACTAGCGTCAAAATTGCATTTTGAAGTTTTTTCAAGAAATAAATAAATTTATTTATTCACTACTTATCTATAATCTATTACAAAATATATTTCTATAAAATTCATTGATAAACAAAAATGAGTCAAAAATAATCCTATTACTTTCAAAAACAGCTAAATTATAATTATACTTCATTTCCATTCCATTCAATAGTTTACTATAATAAAAATACTGTATAAGTACATCACTAATACTTGCCTTATAAATGGAGAAATTCCATCACCAAGAATAATGCAAGGACAATCAACTCCATCGGAAATTTCTTAAACTAAATGAAACTCGACGGAATGTCGGAAGACGTGCGCGGCCGTCACTCGCGGTCCGCGGGCGCGAACTGGCTACGAGCTACGAGCTACGTGCTACGCTTATACGTTTTACCTATTACTTGGTTCGTGTACATAATATGTAATTTACCTTAACGTCATATGGATGTATGTTTAAAAATATGGTAAAGTAACTAATGACAGTGACTAAAACGATTTTTTTTATTTATATTATTTAACCAATGTGAAAAAATGTATATGTGATTTTTATGTGTCAAATACAAAGCTCCTCTGGCTTTTGGCCGGTTAAAAAAATTAATGACCGCTATGAGCAATGACTGTTGACTTATTTTTATCGTCACAATAGAACACACAAAAATATTTTTAAATGTACGTGACAACAAATCACGAAAAAAAGCATTAAATTTAAAAATAGATGAAATTGACAATCGCTACATAAAATCCATCACCATCCATCCAAAGAACTATAATTCTATAAGCGATACATGAAAATATTGTACTAAAATGAAGCACGCTAATGATTGTTATCTTTGTGTGGATATGAAGTGAACATGATAAAGTAAGTAATTTCCTGCGTTAGATAAACAGAAACATAGAGTCGGTTGGTGACGTGTGTGTGTGTGTGTGTGTGTGTGTGTGTGTGTGCTGTACCTACTATTTTTTTACTTTTTATTACTGTCATCATTACACCCACACAGACACATAAGTTGCGTGTTATTATTATCTCATACGATGTTAATTAACCTGATATCAATGTCCGACCTTGTATATATTTTTAATATTATAGTCATAATAAGTTGCTTACGTTGTAACATATAATTTAGATATGTACGTCGTAGAGTAAGAAAATAAGTAATAAATATAGATGAAAGCTACTATTTACTACTTTTCCTTCATTTGTATTGAAGGTTCTCACTTCGTGCCAAATTTCATAACTGTAGGTCCACATCGACCTATTAATGCTTGTGTCTTTTGGTTGCGTTGACTTAGAAGACGGACAAAGTAATGCTATAAGAGTTTCGTTTTTACCTCTTGAGGTAGGGAACCCTAAAAAGTAAATTTAATAACGTCCAAATATATATTTAAGCAACAAATAAAGAGTTTATCGACCATTCGATATGAGAAACTCACGTTATCCCGTTCTTTGTAACGTGATCATGCAGAACGTGTAATAAAATATTCACATACGATTATTGTATGAGGCCTGTCGTGGTGCACGGGTACAAATGTGTGACTGTTAACGTGACTGTTAACGCGACTGGTTGTGGGTTCGATCCTCACTCGAGGCAATTAAATATTTATTTAAACATATATTTTAATTTCATTTTTGTCGAGGCAAAGTGCGGCGTTGAGTTCCGCGACTCAGCACGCAATCAGTACCTTCAGAATGCAGCGAAAAATGGTGAACAGATACTAGGTTCCTTCTGCCTACCCTGTCCCGCACGCAGAGGGATACAGCGTGAAACTGATTTAATTTTTAATTTTATTTTGATTATTCTATGAAACAAGTTTCACATTATATAAATAAACAAAGTAAAAATGTATATAATAAGGTTTTTCAATCTGAAGTTAATGGGTGGATTTCACAAACGATTCCACTTACCGCAGCCCTCGAGTAAAGGGGCTTTGTCCGTTTTATTGGCGCTGAAGTTAAATAAAAGGAATGTGATGGGTTTTCTGGTATATTGACACTATCTTGATTACAACTAATTTAGGCTTCGTCAGTTCTTATTAGATTTTAAAATAGCTTACTTCTCAACACTTGAACTGAAAACTAAAATTTATGTTTTATAATTGTAATAAACGTTGTGATATTATACAAGGCTTTTTAAAACACTTATATAAAAGAAATAGAGCAATATAAAAATATTTGGACGCCATCTAAGCAAAATGGACGACATCGTAAAGTCAGACGCTGTCTACATGATGGTGTTGGTTTGGATCCCCACTCGCAAGAATGAATTATTTTCATTTACCCTCTCCACACTTAAAGATATAGTGCAGTATTGAGTTCAACTGCTAGTGTCTCGGATGCATGCGAAAAGCGGAGGATTCTCTCTGTCTACTCATCTACGCAAGGAAAAGCGTGGAGCGACGTCAATAACCGGTCAAGTGCGAGTCGGATCTCTGAGTTCCGTGCGATATTCAGACTCGCGCTCATTTTGTATGAGAAAATTACAAACATAACTTTATACCTAAGTGTTCACTTTTCGGATTTTTAATAACTGTAGGTGCACGGGAAGTACCTTGACAACTTACAGGGTACTTTCCCTTACGCGGTGAATTTCATAAAAAAATAATCTTTTAATTGTATTGACCATAAATTTGACACCTTCACGCGATCTCAAGGCTAAATGGCTTGACAGAAAGACAGGCAACCAAATGAATGTAACAAAGATTGCGTTTTTACCTTTTAAGGTACGGAACCATAAAAAGGAATAACATTAGATAAGATGCAGAAAATAGATTTGGTCGTTGTTGATTATATGTACTTTCCGCAAAAGAGCTTGTTGCCTTTTGATCACAGCAGCTCTGAATGCATATTCATGTGTTAGTGTTTGCGCCGTCGATACAGGGCGCGGTAATGTATGACGCTCGCTTCTATAAAACCTACTTATACTTTTGATTGGTTAACTACGTTTGCTCCACTTTTGCAGATCAAATAATGGATGTTTTTTTCTTTTTTTTTTTATTTCATGCTATTTCATCCCGCATGTAGCAGGGTAGGCAGAGGGAACCGAGTGTTGAGACACTTCCTCCCCAATTTTCGCTGAATTCTTGGCATTATGTGTTGTTTCATTTCCTCGAATGGGAATCGAACTTGTCGCGGTAATAACGTGTTAATACACAGTTTATTGACACAATAACTTAATAATTATTTAGCCTTGCAATGAAATCATTACAAAAAACAACGAATTATCATTTATTATTATAAAACTGTATAATTGAATTTAAAATTATAATAATTGTAGTAATTATAAGTTTCAAAATTGTATTCTCTACTCTTTGAATTATATCTTTTATTGTAAACGTGATCAGTTATTAAATAATAAATACTAGAAAAAGAACAAATCGAATTGTGAAAAATTCTATTGCAGAACAATACGATAAATAAATACGAAGCTGTCGTAGAATTTCCAATTAGTGTCATTAACAGTAGCCGACAGATTTCTTTCTACTTTAAACCCTCTCGCAGCAAATGCGGGAATGCTTTATATAATATTATTTATTATTAATTGAATTCATTTATGTAGTTGTATTGAAAACACAAATCGATATGTTTATTTGATATAATTTATTTAATAATTATCGATATTAATTGTGAAAAAAATATTTGTAAATATTTCGTCGTTTAATTTAGATTGGTTCCTAAATAATGTCAAAAATCCAATTATGTGAAATAACTTAACTTAACTTAACAAAATCTGAACATTATAAGAAAGATAAGGGTGTTCAGGGAGATCGACTATAAGTAAAGTTAAATTAATAATTAATTATTTATTAAGTAAAGCGACAGATTGTGAAAATGAAAGATTTTATATTTCCATTTCTTTACTGAGATAAGAGAGCGGAGTGTCTTAACACTAGGCTCTCCCTGTCTAGCCACCACCACCACAACACACCGGATACAGTGTTAATCTTAAAGGATATAATTATTAAATATCATATTTTTATTTTTTTTTGTCAATTATAGATTAAAATGAAGTATATAAATAAAAGCGTGTTTACGATAAAGTAATAAATATTACCCTAACATCCTACTTAGGTTGTATACGTTTCAGTACGTGCTAAGATAAAATGTAAATTATTGCTTCCTGTTACAATGTTTGACCTCACCTGAAAAATATAAACGCAGATAGAACATTCAAATTATAAAGATTTATTTTATTTTTACATACATACTGTGTGTATCTATGTATATAAACATTTAAATATTTTATGTTATTTTTTATACAAAAAACAGAATGAAATAAAATTTGAAACATCAATTACCTAGAAAATGAATATCTCTCACTTTATATCTTTATGTATTAAGTTTAACTATTATCATTTATTTAATATATAATGACGCTTAGGACAACGACTATAAAAGTAACGGTTGTGGGTTCTATCCCACTCACGCACAATCTTTTCACGCTTTAACACGCTGGTCTATGCATATTTTTTTCACGCTCCGATAAGCCAGAGTGGCGTTGAGTATCAGATTATAAAACTTACAATTTATTTAAATTTCACTTTAATAATGGATAATGAAACTGTGCAAACGGCATTTATTGGGTACGCTTGAAAATGACAAACAGCCAATTAAATTAAATGTATTAATATTATTTACTGGCAAATGTTCTTCATATGCTCACATATTATAGAATTCTATTTACATAATTAACATTCATGAAAATTTATCGTTATATTATGAATGTTTGTGAAGATGGACGTTTGTTCTACTTTCACACAAAAATACTGAACGGATTTAGATAAAACTTTACAGTAATAAACCTTATACATGAGAATAATATGTAGGCTATTATATATTTTTTAGATTTAATTTAGCTACAATAAAAAACAACTAAGCCGCGTTACTGTTAATGACGAAATCATTGGCGAAATATAAATAAATAAGTAAATTTAACAAAAAATCCAGGAAAGCGAATTAAATAAAAAACATGAAATCCAAAAATAAAGAAATTGAATCGGAATATATACTGTCACCTAATATATTTTACATATCTGATACAGTCAACGAGCTCAGTCTTATGAGACTTGTAGCCATCAAAAGCGAATGTCACATTTACATGAAAGCTATAAATTTTTATTTTCGCTTCTTATATTCGTATATACTATAGTTGTATGTTAAAGTCGTGTTTCAGGTACTCTGTAATGTAAAGCAAGTGCTTCGTACTGGAAGAAGGAACTTTTATGTTCGTTTAGTGCTACAAAGTAAAGCCTCAATTGATTAAACTATTATATTAAACATATGTACAACTTATTTTTCTTTTTTATAATATATTTGTTTATATATGTATTTTAATATATATGAGTTGTCTACAATCCTGAAATTTGCATAGAAAAAAATATATTTTTTATATTAATAGTCCCCTGAGTGAATTCACACCTATAGGCAACATGGATCTACTTTCAAATATAACCTAAAGAATTCACGATTTTTTTTTAAGTAGTATTTAAATGTGTATTAATGCTTTAATATTATGGTACCTACAATATTAATACAAAAATATATAGACAAAATTTGTATAATACAGATACTTCTATATCAAAATACATATATAAAACGACGAGTAATTCGGTGTGTAATTACATGAAATAAGGAAAAGGAAATAAGAGAACGGCAACTTCACGGCCTACTCTCTCATTCTTCACACGCTTCGTTTATTTCATCCGAAACGGGGAAGAAAAACGCGATTATACGATTCACAGGGCCTCAATCAGATTTTTATTGAATAAATGTATCCCTCTAATATTCATAACAAGATAAAAAGATAAGAAACAAAGAAAATTAAAAAAGTTACTCTTTTTCTCACGGAATTTCCATTTCTGCTGTTGTCTAATATGTGTAGAATACTTTGTATTCCTGTAAATGCACAGGAATTTTCTTTAACACATTTTCCTTTTAGACGAAATAAATTCGGATAAAGCACTTATTCCCATATGTGAAATTGTTCTTTTTAATATGTTCTTAACTTTATTCAAAACATTTGTAACTTTTCTAAAAAAAATGTATATATAGATTAATAAATTAATTTTCCCATCGGCGGATTTAACCATCGGCGTTGAGTTTCAATACTCACCAAGCAATGAAAAGTTGAGAAAGGAGTGTCTTACCACTACATTATCTCTGCACGAATCTTAATGAAATCGGTCTGCATTTTAACTCGTTGATCCGAAAACTTACGAAGTCATAGCACGTCTTATTGAAAGGGTATATCGTAATCGTATTGTAAGTTCCAATCAGTTTCTAACTATATTTAGGTCTACTTAGGGAACTTGATAAAATCGTTCTATATATATTACCGAATTGAATTGTGACATAAAAGTAGTGTAAAACCACTTTCAAATTAATACCTGAATTGTGAATTTATTTATACATTAATCCATCAAGTAAAATTCAAAATGGACTAAAAATTAAATTTACTTTCACGAGGAAATTAAATATTTTTAGTTTTCATTTCTTCGCTCTGGTATTCTGCTACTCAACACGCAATGCTTCTAGATTTAAATGGAAAGTGGGTAGCGCAGTGTCTTAACACTAGGTTCCATCTGCTAAATTCGGGTAACTGGAAAAAAAGAAAATCGAAAAAGAAGTAATTATTATTCTTAAACTAACGTAACAATTCACGTAAACGTCGTTGAAACGGTCACGTATTATTTGGTAGTAAAGTTTTATCACTAGGAAAAAATACTACGTTGATTGCTGTGCGCTGACCCTTACGTTACATTGTTACCTTTCAATTCAGCCTCTGGGCTCTCACATTGGCTTTATTGTTTATAGTTTTCTATACAAAGAAAAGCTTATTTATAGAATTGCCAAAAAAAGCACTCCTTGGAAAATTTTATATATAAACTAAAACAGAATTTATAGTAGGTACATACAAATATTGGATAAATTATTTTTTTCAATTTTTTTTGTACTTATTGACTTCTCATATGCAGATCTTAGACACCCGATATCATCATTTGATTAGGTCCAGTTAACTTCTTTAAATTTTAATTTAGATGTTAATGCCGTGGTAACGCAGTCGAGTGGTAACTATCAAGGGCATGGCAGGCTCTATCCTTACGGGGAAATCTGTATATTTAAAATATTTTTATTTCTCCGCTCTACAATTTCTAACGTTGAATGTTGAATGTTGGTAACGCGACAGCAATACAAATTATTACAGTTGACGCAATCAGGATATTTTCAGTATAATTCACAATGCTAATACGATACCAGTATTAAATAATACTTTAATATAAAATAGCATGCATTTACTTTATCTTATAGAAATCTTACGTAATACCGTGGAAAATTATAATTCTAAAAGGCAAAAGAATCTTTCAAAGATCAGTTATTTGTATATTAAAGTATTTAGTATGTAATATATCATATTAGCGGAATTTAATAATCTGTAACAAAATATTGAACAGTGTCTTATCTACTCAAGCAACATTCTAAACTAACTTTTGATCCCAATGTTCTAACTAAGCGTCGAAGTTACATGGTGTGCGACTTACCTAGTAATTTAAGAACTTCATTTGTTAAGCATTTTTTCCCTTACATTGGTCCTTACATTTATAACAAAATAAATAAAATGTTAAATGTTTATCATTTAACAAAAGGGTCATGCAAACGAAAGGTATTCAATTTTTTACATGAGCTCTCTTACGAAGAAACAGAAAACCTGCTTTGTAAAGACAAATAAATGTATTGCTATTTATTTATATATACATATATATCCTTAAATCTTTCACGCTATAATTTAAACACACAACATATACATGCACAAAACAAATAAATAAAAATCAAATTACACATCCTCTCACACTCACTCAGGCACAATCTCATAATACACAAAGAGAGGTCACGACACACTTAGAGCCTATTTGTAATTATAATTTTTCAACAGGCTCATTATAAAATTTTCTTGTGGGGATGGGCGCTGTATACCGGAATACATGCAACTAGTCCGGATACAGAGGAAATCTTTAAACATTTCTTTATATTTGTTTAGCCTATGTTTGTATCTAAAACTTATGTTTACTTAAGCTAAGTTGTTTGTAAAACTCAATAAAGTTTATTATTATTATTATTACTTAAAAGGTCATCTAAGGATTCCAATTCTAATTCAAAGTTTTAATTTAAGTGCCTAATACACTATTTCCATATCTTACTATTTCATTTTAATAAATAAACTTTAATCAAAATTAATATTTATTTAAAAATACAAAACTAATCTATATATATAAAAGGACTTGTCCTCACTGACTGAGGTAAGACGCACCCACAGCCGTAACCGCTGATGATAGAAACGTGAAATTTGGACAAAAGTTTACTTTCATAATCTGGACATCCACTAATAAGGGATTTTGAAAAATTTTAACCCTAAAGGGGTGAAATAGGGGTTCAAAGTTTGTATGGAAAAAAATTTAAATCGGCACCGATTTTTATAAAATTTGAAATTTAGATTTTTAAAAGTATTTAATTGAACACGTGTTTCATCGTTTTCTACAATTCTGCCCCTAAGGGTGCAAATAATGGTTTGAAAGTTTGTATAGGTTTTTTTTAAATTGTCACCAATTTTTATAAAATTTGAAATTTAGACTCTTAAAAATATTTAATTGAACACATGTCTCATGGGTTATTAGAATTCACCCTTAAATACGCAAGCGAAGCTGCGCGTGTCCGCTAGTTTACTATATAACACGTACGTGCCACGTGCGGCAGATGTGCGAAGGTAAAAAATATACGATATATATACATATAGAATTTTCTGTAATTCCCACACGGAATACTATATACATACAGACAGCTGTTTTGATATAGTAGTTGCTAGTAGTTTTCCGAATCAGTGAACTGACAAGTGTTTGCTATTAATGACGGTGTCAATTCTACTGTCGTACTAGTAGTACGATATATTTTAATATCATGTGAATATTACGTGCGGTTAGAATCGAATGTTATACCAGTACCAAAATTAATAATTACATTGTAGCGTAGTCACGAAGTACTTGATAGTAAGATTGTAATTATAGGTTCAATTTTGTGCCGGCCAATATACATAGGTAATTTTTTTCAGCTTCACCTTGTATCCCGCATGTAGCAGGACGGGCAGAGGGATAGTATTATGATCCACCACTCTCCGCCGAAGTCTAGAGGCATTGCGTGTTGAATGTCGGGACTCAACGCCGTGCTTTGCCTCGACAGAAAATGCTAAATATTTCATTTACATAGTAACAATTAAAGTAATTGGGCCTTTTGGTTGTCATAATGGAGATATATGGTAAAAATATGTAAAATATTTTGGCAAAATATTTTTGGCATTTATCATTTTTGCTGTCTTTATTTGTAAACTGCAAAGTTGAACATATTTCTTGTAACTGTAATTGTGTTGAACTTAGAAACTTTAACATATTTTCATATTTATTTTTAACATATTGATTCTACATGATCGTAATGATCATCATGATTATTGTATTTTAATTAATAATTTTTCGCTACGTGACCTTTTTCGTTGAACACAGAAAAAATATAATATCAAAAAAACAAGTATAGTAACACACAGAATTCCAATATTATTTAATATCGTGCTCTTGTTATATTTTGACGACATATTCAATATATTGTATTAGTTACACATCGTAGCACAGCTGCTACTCGTAGCTGCTACGAGTGTCATTTACGTTTAACTATTGAATTATTTCTATTTTTGTTTTGATCATTTGAATAGAATATGTTTAAAGATTTTTTTTTATATGTAAAATATATAAAAAAAATCTTATAATTTTGTCTATACATTTAATTGAGATTTAATTTCAGAGCATGGAAAACTAAAATAATTCATAGCCGCTGCGCGTATACCAATCAAATTAATTATATTCCTATAAGATGAAGTCTGTACAAGAAAAAACAGAAATGTATATATTGTGCAGGTTTGTAATATCTATTTTCTAGAATATGTTAAATTCCAAAAGATTAAGTGCCGGACACCCGTTTCCCATGTTTCATCGTGCTGATAAAATTCACACGTTCGCAGTATTCCGCATGGCTGCGGTTTCTCAAAGCTTTTTTACATAGGAAAAAAAACGAAAATCCCTTAGTGTGGATTAAGCAGATTTCCTCGGTAATAAATGGGCCAATTCCAAGGGCAACGCTTTAAAAATTTTACTGTAGCAATAGCTCGAACATTTTATACTTGCTCGGGATCGCAAACTTCGTCCATCAAAACACACTTTTTTTCTGTAAATCTGCATTATGAACGTTTATAGAGTCGTTGTGAAAATGACAAGTACTTTTTTACGGTCATTACATTTTAATTATTGAAATGATAAATTGTTTCAAGGAATTTGAATGTTTCAGTATCTATGTTTGTGGTTGTGACAGTTTTCATTTAAAAGTTATATTTTCTTGGTATAATGAATCCATTTTGATTTAGCATAATAAAAATAAATAACGAGTTTAATATTCAATATCTATTAGCCTAGTTTCACTAAGAACATTTTGTAGTATATTAAAATGTCATTTAAATGTAATCAATACAACATTTGTAACGTTAAAACAGATTATATTAGTGTTAAATTAGTATCAATTTAAGAAATGTTGACAATAAAAGTGTATAATTTAATAGTAGTGAGTACATACATACATTATGTGATCTTTGTTTAGCTTCAAATAGCATTTACATATCAATCTAGGCCTCTGCCGATGCGGGATAAAGCGTTTCCCTCTCAGCTGTTCCCTTTGGAACCCAGTGTTAAAACACTCCGTTCCCCACTTACCACCAGTATTTTAATTCTAGTACCAAATTACATTCACATGCTTGCAGTCCTGCGCCACCATGGCTGCATTACCTATATGATAGTACTGAAATGATTTAATTTTTCGACTTAGAGTTACAAGTTCCATAACAAAACATTATATTTTTGGTGGTTACTTTTTAGTAGATAAGTAAGGAAATATTATAATAGCTTTAATTCTTATACCTTTCAAAAGTAAAAAGAATTTAACTTCCAAGAACAAAACTAGTCCACGTACACCAAAATATATAAATTTACTAAATCTGAACTTTATTAATCTAAATATGGCAGGATTGGCAGGCTTACGATATAGTTTGACCCACATCAATGGAAGGTAGCGTCCAAATTACAGAGGTGCAAGCGTTCCTCAAATAAACGAATAATGCCGACCCTTAGGCTACAAATGCGAATAGCTCCTGCTCTCGAAATTTTTCAGGTCACGTTCCTCACTTAATACTATTGACCTTGACTCCACATCGGTGAAACGTGAATGTAATACTTGAGATTACATAAACCTTAATTTTCATAATAGTATAGTGTTTGTTTAAACATGTTCATATCAAATTCATTTATTACTTTTTTGATTGGTATAAAGAACTAAGATTAATAAGAATACAATTGTTTTTACCCTAATTGTGTAAAAGTGAATAGCTATCGCAGCTTACTGTCAACTTTATAAGTAAGCGTCTACTCTCAATAAAAATAGGTAAATTCAACGCTGCTGCCAACGTTGAGGCCAGTCGTGGCGCAGAGGCACGAGCGTGCGATTGTAAACGCTACAAGTTGTGAGTTCGATTCCCACATGTAGAAATCTAATATTTATTACTTTCATTTCCTCGCTCTAGTATCGAGGGTAAAGCGTAGAGTTAACTTCCGCTATTCAACACGCAATGCCTCAAAAATTCAATGAAAAGTGGGGATCGGAGTATCTTAACTAGGTTCTCAGGTTCTCTCTGCCTGCCCTATTATGTGCGGGACACAGTGTGAAGCTATAAAAAAAACCGTTGCTACCATTTATTTTCATATAAAAGATCCTTTGTTATAATTAATATTATTATACCTGTATAGAAATAATATTCCGCCTATCCATGAAGTTTTTCAAGTAGGTCATTTACAGATATCCATACAAATGTAATATTTATTTGTATGCTTTTCCTTCACTAACATTATATTTCCATTTAGCAGTAATCAATCATTTTGGCGCAATGTGTCTTGTTTACAGAATTTATCGAGAATATGAAGAAAAATTTCATCTGAGGGTTACTATTCATACATTTTAATTGCTGAATCGATTATGTATAACCTATACATATCCTCAATGTGATATTAAAATTAAAACAAAAACATTACGATTTTAAATATGGAAAGACAGAGAGCGCAACTTCACCATTTTTAAGTATTTTTTATTATTTTTCTTTTTTATCATAATACGTTTTTCTAAAGAGAAAACAAAAAACTACATTATATATTTAAAAAGTTAAAATAATCCAAAAAGGCAGATATCTCAAAGCTCCAACGGTGAGAGAGCCTTACCTTATGATATGCGATATAACACGCTGCATATAAATTGGTAATTTTGTGACTCCCCTTACATACTACGCTGTTTATTTGTTACCAATATCATCACCGAAAGACGCATTTGTATGAAAGTATAATATGATTTTGATGACAATATATAAAAATACCTTATATATTAAAATTGTTTCAAGAATTAATACTAGTACCTAGTACTCAAAGCTCAGTCTACACCTCATGGACCTTATACCTATTTGAAAAAATAGTAAATATTAATAATTGCCACGTGTCATCTCCAAGCCCATCTTTGCAAAGGTGCCTCAGTAAGTATATATAGACTGACTCAGCATTGATTTAAATAAAGAAAAACAAGATGAATCGCTTTTCTTTTTCATTAGTAAGTAAATATCGTCGATCATTTTTGTTAAGCTAATTGATGATACGAACATTGGTCCGACGTTCCATGTTCTGGCAAAGCGCCAATAATATGTCAACGTAAATTATATTAAACATTTACGCAGTACTGCGTAATTTTTACACCTATAGACAATGATGTTTAGTAGAAAAAACTAAAATTTTCATTATGGTATCAAAATGTAACAAAAATCACATATAATTGGTTTGATACCCACCTCCTTTGTTATATTTTTGAAAAAATATGTAATGTATTTCATATTAAAATTTAAGCTTACTAGATCACTTATTTTCATTTTATTATGTACATTAATTACGTAGTGTATTAAAACATGTGAATGTTTTCGTTCTCTTTTGGAAATATTCAACAGAATATGTTCCTGTGATTGCCTAACACGAATTTTGCCTCCGTATTTGCAAGTCTCTTTATTCTTTGGCATTCATATTTCCTTTTTAAATGCTGAAATTCTTTCAAAATGCTTTCATATTTGTATGAAAATTATTTCCCATATAATTTTTGTATCGGCATCATATTTCTTTTTAACAAATAATGACAAAATACTAAACAAGAAACGAATAATCGATTGCCATTTCCAATCATCCTTAAGTTTTCAACTCGATTAAGCCCAACCGTTCCTTCAGAACTTGATTACTTTTCAGGGAGACGAGTTAATGAAACAAGGCAGACCTGCAACCATCCTTGACAACGCTGATATCATTAATTGTTTAATACGTCTCGGTCTAGTACCTACTCGTCGATATTCATTAATTGTTTCATCATGTATTGTTTGAGGCAAGTCGTGGCGTAGGGGCACCAAGTGTGACTGTAAACGCCACTGGTTGTGGGTTCGATTCCCACTCGAGGAAATTATATATTTATTTAAATTTATATTTCCATTTCTTCTTTCACTCAGAAGATTTCGGCGGCAAGTGGAGAACGGAGTGTATTAACATTAGGTTCCTCTTGCTTTCCCTGCTGTGTGCTTTATTCATCGTGAAACTGATTATTTTTGTAAAAAACTAATTCAAATCCTAAGAGCAATATTTTTTACAAATTTAGTACTCTATTTATAAACTTATTAGGTTACATTTTATTTAACAATAACAAAACATTGCAGTAACTAATTATAATGTAATGAATATATATTTTTTTCATTTCAGTATCAAAAATACTTTCAATCAAATTGTAGCGAAGTCAATAAATAAGGCTTTAAGGAATGAATGCTGGGGGAGATTTATCCCTTCTTATACTGAGATTAGACTGCTCTCCACAAAGCTCAGTCCCTTTGTCTAAATTAGGTTTTTTACTATTTTTAAGCAAATTGCTATTAAGTGATATATTTTATTTAGATGAATTTACCGAAAGCTGAAACCTGGTTTAACATTATTTAAATGGATATACAAAAGAAATAATTAACTAGAAATTCACAAACCTCAATGAATAATTATTTTTAGTCTCATAAATTAATTTATAGCGTAAGTAAGAAACATATAAGAAATGTTTAGCCACTTGAAGTGTCTGCTAAGATGTAAAATGGAAAGCTGAGAATATGAGAAACATATTTAAAAAATGTATCGAATCATAAAAGAATACATCCTATAATTTTGAAATACTTTATATTTTCTGTAAATTTATAATTCAGTTACATTATTTTTGACTTCAAAAGTACAATATAAATATAATATCGTCGTATATTTTATATAATTCAAAATATATCTTATATATGACTCTAACAATGGCTAGTATAAGGGAGTGCGAATGCATAGATGCCAGAAATTGACTTGCAAAACAGTCCCGAGTGGCGAGCCAGGGACACTCGCTCGACATTGTGACGACAGCCTGCAAGTTTGCTGGAACTATATTCTCTAAATATATGTATTTTAGACATCAGATATATTGTAGGATGTTTGGAAAATATTATTAATACAAAAATATCGTGCCATTACTAGTATGACGGCCAATTTGTTGAGTGAAAGCAGTTTTTCGCAATTGCAATAATTAAAAATCCCAAGGCTAATGATATTGAGACCAGGCGTGACCCAGATGCAGGTCTGCAGCAGGAACGCGACATGGTGTGACATTTGTGAGTTCGATTCCCACTCGAGGAAATGAAATATTTGTTTAAGTTTATATTTCTATTTCTTCGTTCTGGTGCCGAGGATAACCGCAGTGTTGATTTCCCCCACTCAACACGCAATGCCTTCCGATTTACACATTAGGTTCCCTCTGCCTACCCTCCTGTGCGCGGGATACAGCGTGAAACTGTTTTTTTTTGTAAATTATATAATATACATTTACCTCAACACTAAATACTAATATGATTTGATGAAAAAATAATATATATTGAAATACATTTGCTAGATATAATAGTTCTAAAAGTCGAAGATAAACAATACAAGAACTACATAAAGTCCAAATTATTAATTATATTATGTCAGGGGGAGCACAAATAAAAGTTGATATTGACGCCTCGAACACCAGCTATTCCGGAGGGACCGCTTCCGTTCTAACTTTTGAGGGACCCTCCTCCGCTTTGATCATTATATCACATATATTATATGTTTGTATGTGTTAATTAGAAATGTGTGTATTTTCTGTATTGACATACTCATACCGATGAGCCTTATAAAGATGTTTGTTCATATGCCTTGGAATTAATAATTACGATATAAATTAAAAAAATATATTTTTATTTTCAATTAGCTTATATTATCATAAAATTTGTTTTTATATATCCATGTTTCTATGAACATTCTATATAAAGTCGGAATATTAATAAATATTTCACTAAAGTGTATTATAATTAATTCCAGTTTTAGTGCATTCGAGAGAACGATAAAGACACAGCTTATATATTATCTTGGTTTATTTTCTCCTTATGTAGATTTATCACTAACTCAAGATGAAGTTGTTACAGCTAATCTGCAATCCCTTTTGCCACTTCGAATTGAGCTCTATTTTATTGGTGGCGCGGGGACCCGTGTGATTTCGCCATAATCCACAGCGCTACTCTAATCGTCCTTTTTTTGGGGTTCCGTAACCAAATGGCAAAAAAATGGAACCTTCATAATTTTGTCATGTCCGTCTGTATGTCCGCCCGTATCTCGCAGTCATTTTACTCAAAGAATGTATGGTTGAAATTTGTAAGAAATTTTACACCTATTATAATAATTCTTTCTAAATGGCATGAAGGTTTCTAAGAAAGTTTTTTGTATCATGTCTTTGTGAAATATTCACTTCTTAAGTAATAAAAAGTGTACCCTCCTTTTTCCATCTTCAAACTCAAAATGAAAATGAAAATGCTTTTAGAAATCGGGTAAAAATAGAATATTATCAAGAATATTATAACGGTAGTGGTGGTAATATATGTTTTTTGTTTTCTGATACGGAACCCATCATAGGCAAATCCCATTCGCTCTTGGCCGATTCCATTATTATTATGATCAGTTTATATTGTAAAGAGCTATAAATCATTCATATTTATATAATGTAATATTAAGCTTAATTATGATTTTCATGAGATAATTTTCATTAATTTAAACGCTTTGATTCTAATGAAGATATAATTATGATCTTTGGGGACAAGGCAGCCATGTATCTTCCTGTGTCACCCAGATAAAAATCTACATACACCTACTTAACGTCATAATAATAAACAAGTAAATAATATATAATTGAGAGACAAAATTGCTTTACAACGTCATCATATTCTTATATTAAACAATATTTTTAAATATATAAATAGGAACCTAGAAACCTAGTGTTAGCGTATGATTTTTAAATATAAATATAGTGAAAAATATATGGTTCTAAAAATATAGATGATTAAACAAGGGTGCAGATCAGCTAGGGTTCCAGAGTGAGGAACCTTCTATCCATACACGCCGTTTAAAACAAAACTGTCTTCTGCCTTCCTTCTGTTCTTAATCCAATGAAGATAAGCCATAACTTCTGAAGATATTGGTAGATGCTTTTCGCTATTAAGCCGTTAACTGAAACAACTATTGGTAGTGATAGTCGCATCGACACGTGACAGTGATCATATGGCCTAAAACAAATATTTAGATAAGTTTTTATTAAATTAGTTTACTGATTAAAATTATAATAAATGACAATAGAAAGATTACAATGTTTTATTTTCACGCCAGTTCCAGTATTCTTAAAATCTAAAAAAAATAGGTTTTTATGAGGAAGTCATAAACAATAAAATGGTCGTTTAGTCCTGAATCGTAATCGATGCCAACAGAAACAATCTCGTCTCCAGTACTACCATCGTAGAGCTGCTATAAAACCCGACGAGCCTCCGTTCCATATATATGTATGTAGATTTCCAATCTTCATAAGATGTCAGTCAGATTCTGGTATTATTAAGGTCAATGTCGTACACCAATTTTGGCTACTTCCTGGACGTATCAAGAGTAAAATAACTTTATACTTATTTATTTTATTACTACTTTCAAACTACGCCTTAAATAATAATATACAATTATCAAAAGTTTACTTTATATCAAATCTTGTAGGATTTCTTTGAATTTAGACTACATATAAGATAGTTAAAGTTATTCGCTAAATCTATAAATTAAAAAAAATGATTATATAAAATAATATAATATTATATGGGATTTTTCTGGAAAATTCAATACATAGTGCAATGGGAAAGTTAGTATGGAGAGTGTAGTCTTATTCTTCAAACTAGACGGCCCCAACACCCGCAGTAACTACGATGTGCATACGAGGTCTTAGTGACCGAGTACCCTCATCCTTCCAAATTGATGTACAGAATGTGACTTCTCTTTAGTTTTACTTATTATCTTGATGATGATGTAAAGGATCAAGGAGTATATGGTATACTCGTACGTCGTATGAATAATAAAAGCCTAGCCTAACTTTATCTCGGCCGGCCGGTATATATAAACTATATATAGTAATACAGTAACTTAACAGGATTCACCAGAAGACATTCATATCAAATGATATTCTTACTTCTGAGTTTTATGATCCCCATATCATGAGAAAGGGCTATATGTATATATATGTATATACTGCTAGTAAATAGAATTATGTGTGAAAAAATTGTACATAAATAGATATGTGTTATGTGTAGAGGTCATCATAACCAGCCCAATCATTATTTCAATTAAATGCATAACGATATGAAAAACGCACTTTTGCCTCGACACCAGAGAGATCGATTGGAAATCGAACCCAGAAAGACCCACTGTCGAGTTTACTGTCAGGCGCTTGTGCCCCTGCCCTACGACTAGTCTCAATGAAAATAGTTTTTAAATATAATGATTCACCCGACCCCCAATTATCATATTTATAGTCAGAGTCTTTATTACTGCGCTATGAAGGCCTCATAAATATGTCCTTTTATGTTATAAAAGTTCCGAACAAATAACCTCAATATTCTCGAAAATAAAAATGTAGGCTAAGAAAATTAAGCAATTTTTCCTAACACCATTAAGGTCTAATTTCACTTAGTAATTTTAATTCTCAGTGAGAAGGAAAAACTCCCAATTAACATCTAATTCTTTCGTACTTTCATTGGAACTTAAGCTTTTTAGGCCAGCAAGGAGAACATAAAACAGAAACGAATTTCATAATTTAAATCTTAATTTATTTTGTTCTTAGAACAAACAGAAAACAGTAGGAAGGAA
>JAKRZM010000144.1:944211-1015009 GCA_036379175.1 Heliconius cydno galanthus
TATAGCCTATAGCACTTCTGAAGAATGCAGCTTTCATACAAAACAAAAACATAGTAAATCGGACCAGTAGATCCAGAGATCTTAGCGTTCAAACAAACAAACAAACAAACAAACAAACTCTTCCGCTTTATTATATTAGTATAGATTTATACAATAAACATAAAAGACATATTCATCTAAAAGAATAAACAGTAAATTCTAAAATCCAATCTCTCGTTGAATTGAAAGATTAAATTAAGATAAAAAATCCTTTCGCAAAAGCGACTGATCGACTGTCTTCATTAGATTCATTTCCAACTTCCAAGAGACGGCTATAAAATGTGTTTATTATTTTTTATCATACGAATCAGAAAATTTGCTCAAATCTTAAAAAAAATGCTTTATCTAATTAAATATCACTTGTAGAGTTTATATCTTAATTTATGGTATAAATTGTACACTCTGGGTAAAATACACCTTAGATACGTCGTCGTTACTTTAATGGTACTTTTTCTTAGCTTTACGCTATTTCCCACAATGAAATATTTATTTAATTTATATTTTCATTTCTTCGTTCTGGTGTCGAGGCAAATCCCTCATATCTCTCATATACCAGGTTAGACTGAGGTAACCCGGCATCAACACTCTCCGTTCTTCACGCACCGCCCAATTTTCCAGACATAACGTGCTGGTTGGCAGAACTCAACGTCTTGCTATGTCTTAGATCAGAGCTAGATAATGACAATAATTCTCTCCCTCGGATGGGCATCGAACCCACAACCGTCGCGTTTACTTTAGAATACATTTATTAGTTAATACGTTATAGAATAATATAGTAGGAAACTAAATATAACTTTGAAAAATAAAAAAAATGATGTCACACAAGATACCAAAATACAATAATTACATACGAAGTAGGACGGCAGATATTATGGAGAGCGGTCTCCCCGAGGACAAGTAAATCTCTTGTTCATTACCCCACATGCGCCGCTCGACGTCGCGGGATATCAAGCCATCGAGCTGGAGGAATCTAATCTCACTTTGATTAAACTACGTAGATTGAAATAAAGTGATGACCGCCCTTAATGCTGTTGTGTTGTTGTTATGACAGAGACAGTGTTACCGAAAACCACTATAACTATTTCTTTTTCACCATCACGCTGTATCCCGCAAACAGCAGGGTAGGCAGAGGAAAACAAATGTTAAGACACTCCGTTCTCCATTTTTCGACGAATTCTTGAGGCATTGTGTGTTGAGTGGCGGAACACAAAACGCAGTAAGGGTTCAAACTCCAATTGAGAATGAAATAGAATAAAGAAATAGAAATATGTGTTCAGATTCCAAGGTGAGGTAATTATAGCTACATCAGTGAAAAACTTCTTTTTAAACTATAGACAGTTTCCGTTCGACAAAATGAGACAATGCCTTCAGAATTCGACTACAAAAAGGCTAAATTTGACGTAGACGTATGCCTAACACCTACCTAAAAGTAATAAAATAGCAAAAAATATATATTTATTTATTTAATAAAAAAATATATATTAAATAAATATTCCGATAATTCAAGAGGACGAAGCCACGTGGGTACCGCTAGTGTATACTATACATTTTAAACATTAAGGTATTTATATTAATAAATTGTTACAAAACAACAATGCCAGTGATGCTATAGATAAATATATATTTAGATGGAAAAGGCAGTTTCAAGATCTCTGTAAATATTTGAACCAAGAAAGATAGAAAAAGTATTGGTGGACCTAATGGTTGCTAACAACTCTGATGACACTCGACTAACACAAACACGCTAATGCTGTTACAATGTTTATTTAGTTCATAATTCCGGATATCCAGTAAAATTGTCTTATATTATCAGCGTATATACCTACAGATTGCCTTACGATTTTATCAGTGTTGTTTCATTAAAAATAATTTATGAGTACTCCTCTTACACTCTTACTTGTAATTACCTCTTATATATGGATTTGTTGTTATTAACTCTTTATATGGATTATTAACCTAATGATTTTTTAAACTAGATTATAGTATCTATAGCATTTCTAATATTAGTTATAGAATATAAAAACTCGCGGTAAATTTTGGTCCACCACCTCTGCTCTCTAAACATTTTTGTTAGAATTGCGCGCCGGGTGGCAGAACAAACATCGCGCTTTATCAAACCAGACTGAAAATATAAAAATTCTTAAACGAAAACCTTTTCACGATTGAAATTTGAACTCAAAAGTGAAATATATTTTTATGAAAAATTTAATAGTAACTGTGAATTTACAATATACTCGTATTTTTATAACAACACTAGCGGCCCGCTCGCGGTTACACCCGCGTGAACTATGTTATTATTAATTTCTGTCTCCATGACTACGTCCTAGTGACGTCTATGCAAAATTTGAGACTCCTAGCATTTCTAGTAACGCAGTTTCTTACAAACTTTCAACCCCAAAAACAACCCCTTAAATATCGAATATTGCAAATTCTCGTCTTAGCGAGCACCTACGTCCTATAAGTGACTCCTATGCAACATTTCAGATTCCTAGCACTTGTAGTTTCTGAAATTTCGTGATGAGTGAGTGACCTTTCGATTTTATATATATAGATACTCAATAGAATGTTAATAACAAAACAAACAACGTCCCTTCCACATCTCTATGACAAAGTTACCGTAAAATTCAATGAGCGCCCATTGCGTATTTACGGTCCGTACCAATATAGTAGCCGATAAAGATGTGAGTTTATCGATAAGGCTAGTACATTCTACATTCATAATACAACATTTTAAAGATTTACTTCATATACTTTTATTAAATAAAGAAAAGAAAATAGTACATTTTTAAATATAAAAAATATATTTAAAAATGTTAAAAAAACATACATACATACACATAATATATAGCCATCGGTGTGTATGGCTCAACAGACAGGAACTTCTTCATAATATGAGCCGTCTCAACTTCTGACTGCCTTCTGCATCCGGTTCTTGATCCAACAGCTAAGCGTAACTTCCCCAACCCTTTACCCCCCCCTTTTTTATCCTAAGGCCTTAAGGTTGCCTGGAAGTGATCGCTGTTTTAGCGATAAGGTCGCCTCTTCTACATTTCCGTTTTTTTTCTTTTTTGTTGTCTATTTTATTGTTATTTTCCTTATGGGTGTACAATAAAGAGTATTATTATTATTATTAACTTCTTAAGATATTGGTCGAGGCTTTTCGCTATTAAACCGTTAACTGAAACCACTATCGGCACAATGATAGTCACATTGACATCCCACATGGGAGTATTCTCATTGGCTAAGTCAAAATGGAGAGCGGAATGCCTTAACACTAGACTCTCTGCCTATGTTGATTCATTCAGGATACAGCGTGAAGCTAAAAAAATATTTCATCCTAAGTTAGTTATTAAAAAAGCCTAATTCCCTTACTACATTTTTTAAACGTTACGCGTGGATTAAATATCATACATTATACAGCAAGAAACATGTCCAAATAACAAAAACAAAAAATAAAATAAATTACTTTTCTTTTTTAAAAGAAACGGTAAAAGAAACTGATATTGTTCATCATTTCTATAGAGCAGCGGTCAAATGTTGGCCGGTCATTGCGGTTGTTGGCGAACCGCCAGTTATTTTCTAACGTAATAAAAAGATATTTAACTTTTCCTCTATTATTATTAATATATTAGAAAAGTTATTTTGTGCAATTTTATTTATTAGTACTTAGTAATAGAAAGTGAAACAAAATATATTCGTTAAGTAAATAAATACTAATGACGGATTTAAGGTAAAATTATTTTTTTCCGGAATTATAGATAAGAGTTCAATAATCAATTTCTATTCACTAGTACTCAACTAGTCGTGTTTACAGTGACTCTGTACCCCTGTACCACGATTGCCCTCAACTTAAGCACTCGTAAATAATTGTAAATACAAAAACGAATTCATAGAAAGATAGCAAATTAAATACGCTACATTTTATGATAGTTTTAAAGATAATTTCAACGTTATATCATATATTTTATACGGGCTGAGCATGTAAAATGGTAATTTTCACGTGCATCACGCAAAGAGCAATGAACCAATTTTAATGAAAATTAACACTACATTACTGTGAAAGTTATAGCGTTTATATTATAATTTCACAGAACAATTAATTGTGTTATAGAAATTTTCAACAAACAAATTAAAAAAACACTTTCTACTTTCTTTGCATTCATTCATAATACTTATATGGAAATATTTCTTAACTTTGAAGGACTCGAAACCACTCTTTCTTAACATACTCATATTAATAGTACTCATATTCAGTTATTTTTATCTATGCATAAAACCACTATATAGGTAAAATACATTTGTGTAGCGGCAGTTTTTTAAAAAAAACATTTGGATTATTTACATTCCTAAGTAAGAGCTGTCACCGAGCGGGAGAGCTTAGTCATGTGAGATTAAAACTCTAGAATGCCCTAAATCTGGCACTCACAGTTGCTGAAATGTTTGCCATTTTGTAATTCTATTGTTTTAACGTGAAACTACATGTGAATAAATATTTTCTTTTAATTCTTCCTGGTATAAAAATAGTTTGGTTATTTAATTTAAATTTTGTATCCCGCATATAACTGGAGAGGCAGTGGGAACCTAGTGATGTAACACTCCTTTCTCCACTTTCCGCCGAATTTTTGAGACATTACGTGTTGACTGGAATTCAACGCCAACGTTTTGTCTTGTTGCAAGAATCAGGAAATGAAAACATTAAATAATTTATACATTATTTGTCAAGTTATAAATAATATAAAATTAAGTCTACCAAAAATATTCTTAATAAGTATTCTTTTATTTATTTTGTTTTATCACGCAATATTTTCGCTACTATTTAATATCTTGATAATATTATCATGTACCTAGTTACAGTAAATATAAAACAAAGTTGCTTTTGGTTACTTACTAATTTGTTATTTTAATAAATTGAACTTTATATAAATTACACATTATTTTAAGTATTTTTTTAATGAGCATTGGGTTAGGAACAGGGATAGCGAGCAGGGGCAGGATGGTCAGTACTCACCTCAGAAATTTTACTAACAAGCAAATCACATTATTTTTGTCACACTTTTGGCGAAATAATCTCGCTTTTTTGCTTAAAACGTTTAAAAATCCCGCTTTTCCCGATATAAAATGTACCACGCCACGCTGGCCACGCTGCTAGGTGTGCACTTTTCCGTGCTGCTTACATAAGTTCTACATTAAGCCAACTCTAATAGCTTAATTAAAACGCGGCTTTTAGCAACAATGCAAGCATTTAACGTAATTTCAGGCAACAGCTGCAGTTGCACTCGGTCCAGGCATTTTAGAAGATGACAGTAATTACAGACGCTCATTAGAAATTCCAAGATCTTTTGCCATTAAAAGAACCATTATCTCGATGATATCTTTGTTGCGCTTCATTGCAGTGTGTTTGCTATTGTATAAGTATCTTAGTAACTTGTAGGATACTTTTATTCTATTCTTATGTGCACAGAAGATTATATTTTGGAAATATTCACAAAAAAATAATTGATGATGAAGAACTATTTATATATGTTACAAATATGCTAATATGTTAGTTTTACAAATAAAAACTTAATGCTTACAAATTGTATTAAGTTCATAAAATTTAGAAGAAGTTAATCAGGTGTTTTTATATTTTAAATACATTTTCTATCATCAGCTTCTAATCATAATACAACAGCATTTACAGATAATAAATAAAGAACATTTAATAATAAGGCCATCAATTTATATCAATGATATTAAATTAGTCCTGACATACATCTTCCTACGCAGCGGCGAGGCTATCTTACACGCTTCAGTGCGACATCAGGCAAAACGGCTTTCCAGCTATAAAGCTACATTTATGTTGCTTTTTACAGTCTTTTTTGTACGGCACATTTAATCGGCGCGACAACTTGACTGTGATCACAAAAAGATAAGTTAAATAGGAATGACCTTTAACCCATGTTATGTCTCTCCTTTTAAGTAAATACAAAATTGTAGAGCTACTTAGTTACTATATAACATGCAATTTTTTAATTTTCTTTGTTTAATGGTCTGTGGAGGTAGAGTTCCGGTAGTAAGCTGCTTTATTTACGTAGTGAAATGTATAATGATAAGAAAGGACAAAACTACTGCATGAAACGAGGAAAATCTACAAGAAAATTACAATAGCTACAAAGAATATACTTATACATATGTATTTGGATTCGTTCTGTATTTACAATCTTAAATAACATTTTAATCTGATTTCATGTTAAAATTTAATCGTAGTAACCTTAAAACAACGTTGAATTTATTATTTTGATAATGAAACGTCTTAATCTTAAACGCATGTTGTTTAAATTATAACAAGAACAATAGAACTGGTGACATACTTACATATATATATTCAGTACAAAGGGACGATGAAGGAGGCTCTTAGGTTGTGTGGGCACCAATAGTTATGGAAAAAAGAATGTTAAATGTAAATTAGACAGGGCTAGAAAATATTAAGAGATACAGAGATGCTTCAATCAATTGTTATCGCCCCGATTTGATATTATTCGACCAATCTATTTTCTGAAAGATGTCTTAAAAAAAATTCCCGTTTTGACGCTTTTGTAATTATATAAATTATTATTATTATTATACAACAATTGTCGTTTAAATATTTGTATATAAGCATACAAAACAGATTAATTAAAAAAACCCGACAAGAGTCCCGACAACCCGAAAACAAAAGTAGGTAGATAAGTGTGATGCTTATCTTTATTTTCCTATATAATTTTTGTTTAACAGTCATAAAAAATTGGTTCATATTGTTAAATTAATACAAACAAGAAAAATAAAATTCTATTTTTCCTTTCAACAAAGAATGTCGTGCATTACTCAAATCGTGTCGTCTGTGTCTAACCGTAATAAAATGTTTAAGATAACATACATAATTCATGTTTGAAATTTTTGCATTTATTCTTTTGATATAGCGTGAAGCTTAAAAAAATTAAAAGCAGTGATTCTATAGTTTTGAGAACGAAAAGATGATAAGAAAGAATAAAAACTAAAACAGATATAAAAGGGGTTCAGAATAAAAAAATAATTTAGTACAAAAAGTTATTCGTTCGTCCACTGCTACGTCTCAGACTAGACTGCCATACAAATTAGAAACACTTCATAAGAAATCTTAGATAATTATAGTATAAGTGGGTAGTTAAATAATATGACACACTGACAAGTATTGACAAGTATACAAAAAAATGTCTATACAATTAAGTATATGTAATTTATATAAACTCTAACACAACAGAACTAATTTCACATGAAGATGAAGAATTACTTACCTACTAGTCGATTGATTTTACTTTCTTAATATTAATTTTGCCAACGTCTTCCGATTTACGATCTGCAAATAGCCGTTCTAATTTTATGTTATGACCCCATATAGTTTTATTACTGCAAACAGTTTTATATATTTTTAACGCTGAGAAACTGCCTTACATTGTAAATGTAGACGAGGATTTACTAAAGATAGTGTGCTGTCCTTTGCTTTAAAGATATAAATAATATAATTTTTATTATTGCTGCTCGTCTATATAAAGCTTCATCATCATCATTATCATCCTCGTCCACTGCTGGATATGGGCCTCTCCAATGGCACGCCACTGAGCTCGATCTTCAGGTCCTCGCATCCAGCCGTTGCCAGCCACCTTGCCCAGCCCAGAATGTCGTGAAACTTAGTTATACATTTAATGTCTAATTTCATAAAACACCAAAATGATTTAAATTATCAATAATGAGTTCCAAATGTCATCTATATAATAAAATGGGATGAAGTTGTTTAATAGTTTTTTTATCTATTACTTTTAGTTTACGGTTTTGTCTAAGTTACATTAGATATTCAAATTCTGCTTTGTTATAATATATTCAATTTAGATAAATTGCACGTAGAACGGTAGCTCCAAAATTCAGTAGAAATATAAACATACTAAATACAAACAAAATTTCATTAATAATTTAAATTAAATTACACTTAAATAAGCATTTTCACCCATTTATCCATGTACCGAAGTCGGTTTATTATCCATATAATTATTAAATTTTAAATTAAAATTTAATAGAACCATGCTTTATTCACCAAACTTTTTAAATTTGTATATGATATTACAGAAATAAAACACAATTTACAATCGGCATTTTAGATTTTATTTAATTGTACATAACAAATCGGACACAATATAGCTTTGCGTGGAACATTCATTATTACATTAAATAATAATAATAAAAATAGCAAATCAAAATTCCAATTTCATATATTCACTTCCATACAGTAAGTAAAAACAATTAAACATTAACAATTTTATCACATTAATTACATACAAAGCTAGATTATTATTTCCATTCATTATATTAAAATTTAATTTATGTAATAGTCTTATCATCCCTCAGTTGAACATCGGTATTTACTTCATCTTCCATAGACGTTGAGTTGTCATTTGTCTCTGTTGTGGTCTACAAGCAAAACAGATAAAATATTAACTGTATTTCACATATTAACGGAGTGTCACACTAGTTAAGACACCTAATTTTCGGGGCATTCTGTGTTGAGTGGAGGAACTTAACGATAATAGGGGCTGTCGTGGCGCTGCGGGATAACGCCTGACTGTAAACACGACGGTTGTCTTATACCATCGTACCATCCTCCCTCTGGTAACAAGACAAAACGCGGCGTTGAGATCCGCCGCTAGACATAAGAAATTAGTGAGGTATGGAGTGTGTTGACACTCGATCTGCCTATATTCGAGATACAGTATGAAAGTAAAAGAATATTGTTATAGAGATTATTTGATGAAGTTTACCTCAGGTTTCTTTGCATCCATATTTTCTGTCTCCATTTTATTCGAAGTTCTCTTTTTCACTCTCTTAGCAAGATTAGCTTCAAACTTCTTTATAAAATCACTTTGGTTCACATAATCTTCAGGCATCTCTGACATATAACCTGGATGTAATGTAATGCCTGGAAATAATATTAATTCCCATTATTTCATTTAATCAAAATGTAAGNTATATATTTTTAACGCTGAGAAACTGCCTTACATTGTAAATCTAGACGAGGCTTTACTACAGATCCTCTTACTACAGGTCCTTTGCTTTAAAGATATAAATAATATAATTTTTATTATTGCTGTTCGTCTATATCAAGCTTCATCATCATCATCATCAGTCTGCCTTCGTCCACTGCTGTATTTAGGGCTCTCCAATGGCACGCCACTGAGCTCGATCTTCAGCTCCTTGCATCCAGCCGTTGCCTCCTTGCCCAGCCCAGAATGTCGTGAAACTTAGGTATACATTTAATGTCTAATTTCATAAAATACCAAAACGATTTTAATCTATATATATAAACTCGAAAGGTCACTCACTCATCACGAAATCTCAGAAACTACATGTGCTAGGAATCTCAAATTTTGCAAAGGAGTTATTTATAGGACGTAGGTGCTCGCTGAGACGGGAATTTACAATATTCGACTTCTAAGGGGTAGTTTTTGGGGTTGAAAGTTTGTATGAAACTTCGTTACTACAAATGCTAGGAGTCTCAAATTTTGCATGAACGTCACTTATAGGACGTAGGTTCTCATGGAGACAGAAATTAATAATAACGTAGTTCACGCAGGCGAAGCCGCGGGCGGACCGCTAGTTATCTATAAGTTCCAAATGTTATCTATAAATTAAAATGGGGTGAAAAGTTGTTTAATAGTTTTTTTTGTCTATTGCTTTTAGTTTACGGTTTTATCTAATTTAATTAGATATTAATATTCAAATTCTGCTTTATATTAATATATTCAATTTGGATAAATTGCACGTAGAACGGTAGCCCAAAAATGCAGTAGAAATATAAACAAACTAAATACAAACAAAATTTAATTAATAATTTAAATTAAATTACACTTAAATGAGCATTTTCATCCATTCATCCATGTTCCGAAGTTGATTTATTATCTATATCATGTCACCATTCTTTATTCATCAAACTGAAGAAAAAAAACTATCCTATGTTCATCCCGAGACCCTCAAGTATCTCTATATTAGTATTTTATCACAATTAAATTAGCGGTTTGGCCCTAATTGCGTAAAAGACAGACAGACAGACAGACAGAGTTACTTTCGAATTTATAATATAGGTATGGATTACAGAAATAAAACACAATTTACAATCGGCATTTTAGATTTTATGTAATTCTACATAACAAATCGGACACAGTATAGCTTTGCGTGGAACATTAATTATTACATTAAATAATAATAATAAAAATAGCAAATCAAAATTCCAATTTCATATATTCACTTCCATACAGTAAGTAAAAACAATTAAACATTAACAATTTTATCACATTAATCACATACAAAGCTAGATTATTATTTCATTAAATTCCATTCATTATATAAAAATTTAATTTATGTAATAGTCTTATCATCCCTCAGTTGAACATCGGTATTTACTTCATCTTCCATAGATGTTGAGTTGTCATTCGTCTCTGTTGTGGTCTACAAGCAAAACAGATAAAATATTAACTTCTTAACTGTATTTCACATATTAACGGAGTGTCACACTAGTTAAGACACCTAATTTTCGGGGCATTCTGTGTTGAGTGGGGGAACTTAACGATAATAGGGGCTGTCGTGGCGCTGCGGGATAACGCCTGACTGTAAACACGACGGTTGTCTTATACCATCGTACCATCCTCCCTCTGGTAACAAGACAAAACGCGGCGTTGAGATCCGCCGCTAGACATAAGAAATTAGTGAGGTATGGAGTGTGTTGACACTCGATCTGCCTATATTCGAGATACAGTATGAAAGTAAAAGAATATTGTTATAGAGATTATTTGATGAAGTTTACCTCAGGTTTCTTTGCATCCATATTTTCTGTCTCCATTTTATTCGAAGTTCTCTTTTTCACTCTCTTAGCAAGATTAGCTTCAAACTTCTTTATAAAATCACTTTGGTTCACATAATCTTCAGGCATCTCTGACATATAACCTGGATGTAATGTAATGCCTGGAAATAATATTAATTCCCATTATTTCATTTAATCAAAATGTAAGAGTACTGGAAATTTTATACTGGAATTTTTTTTTCAGCTTCCTGTTTCGCTGTATCCCGCACACTGCAGGTTAGGCAGAGGCAACCTATTGTTTAGGCACTCTGCCAAATTTACAACCAGTGTTTACAGTCACACACCTGTGCCCCTGCACCATTGGCCACTGGTCTCTGATAATTTTTAGGTATAAAATTACGCTCGCAAATACGAAAATTTATCACAAGGACAGGAGAAGGGTAAAAAATGCCATGAAATTCGTATGACGTTGTTTGAAATAGCCATTTTCGCCAAAAATATTATAAAAAATTGCTATATTTACCATCCCCAAGTACTTCAGGTATCATATAGGGATAAAGCCAGCCAACCAAAGGCGTTTCTCCCGCGACGTAATGCGCTTTCTTGTGGTAAAAAAGCAAACCATCCAATGGCGGTAAGTGGTCTTCAAATTGGGGATATGTGCTTAATAAGCTGAAAATACATTCAAATTTTATATAATACTAGTGACTTTTTAAAGACAATATTCATACATTGATAGACAATATTCATATATAACTTACAATGTCAAATAGTGATCTGTGCATGGCATCATGGGTAATATCTTAATAATTACTTTATTCTTTTTACTAATGGTTTCAGTGTCAGGAAAATCTTCCAGTTGTGTCTTCATCCAGTAATGTCGAAACTCAGTCTAAGAAAGAAGAAAGAATCATCATTGTTGAAAAGAAAAAACATATTATTATAAGGCAGTTGTGGTCCAGTGGTACAAGCATGTGACTATAATACTTGTGGGAATGGTTTTATTTATATTTTCCATTGTTCATTTTAACATTTTTTAAACAAAAAACAAATCTTTAACATTTTTAATTCTTTAATTTTTAACATTTTTTAAGTGTAATTCCATACTTAGGAAAGAAAAATGCTTCTGTTCTGTGTGTGAAAACATAAAAATTTTACTGTAGCAGGATTTGAACCTTGGTAGCGGTTCTCGGAAACAGTTCAAGTTAATGAAAATGATAATTTACAATATAATATTCTTTAAAAAATTACCTCTCCATCTGTCATAGGTTGATTATTCCAAGCAAGCAAGTCTAATAAGAACAATGTATTAGTTTTTTCATAGTAAAAGCAATCTAGTACACAACTATTCTTGCGGAAACAATTGTAGGGGCTGCCCCCTGGCAAGCCAGTGTGACACTCAAACTTAAAATGACCAAACTTTGTGTAGAATTTTGTGGTACCCTGAAACAGTAATTATCATGTAATTTTTAATTTTTAATATATTTGATTATAATGCTGTAGTTGTGGGATTGATTTCCACTTGGGAAGAATCAAATATTTTCATTTCCTCACTGATATGAAAACGCTTCAACATAAAATTTCATCACACAATATGCAATGTATGAAACGTGGACAAGGGGTGTATCTTAACACCAGGTTCCCTCTGCCTATGTTGTTATATGTGGGATACAGTGTAAAGCTAAAAAATAATTGTTTATTTATTTTTTTACTTTTTCTTTTCTTTCAGTTCCTTTTATTCACAAGTGGCTTGTGCACCAATGTGTGTCCTTTTATTCACGGGTGACTCAAAATAGTTTCACATTATTTTATTTAAGAATATAAATATTGAGCTATTTTTTTAAATAATAGTTTTACATTTGTAGCCACCACAGCACAGTAGTACAGTGTCTGACTCTAAATGCAATGGTTGTATGTTCAATACCAACTAGGCGAGTGAAGTATTTTGATTTCTCCGCTTTGGTAAGATTGTGTAGTGTTAAGTTGTCACTCAACTCAATGTGCCAAGAGGAGGACAACATTCTCAGACACTGAGTTTACTGAGATATATTGTGAGGCTGAAGCATTATTAAAAGTTATAAATATTACATATTATAAAACTTACATGATTAGCAATTGCAAGTAGCCTTAATCCTTTGGGGCATGGGACAACATACCAATTCTGACTAAAATCCCCTGGCTTTTCAATCATCCATTCTGATAGCATCAAAACATTACTGTATGTCAGACATGTCTTATGAAATCCAGATACATAAATATTAGGTTTGTATGGTACCTGCAAATATTTTTTTATTTCAAATTGGTAATTTTATCATTAATTTAGATTGTTGTCTGCTTGGTATTCTTAGTTTACTGAACTAAATAATCAAAATACTTAAATCTTAATAAAAACATATTAATTAAGCCTAGCTGCAACATGGACTAAGTATATTTTAATAAACTTACCTTCTTATAGGGTTTGAATAACTTATTATCTTCAACAGAATTTGTAAGCTCCAAAATGCCTCGGAATTTATCTACTTTGTTGTTTCTATTGCTGCAATGAACATAAAGTAAGGAAATAAGCACTATTGAAATGGTAATAAGCTCATGTTAGGTGCATATTATATAAGAAAAATCTAAAATTTATTAAATTACTTAAAATTTATTACCTCTTTTGAATCTCTAAAAGATGTTTACGCCTTTCTTCCTGATTTCCTAGCTTTCCCCAGTTTTTATAAAGGCCTTCATAATTGCTGGCTTGGCTTTCTTCCGTTTCTGTAGCTTCAAGGTTCAATAACGCTTTTTCTAAAATTTCTAAATCTTCTTCCATAATTCCAAAGTACAAGTAACGGCTACAATATGAAAATTCACTCTTATTTTACTTTACAATACAATAGGAACAGGGAATAGCCGGCGTGTATCTTCGATGAACCACTTTAACTTGACAAGTTGACACTTTCGAAATGTAAACTTGTCTGCTTGTCAGATTGACAATTTGGTTTACTTTGACATATAAAGCCAACTATACACTATAAAACTTTCGCCTTGACGTAAAATTGCTCCACCTAGTAGCTATCAAATCTTTAAGCGTACCGTAGCTAATAAATATTTTTTGAGGGACATAATCATTTCTAATTATATGAAGATGAATATTTCCTCATTTAATATTTTCATTTCCTCGTTTTAGTAACGAGGCAATGCGTGGCGTTGAGTTCCGCCAGTTAACACACAATGCCTCTATAATACAGCGGAAAGTGGGGAATGGAAGTGTCTTAACACTCCAGGTTCCCTCTAGTATGTTCGTATACTAGAGGGAACCTGGAGTAGAGTGAAGTATGTTCTAATATCTCATAAAATTTAAAATCATGATCAAATTGTTTTTTTTTAATCAAACAAACAAATCAAAAAACTTACAAATAAATTATTATATGAATTATGAAATAACTTTAAAACAATTACTTATTAAACAATTTTTTTACTTTAAAATGAACTTTAAACGCTTATAATCTATTGATATTAGATTTTAATTTCGAGTTCAACCTCTATGTACTTAATATATTACCGGCAAAACAGTTATATAGTTCGCATGAGCATAAAGCCCGTAAAAAGAATAAAGATTACCTAATTATTATTGTTATTTGAATACAACATACAAACAGTATAAACAAAAATAGTAGTACCTACCTAATAACAAGTTAAAATTTAATTAATATTTAAAGATATATAAAATAACATAGTTGATTATTGTGAAAATTGGACATGGAAGAGGAGACAATGTTATACTACTAAAATATTAACTTACTTTTAATCAATCCATAAAATCAATAACATATACTTACGACATTAATTATTTAAACTTCGTTAATGTTAAACATGCAGTATTAGTGACAAAGATATTTATAGAAAAAAAATGTAAAATTAGTTATAACTTCATAAGAATAAAACTTACATATCTACAGCTAATTTCAGGGATACGTGGTATTGTTTCTATTTTTATTTATAGTCCACTGGGGCTATATTGCAAAGCGCATGCGATTAGACATGCGCGCGAATGCAGGTAGCTGCAACTTAACATCTGGAATATGCGATTGTAAACCAATCACTCGATGTTACTATGACATTCATGTTCACGCTATTTTAGATTTTAATTGTGTTATTATAAGTTTTGTTTTTGCACAAAACATTGTGGGCAATCATGAATAAGCAATGGGCTGTAACATTATTCGTTTCAGTGATACTATGCATGAGCTCTAGCTAAGTCGACATGTATGCTCCTTCTGCAATTTGTGATCAACAACGTCATAGCAATTTCTCCGCCTCAATGCCAATTTCTCCTATCAGTTCGCAATAAATTATGGATGTCACTAAAATACATTTTTTAATTTTGTCACAATTTTCACTTATTTACATTTATTTATCTTAAATATATTAAGTATATGAACATTTGTTCATATAATATTGTATTTACGTGTCTAATTTATAAAATATTACTAAGATGATAAAGTTTAAAGTATATCCAATAGCTATTTTTATATAGGTAATTACCACCCGCAGAGATTTTCATATAGAACAAATGCGTTTACAAATTCAATTCAAATTCATAATATGCAGAACTGCCTTGCAAATATATGTTTGTAAGGCAGTTCTGCTGGGAAGAGCCGACAAGAAACTTAACAGTTGTTCTTTTTTTTAATGTGAACCGAAAGCTATCCTGCTTGACATTCCTGTAAATATTCCTGAACAGTACAATAGGTTTTATTTATGAATATCGTTTTTACAATTAAGTACTTTAAATTCTTGTATGGCAAATTTAAAATACATAGAATTTTATTAGATCAGTTTTGAACAGGACCACCCCGTTTCCCGCTCGCGTGTCCCGGTGTCCTTAAATACAGCAGTGCAGTGCAGGGATGTAGAAATGTCCCGTTTTTCGTCACGGCGCGAAAATTACTTGCACCGGACCGCGGGTCACCGCGTCGATTATTACGGTACCTACGCCCATGCGCAATTGCGTACTGTCAAAAAACTAAATGGAATAATCTAAGGGTCTACGAAAGTTCGCTGACCGAAAGTTTCTAAAACTTTCACACTAATAATCTTCAACATGAAAACTTCTGTATGTACCTACTGTAATCGAATATATCTTATGTCTGTATGCGTGTATTAACGCTTTTCCTTGATTAACAAATTGTAAACGGCTGCAACCCAGGTACCGATTCCAATTTTGATGGCGCTACTGATAGTTAAAATATTATTAAAAAACCGGTTAAGTACGAGTAGACCTCGCACACTTAGGCTTCCACATTAATTTCAAGATAATAGGTCGATGGAAGGTACTTTCAGTTTCAATTTATTAAATGGAATATAAAACATAACTACTAGTTGCCGTTTGCAACTTCGTTAAACTACGCTATTATTTATTTAAGGTTTAAGAAATGAATTTCTCAAAACCTAGTGTTAACACACTCCGTTTGCCACTATCCCCTGGATTCAAATTCAAAATATTCTTTATTCAAATAGACTTATAAGCACTTTTGAATCGTCGAATAAACAAAAAGCTACCACCGGTTCGGAATGCAGTTCTGCTGAGAAGAGCCGGCAAGAAACTCAACAGTTGCTCTGGATCTGGCCCTGGCTCTGATTCTGGAGTCATTCCGCCTTGAGTGGCGTAATTCAACGCTGAAGCTTTATCTCGATACCAGAGGGAACAAATAAAAATATAAAATATTTAATTTCCTTGAGTTGGAATCGAACCCACAACCTAATAGTCGCAAGCTCGTGTCTGATCTTGAGGCCTTGAGGATAATTTTGACGTCAGTTTTTTTATCATTTTTTAATTATTTGATTAATCTCTGGAGTTTTCTAAAATAATAATTTAAGTAATTTAATGTAAAGGACAATAATAATAATGATCTACAATGAATTGGATAAGGATATATTTAACTGCTTGAAATAATTTCGTAACTGATTCTTTTTTTTTTTATTTATAAAAATATATAAAAATTGTTACTGTACCTATAACGGAATATAGACTATATTACGTTATAGGTACGTGATTATTGTTTTTAGTTTCTCCCTACAGTTTTATTATTTCAGTTCAAGAGAAAAGACAGTAACTTGAATTATTGGATTATTCAAATACACTTTAATATAATTTTAGAGATAAAATGTTTTTTATTGAAGCACCTATATGAAAAAGGGCGGCGTGCTCGCCTTACTGTGCAAATCCACATGCTGCGCTCGATCTAGTGTGAGTAAAAAAAATTAAAGATAATATTGTAATTTTTTATTATTATAATATTTACAATAGTGCCACTTCTTACACCGTGTTCTTAATTTAACACTGCTATATTTAAAATAGAAATATAACGAAGTAATCGCTTCATCTCTGTGCGAAGCATTTTACTTAGTACTTATAATGTACTTAATTACGCCGTTTGCCGTAATATTCATTTCTATAAATGGTTAAAAGATAATATTTCAATCTTAGTCTAAGCAACAAATCAATAAAAGCAGCCGTAATGTTGACATCCATCCATGAAGTTCGTTAAACAAAATGAGTTTATTATTTTTAGGGCTCCGTACTTTAAAAAAAAGATCTATATACGGGATATTTAAAGAAGAAATCGTAAGAACAAAATATGAAATAATAAAAATATGATAAGAAAAACAAAAGAAAATCGACTGCATAAAATTAAAAATAAAAAACCATACGCAATAGTTTATTAAGATTAACATCCGGGATTTATTCTTTAAACAATTACTTAATTCTTAATTAAAAAAAACTTTAAAAAATTAACGTGGGTAATTGGTTGAAGGAGGGCACAGCTGTTAATCCTAATAAACTATTGCGCTTCTTTCTTTTTTGTTTTACGTAGTGGAGTTTTTTGTTTCTTTATAATATTTTTTTTCTCGTGATGAATGTTGAACATTGTTTTTAAGTTTAAACAATTCAAATTGTCATTTTAATTCAGACCATAGTTAGGAAGCCGCATCGTACTTGCGCGTGATCTGTATTTACGCATTTTGCGGCATAAGCAGATAAACTTATGGTAAAAATATTTCACATACAATTTTCCATAGAGACTTTGTTGTCGCTGTTTTATATCAACTGTAAACTGTATTTTAACAAATTATAATATAATATACATTTCCATTTTAAAATTAAATATTTTATTCGCACTATACGATTCCAGATCCAGACGATTCCAGATCCAGATTCCTAATCTCTATCTTTTCAACTGCTGCAATATCTCGTAAGTAAGAGTAAGTAATCAAAACATAAATAAATAATCAATAGTAATATTTATATAAAAATATAATTCAATAAGAGCGAAAATTTAATACTTATCACCTATATCAAATATTTTTTTTCTTACTTATTACACAATAAAATTAATATTAATGTAATTTATTACTCACAATTCATAATACAGTAATCACATATGATCATTTGAAAATTACGTTACGATTTGACCTGCAATGATTATGTCAGTTTAAAATTTTGAATTTCCCGCAATTTTTCATACTTCATTACTATTTAATTGATAACAGGCAAATGTACTCAAATGTTCATTTTAACTAATTGGTAATAAATTTTATTGTTTTTCCTCAAAACCCATGATATTTATACATCGAAGATAATGAAAACTACTTTTAGATTCACCATAATATATCTTGTGCAGTTTTAACAATATTGCCATATAGGTTTGATGTTCCCACTAAAGGAGTTACAATTAGAACTATATTTCATGAAAAGATAAATTTATAAAATAATGAATAAATGGTTGTAAATATATATGTACTTTATTTTTGCTGCTTGTTTTAATAATAATAGACTCGTGGTCTATAGTGGAAATATTTATTAATTATAATATATTTTTATTTAAATCACGACATAAAAAAGAATTGAATTATTATTGCCGAAGAAAGCAAACCCAACAATCAGATGAGAGTAATGGCGCGTAGGAAAAATAGAGAGAGAGGCTTGTTATGGAAATATGTACTTTTATATTATAAATGTATATTTTTTCGACCATGCAATCAGAACGGCTCGCTTAGTATTGTAAATAACATTTAACTCAAATCAATATTTATATCATTTCATAGTATTTCAAACATTTGCATTGAGCAGTGATGTTTAAAAATTAATATTGAATTTGTGTTTGAAGCTAGGGAGCTCAATGATTATGGAATAGCAACATTATGGTTAGTTCCGAAGGTTGCCGAGCGTTTTTCTATTGGAAGCCGAGAACATCCGAATGTATGATTAGGTCACGTGGTACTTTTGGAGTCTTCGTGGCGTAGCTTGTTCAGCTGCTCGTCGAAGCGGCTGTCGGACGGTCGCCTCTCAGCGAGTCTGCGTACAATGTAGCAGCCATTTTTGTTCTTGTTCATAATAGCGTGCGCATATTTTAATGTATTTAGAGGGATATATAGAAATTTTTTCACGATGACTATCATAGTCTTTTTAATAGATACATCTGCTTCTATGAACCAAAGAGCTTATTTGGGCGGACGCCCAACGTTGCTCGATGTAGCCAAGGGCGCTGTGGAAACGTTCGTAAAGGTACGTGCAGTGTCATCGACTCCTCAAACCGCCTCGTTTTGTGATCGATTTGTTTATCGCGTGTATAGTGTGTGGAACTTATTAATATTATGTCCTAGGTTCGACAACGATCTCCTGAAAGCAGAGGCGATAGGTATATGCTTCTAACTTTCGAAGAGCCACCCGCGAACATCAAGGTTAGTAAATCAGAGTGAACACGTTTTTTGGGGATATTCTTGTAATTTATTCGTGAACAATAGTACCAAAGACTGTCCTGGTGTGTCTCTATCAAATGCACTGTGATCTGGAAACTAGAACATGACCATACGTTGAAAATACGAATTTTACTGAAATATAAAACACGACGTAAACAGGACGAACCGCTGCCGTTGCTGCCTTCACGATATCGCTCGCGACTGCGCTTTCGTCGAGCGCTCATTGGTCGAGAAAACGTATTTAACGAAATGGCGAATTGGGGGGAAATATGAAAGGATGAGTGCAGAGGAATGTGTTATATGATTGCGGTTTCGTTTTGTTTGATAACGATTAATGATATCGAGGCATGTTTATTTCCTAAATAAAATATACGTTTATAATTATTTTATTTTAAATAATTTTGCAGGCTGGTTGGAAAGAGAATTTAGCAACATTTATTAATGAACTTAAGAACCTGCAGTGCCTTGGATTGACAACAATGGGTGCTGCTTTAAAACATGCATTTGATGTGCTCAACATAAATCGAATGCAAACTGGTATAGATACATATGGTCAAGGTAGATGTCCTTTTTACTTGGAACCATCTGTCATTGTAGTCATTACAGATGGAGGAAAACTGACAAGCAATGCCGGAATTCAGGAAGAAGTGAGTATTTAAATTGGTTATGCAATTCTTATTAGATTTTTGTATATTTATAATTAATATTAACTTCCATTGTTAATAATACATGTCCAGTGTTTAAAGTATAAATATTATATTTACTTACTGTGATTCATGATTCATAATTAATATTATTTTAAATAAATCCAGAAAGAAAATTTAGATAATATCATTTCCTGAATTCCATAGATTGTGTCCCATAAAATTTTCTTATTCGTCGGTTTAGTTATGATGCAAACATTTACTACTGCTCATATCTTATCTATTTAGTTTTGTTTGGTTACAAGTTAACTTAGAATATTTGATGCTTTTTATTTCAATGTAATATTTTATGAATTGGAAAGTTGGTAATATGTAAAATTATATACAAAATATTGTTATTATATTTACTCTAGTCTTAATAAGTCTCTTAAGTGTCTCTTAAGGCAGGGACAATTTTTAAGACTATGCCAAATAAATAATTATAGTTATTTAAAGACATTTTATGACAATAAAATGTTTATTAAATCAATATTCAGTGTGAAATATTTTAAATATTCTAAAATGTAATTATATAAATATATTGAGAATAAAAGGAAAATAAAAGTTTCTAAGTTTAAAAAATATTAATTTCAGTTTAATCTACCTATGAACTGTCCCATACCTGGATCTGAGTTAACAAGGGAACCGTTCAGATGGGATCAAAGGTTATTCTCATTGGTGCTTAGGCTAGCTGGCACTCCTGCGGTTGAAAGAGATACTGGACTTGTACCTTCTGACTCATCACCAATAGATGCAATGTGTGAAGTTACTGGAGGTTAGTATGAATTAAATTCTAATACAATAGAATTTAAATAGATTAACTAAAAATGAAATAAATGTATGTAAGTACTTACTCATTGAGATATAATTGCAATTCTAGAAACAGATTATAAAAATAAAATGATATATTTATCACACACATACCTAAAAAATATTTTTCTCTTAGTTTATTTGAAACAATTTTTCTTAATGTAAATTAAGCAATCACTATGTTAAAAGTGGTTTTTACACTGTACAGATTTGTATTTATTTATTATGCTAAATAGTTAGTAAACAGGGGTGACATTATAGGCCCTTTACAAACCAGTTTACCAAGTTTTTTTGTATAGAATTCTTGTTGAAAATTCTTCCAACATAATACTTTATTATAATTTACTTACCTTAACTTGAATGTATATGTGTACATGTAATTTTTCTTTATTGTCCACCTAAATAAGATAGGCACTTTTTATTTAACTCACCTATTTAAAAAAACTGAAAAAATATAATTATTAGAAACGTATTTGAGGTAATTAATAAAAATATATTACAACATATTTAGACATTGTGACCGAGTTAAGGATTTTGCTGTAAATATGATTGTAACGAGTTTGATTCCTATTTAATTTTTTTCACTTTTTCATTTTACAATCTAAATGCCACTACATATTATATGCTACATTTTGTCTTATCAAACCACGCAAATGAAAATTATTTGTTTAGATTTAAGTGTAATAAAATTAATATTTACTATTAATATTTATTAATGCACCAAAAGTGAGACATGATAATATAAATTTTTAAACAGATTCTGTTATTTTATACCAAATGTAGAATCGTAAAATATAAAATTATCATCAATTATTATTATTTTAACATCTAATTTGTTAAAAATTCTTACATTTTTTTTTATAAAAGCCATTATGGTGCAAAGGCACAGCGTTTGACTGTACGCGCGATGGTTTTGGATTTAGTTCTCACTTGGGGGAATGAATTGTTATGACATTTTCTCTCCAGTAAGAAACTAATCATCACAGTGAGTTTAGCCACTTGACACTCAATGTCTCAAAAACTGGGCAGAAAATGGAGAATTATGTCTTTTATATTAACACTTGGTCTCCTCGACGTACACTTTTATGTGTGGGATACATTGTGAATCCAAAAATTTATAATAATAAAAACAAATGAATTTTCAGGTCGTTCCTATTGTATAACATCACATCGTATGCTAATGCAGTGTATCGACAGTCTAGTACAGAAGGTCCAGAGTGGCGTTGTTATTAACTTTGAGAAGATTGGTCCCGACCCTCCTCCAATAGATGGTGGTAATAACAGAGAGGGGGAGGAGGACGTACCAGAAGGCGATAAGGAAATGGATGTTGATGGAGATAGAAATGGAGTATGTATCTTATCAATTAATATATTTTTTTCTTTTTATAGGGTTACATGGAGAAATTATAAAATTATTTTATGAATATTCGCCATATTCATAAAATATATATTCCATAGAAATAAACTAAAAAGATATTAATATACAACCTAGTGGGTTTCGAACCTACATCATATTGGGATATGATGAGCTTTGACAAAATACTTTATTTGTAATGTATTACTAGTGTTCCGGTGAAATAAATAAATAAGAAATTAATTAATTTAATAAAAATGTTTACTTCCAGCGCTGGAATGGAGGACCCTATCAAACAGGAATACCCAATCAAGCGACTGCACCTCAAGCGTGGCATTCATGTCGGCGTCTCATCTATGTACCGCGTACAGTGTCACAGAAGGGCTTTGCTGTTGGCTTCTGGCCGATACCTGAATCGTTCCGACCTGACCCCAATGCTCCATCTTTGGTAGGTTTTAGTATGGATTTGTTTCATTTTCAATATTTTTTTCTCACAGCTTCACGCTGTATTCCGGATATAGCCGGGTAGGCAGAGGAAGCCTAATGGTATGACACTCCGTTCCACACTTTCCGCTGTATTTGTCATTTGCGTGTTGAGTGGCGGATCTCAACGCTGCAGTTTTGCTTATGTACCGCAGCGATAAAACGAAAATACAAAAATATTAATAAATAAAAAATCATTTCCACTAGTGAAGCCCACAAGCGTTGCGATAGTCCTTGATTATAAAGAAATATTTATTTTCGCGTTTAATTTTTAATTTTTTTGATTTTGTGTATAATTTTTTTTATGTAAGTGACAAAAAATACTATAAATATATTCCTTTCTCAGTGTTTGAGTTTCTATTTATTTTATTAGTAGTTGCTTATGATATGATAGCTATTCATATATCTGTTTAAATTAAAGATAAATGTGAATATATTTGTATGTAATTAACTACACCAATATACAAAGAAGAAACAATCAACTCTGCTAAAGATATCCAAATGATGGTCATGCATATTTATTCCATAGGATGAAACATAAATTAGCATATGTTGAATAGTAATGTAAATAGTTTTCGTGTCGCTAGCTAAAACAAAAAATAAGACAAGCAATTTATTCATTTAAAAATTTTGTAATAATGTTTTCTTTTATGGTTTTAAATTATTTAATTTAAAGTTTAGTAAAAGTTAGTAGTGTAAATAAAATTTATTGTTTTTTTTAAAGCATTAAATAAAAAATACATGTACATATATACATCTACATATAGAAAAGGGCATTTTGCTAAAAAAATCTTGAAAACCACATTAGTAAATTGAAAATAAATACTTTTTGTTAATTTTGCTGTTTTAAATATTATAGCTAAGAGATTACAATATTAACTTATCTTTACTTAAAAATTATCTTTCAGCCTCCCCGATCTGCACATCCCGTAGTAAAATTCACATGTTCATCTCAAGAGCCGATGGTGATTGACAATTTACCTTTCGACAAATACGAGCTCGAACCCAGTCCTTTGACGCAATTTATATTGGCAAGAAAACAACCCACTATATGTTGGCAGGTATATATTTGAATTTACGGTTACTCTATAACTAAACTAGTTATTTATTAAATTTTTTGGCTTCTCTTTATATTCCGCACAGGGAAACTAGCATTGAGATATTCCATTCCCCATTCTCGCAATGTCTCGCAATGAGAACATTGAATGTCTCGCAATGAGAACATTAACCTGAATAGAAATCAGACCCACAACAGTTGTGTTTATAGTCAAACACTGTGACCATGACTGCCCTATATGCCTACACTAGTGGACGGACGCGGCTACGCCTGCTTGAAATATAAGAATATAATTTCTATAGAAATATTATTTCAATCTAGATGAAATGCTAAAAGTGACTATTATATTTATTTTCATAAGGATGAATATCAAAATGACGCGGTAACGAACGCGGTCGCGTAGCGACGACGGTTCTTATTAACATGGCAGAATAAATTGCATGTCAAATTAGAAAGTATTTTAATTTCTTAGTATATATGTGTAATGTAATGTTATATAGCCTATAGCACTTCTGAAGAATGCAGCTTTCATACAAAACAAAAACAAAGTAAATCGATCCAGTAGATCCAGAGATCTTAGCGTTCAAACAAACAAACAAACAAACTCTTCCGCTTTATTATATTAGTATAGATTATATGTAGTAGTTTTAGTATTTTTCATGCTATTAAGTATCGTAATAGACAGATTTCTTACTAGGAATATTTTTAATGTTTTTAATAAAGCCCTTTAAAATAACCAAAATATTATCTATTTCAGGTTTTCGTAGCTAACAGTGGCTGTAAAAACTCCGAAGTCAGTCATCCGTTTGGTTACCTCAAAGCATCTACAAATCTCACTTGCGTCAATTTGTTTGTGCTACCATATAATTATCCAGTTCTATTGCCGTTATTAGATGATCTGTTCAAAGTGCATCGCTGTAAACCAACGCCCGAATGGAAATTGGCATTTCAACAGTATTTGGATAGGATGCCTTCCTATTATGTTACGGTATTTTTTTTCAGTTATAAATATATATGATACAATAGCGTCGACGAGTTGTGGCCGTCCTAAAGTTAGGATTTCTGATTTTTTCCGTATTGTACACTTGGGAAGAAAATAATCAATAGTAAGAAAAGCCCTAAAAACAAGATATGCCGTCGTCTACTGCTAACTTTAAGAGGGCGGCCACAACTCGTCTACCGTGCTGTATGTTCGTTCAATATATAATAAGTAGAAGGCTTACTCATACTCTAAATATACATGTCTCTTCATATTTATAATGACGTCATCTTGAAGTAATAGGTAAGATTCTATTAAGAGAATAGTTTCTATTAAATAAATAATCAGTTTCACGTTGTATCCCGCACACAGCAGGGTTGGCAGAGGGAACCTTGTGTTAAGACTGACTCCATTTTCCGCCGAATTGTGGAGACATTGCGTGTTGAGTGGCGGAACTCAACGCGGCGCTTTACCTTGACGCCAGAGCGAAAATTATAATTTTAGTAAGCGAAATGCGAAATAAATAAATTCGCGGGGCAAAACACTAGAAAAAAAGAGTTAGAAATAAAGTTTATTATTAGAAATGCTTTAAAAAAAACAACAAAATAATATCAATTCTAGTAAGTCACTCAGTGGTTAGATTTAATGATGTATCTTTTTGTTTTATCTGTGATCGGATTTTATCGCAGTTGCGCCTTAGTGTTTTAATGTATTTATTCTAAGAAAATTATATCGAAACGATTAACGCTATGTAATGGATATAGCCGGAATCTTTCCTTGATAAATATAACTTTTTAACACAAATAATTTTTCAATTCTAACCAGTAATTTCTGACATTATCGCGTTCAAACAAACACTCTTAAGATTCATGATTAGTCTATACTAATCATGAATCTTAAGAGTATTACATTTAAATTTATTTAGTTTATTTTAAATATCATATTTTGTAAACAAAATATTCTCAGTACTTGTATCCATCTCACTTCACTTTGGCATTCTGCCAACACCAACTTCTTCACTGTGTACAAGCAATGCACATGTTTTAGTAATATTATTTCTTATTGAATAGCGCTTCACTTTCTTACTATCCTCAAATGCTTATGGGTTCAATTCCCACTCAGTGTAATTATGATAATTAAATTATTTTAATTTCCTCGCACTGGCTTACCTTTGCCTTAACAAAGCACGAGTTCACATTTGTCCCTCAACAAATAATGTCTTAAATTGTGAACAATGTGGAGAATGGAGCGTCTTGAAACTAGATCATACACCTGTCCCTGCTTCACCATGCTATAGGAAAATGTTGAAAACTAAATGGAAGGAATAAATGAATAATACTGATTGAGTTATTTCAGTTATACTCTACATAACATAATTTCAAAATAAAAATATTTTTCCAGCCACTTCGCCGAGCTCTAACTAAGATGGGGGCGTCTACACCACTGGTTCAAAGTTTGATTCCCGATACTCAAGATAACTCACTCAGCTTCTCTGTGCTGAATTATCTAAAAAGACTGAAAAATCAAGCTAAGATTGAATTTGAGAAACTTTGCGCCGATGTCATTAATAAAGCGTCTAGTGGGAATAATCAAAAGGTATATAATAATTGAGTTTTTTTTTTGTTTTTACAGGTTCATGCTATATCCCGCTTACTGCAGGATAGGCAGAGGGAATCTAGTGTTAAGGCATTGCGTGAGTGAAAGGCAATCTTTTGGTATTTCATGTTCAGTGGCGGATCTCAACGCCGTTCTTTGCCTAACAAGGCAAAGAATGGCGGTTGTCCCCCACGTTGTTGTTACCATTTGACCACCGTTCTTTGAAAGTATTATTATGAAAGTATTATAAAATATTAATATTAATTCCCGAGTGGGAATTAATATTAACATTTTAGTTTCCGTCGAGTTTACAGTCACACGCTTGTACCTCTTCGCCACGACGGAATCAAAAATCTACTTAAATAATTAAATATATTTTTATTTTACAAAACATAATATAAATCAATCTTTCTCAGATAGCAGAAAGTGTTCGTGTAATGCCACGGTCGCCTCTTAAAAAGGATCTCACGACGCATCCAAGCTTGCAAGACAAGTTCACAGCCTTACGAGACCAGCTCAACGAGTTCGGTGGTTTCGTAGTGGGCCTGTCCAGAGGCAGGCATAAAACACAAACACACACGTATAGAAACCCCTTTGATATACAGCGGCGTGATTTGTTAGATCAGGTTATTGTTTTTTTTTGTTATATTTATAATATAGCATATTAGTATTTATTTTTTAAAGAAAATATTATAAATTTAATTACAATTATATTATTATCATTTTTGTCATGATTTTTTGAAGTGTTTTGTCAGTAGAGACCATTGTTTGACCTTTTGTCGTCTTTTCTTTTTTCTACTACTAACATCACTACTATCTTATAATTATATCTAACGAGATATGGTTAATTTATATACATTAAAAAGAGAAAAATAAAAAAAACCTTTTTGGGTGGCAGTCTATTTTTGTCCTATGATATGCTTATTCATAGCCCAGGTAATTTCTTATAGGCTATCTTAACCCTAGCTACATAAGAGGACAGAATTGAGTAAACGCACCCTTGTGCTATAATAGCGTAACTTCATGACTAATATCGAGTGCTGAATGCAATCAAATGCCTTGGTACCAACCAGGTCACAGAATTTGCTAAAGAAATCTTGTAATATTTCCCAAGTTTCATATTATGCTCCTATATGACTGCATCTGTAGTTTAACGAATTTTATTAAATCATACTGTTTATCAACCTGCAGTAATAATATCTAATAAATTGTTTTTTTACAAAATTAGGTCATGTGTACTGTATAGACATATTGATTGTTGAGATCAGTTGTACTTCTTGATTTAAGTATATGTAGATATGTATGACTTTGTTAAATTACATTAGGTCAAAAAGCTCACTATATTCTTTACAATTATTAAAGAATTAATTATACCTTTTCTTAATAATATATTAATAAAAATTCTAGGTAGTAAGAATGCGAGCGAACTTCCTCCAGCCGTCGCTGGCGCACACGCGCCTCGTGGATGAGGACAGCGTGCACTCGATGCCGGTGGCACAGATGGGCAACTACCAGGAGTACCTCAAGCGCATGACACCGCAGCTCCGCGAGATCGAGTCGCAGCCTGTTAGACAGCACATGTTTGGCAATCCGTTTAAGATTGATAAGGTGTGTTTGTGTCTGTATATAGTATAGTTGACGAGTCGTGGCCGTTCTGAAGTTGGCTGTGGATGTGCAGGATGGTTGTGCAGACTTGATTGTTGGAGTGTTTTTTTTTATTAATTTATTTTCGACAGTATAATGCGCAAAAATTCAGATAGCCTAACTTTAAGGCGGCTACGTCAACTCGGCCTTACTGAGATACTGAAATTGGTAGACTTGTTATAAAATAATAATAAAAATAAAAAAAATAAACAAAATGTATTATACGGGCGGAATTGTCAGCACCACTTTAAATGAAACCACAGTTTTAACTACTCTATAATTCAGAAAAAAATAAATTCCCAAAAATGAAAGTTATTTTTTCGAACAGTATAAATAATAAAAATATCGTTTTAAAATANCGTATGTGTGCGTCACACGAAATACAGGTATGGATAAAAATCGAGAAATGAAAAAAAAATCCTACGTCCAAACTGTTGAGGTACCTAGATTAATTTCTTTAGTTCTGGGTTTAAAATATTTTACCCTATATGCAGTTTCAGTTAAAGGGAGCGCTGCCTCTTCCACTCTGTATAACTAACTAGAATTACTATAAATTAATAAATTTAACAATGCATAATAAATTGTTGTACCAAAATATTTTACTGAATTGTGGCAAAAAAATATTATTTTTTATTGCATCTTTAAGTCAAATTAAGAAGGTTATAAAATATAATGTTTGCAATTTACAGAGGATGATGGTAGATGAAGCAGACATAGACCCACTTGGCGCAGTGCGAGGCAGCGGAGGCCCGGGCGCGGCAGGCAAACGAGGCTCAGAGAGTCCTCGGGCCGCGCCTCCCAAACGCAAGGCCGGGCCTCTGCCACCACACATAGTGGCGAGGCGGCCTTCCACCCCCGCACCAGTTGTCACGCCGCCAGTGATGCCAGCGGCGCCACTGAGCCCAGTGACGAGGCCCACGTCGCCCTTGGCCCCTGTGCCGTCGGAGCTTCCGTCTGGAAGACCACCTGAGGTAAGTTTATACATGATTTTTGGAAATGTATAGTGATAAATGTTTGATACATAATAACGGCAACAGTTTTTATCTAGAACATATAATATGTCAATAAAATTACTGATTTTATAATTATAAAACCTGCACCAGATCTAAAACCAGAAATATGATAATAAAACATAATATTAAATTTTTATTTTCAGGAACCTCCAAACGTGGAACCGGAGGGCCCTTCACCTCCGCTGTCTCCGCAGCCCGCCGCGCCCACCAACCTGCCGCCCGTCATCAAACCTTTTCTCAATGGAGGTTTGTACATTACGTTACAGTACTGCCGATGTCGTGGTCGCCTTGAAGTTAGGTTTTCTGTACTTTTGCGTATAGTATAATCTAATAAAATCCTGAAATCAAAGCTGCGACAATTGACTTCAGGGGCACGACTCGTTTGACCGTCCCTTACAATGAATATTGTATTATTGTGTCTCAATGTCTCTAAAGAGCTCGGAGCTCGCTTTGGTAACGAGTTCCGTCACTCAACATGCAATTGCGTCCATGAAATTTGGTTGCGAAAAGTGTCTTATCAATACGTTCTCAAGTCCCCTCTGGCCTTGCTTTGTGCGGGAGATACAGCGTAAAGCTGAAAAAACAAATATGATTATTAAAATGCCACAAAAATATGACACTATTATATAATTAACACAATCACAGTAAAAAAAATAACACTCTTTATAGATGCCTACACCACTATGGGTACCAAGATGCCGCGGTCCCCGTCCCCGCCGGCAGAGGCGTGCATGCCGTTGCCCTCACCGCACGATACGCAGGAACTGCAGATCAACGCGATATTGCAGGGCATCGCGGCCGAGAACAACTTCATAGCAAGGAACAGACGGAAGAAGCCCAAGGTATGTTATTGTAGCATTTTTAAAGAGACGCGACGGTTGTGGGTTTGTTTCCCCCTCGAATGAATGAATAATGAATGAATTATTATTTATTTATATTTTCATTTCCTGGCTCTGGTATCGAGGTAAAAGCGCAACGGTCTAAACAGACTACAGAGAGGGATACAGAGAGATTGTCTCCCAAGCATAAGCACTGGTATTTTTTCTTATATCCAACATATTCTTGCTTAATTCAATATGCTTGTATAACGTCTTTCATCAAACAAACACCGTTCATGCCGTAATTATTACCAATATTTTTTAAAAACCCTTCATTAGTTGCTAGTTCTCGAAATGTCTCGAAAATCTAAAATGTCTCGAAAATCGATCGGAAAGTAGGGACAGCAGTGTCTTAACATCAGGTTTACTCTATTTATTCCGCAGCGTGAATATAAAAATATATTTTTTGATGACAAATATCTCAGTATAATTTGTTCTTTTTGCAGATCGAAAGGCAAGAACCAATATTGTTACCACCTCAGCCAACCCGCAAGGAATTGGCGGAGATAAGAAAACATAATCTCGAAGTACGTTCTGAAGTGTATCGGGCGGTGAGAAGGCCGGGTAGAGGTATGTATTTTTACGTTTCTATTATCGTATTGACTGGTGACTATATCAGTGACTATGTCGTGATGAATGCGTCTGTTTTTAATTTCACAATTTTGATATGAAAACAATATTTAAAACCTTAATTAATATTGACGCCAGTTGTAGCGCTCAGGGGCACAAAGTGTGACTGTAAAAGCGACTGGTTGTGGGTTCGATCCCCACTCGTGGAAATGAATGATTTACTTAAATTTATATTTCCATTTCTTCGCTCTGGTGTCTAGGCAAAGCGTAGCGTTGAGTTCCGCCACTCAACACGCAATGCCTCCAGAATTCGGGGAAAGTGGGGAACGGAGTATCTTAACACTAAGTTCCCTCTACCTACCCTGCTGTGTGTGGGATACAGCGTGAAGCTGATTTTTTATATTTTATAAATTCACCAGTTCTTTTTTATATCTTTAATAATTATTATTTGTTGTATATCATATATTGTAATAAATAATGTATTTAAATAATAAAAATTATTTATTTTTACTTGTACCATATGTAAATAACGGTGAAAATATATTCTTCTGAATAATATTAATGTTTATACTTAGTTAGCAATCTGTGATGCATGTTGCGTTGGTAGCCTACGCTTAAAAATGACTAAGCTTTATTTATTAACTACGGATGATACTTTCAATTAGAATGTTAACCCACAAACATCGTTTGCGTCATATGATAATTAAGCAAGAGTGCGTCATTTACTTCGTTTATAGTTATCGCATAATGGTTTCTATATATATCGATAAGGAGTGTAAAAATAAATATGGTAATAGAAACATTAAATTTTGTATTATACAACAGATGAAACCTAGTGGGAAGTCACTTCGTCTTCTAATTTTTGTTCAAATTTGCTTGCCTTACTAGTGCAGGCAAATGAAAATAATTTATTTATTTATTTTAAATTGGGAAACAAACAGCATTTACAATACTTTTTAGTATAATACATATCCATATTCCACCTGCCAATAAAGTTTCCACTTATACATGAAACATATATTATACATATATAGATAATGTAAAATATATTCATTCTCCCAAGTGGGAATCGAACCTACAGCCATTGCAAGTCAGATTTATCACCACTGTGCCACATTGGCGTCAAACTATTTAATACAAACAATAAAATATATAATTCTTCCCAACAGATTTCACGAAGCTGTTCGAATACTTAAAACAATTGAAAGGTAGTGTGGATATTAAGAAGGAAGTGATACGTGACGTTATTAGTGAATCATTGCGTTTCAAGCGGAAAGCGCTCGCGAAACTTCTAGAAGACTTTTTAGCAGGACTAGAGAAGAATGGAAACAGTGCCTCAGTTAACTTGAAAAGGATAAACACAAATAGTCATAGTTAGTGGTTTGTGAAATGAACTCAAAGACTCTGTGTTCGTATATTTTCAAATTTATGTGTATATATGTAATGTCAGATAATATTGTTATATATTGTGTGAATGGCACTGCCATGAAGCTGTCGGTGTTGGGTGGTCGAAATCCATTTTTGTTTATTATATGCATAATATTATTTTTTATGTAAGGACATAATGAATTATTTAATGATATTAAATACGCATGGATTTTTATGAATGAGTTTTTATTTGGAGATTTATCATATAACTGTGCACTTTCTGCATATATGAAATATATCGTCAACTAAATAGTTATCGTCAACTAAACTAAATACCGGGTTTAGTCTGACCAATTAGCTAATTGAATTAAAATATAATCTACTACTTTACAAGTGGAATTGCATTTTAATAATATTTTGTAGGTTTATATATTATGTTAATAACAAAGTATATATTAAATAACTAAAAAGTTAAGACCACTTTTACACCGAGAGCCTCAATTATATAATTATATAATGATATAATTTGGAAACAAGCTATTTTAGAGATGCGTCGTAATCGCCTCGTAAGGCTGTGAACATTTCTATGTACAGGGCGGCTAAGCAATAGCGAATGTTATAAAAAAATATTTACAAGCATTCATGTTATTGTGATAAATTATAAAAATGAGATTTTAAATGTCGTTTTTGTTATTGAACTTTGGACTTGTGATACCGCCACCTTTCCGTTACCACGTACAAGCATTTACATAGCATCGAAATTGTTTGTAAGGAAGAGTCTGGAAATTATTTGAATTAATGATGAATAGCAATATGAATTTTATTTTAAACTGGGACGATTGATTGTGTTTGTTTGTTTGTAAATAGCATTGTAAATATTAGCATGAGATTGGATGTAGGGTGCTTTTAGGCATCTCTGAATACGACTTTTAGTATGACCGGGTATTAAAAAATCTAATTGAAAGCAACCATAGTATTATTTTTAAACATAGTTCTAGTATAGCATATGTATTGATAGGGAATTATATTTTAAAAATGCTAGATCATTTTAAATTACCAAATGCTTTGATTGGATTACAATAAAACCCTGTCGCTTTAAAAGTCGTTTGGTCAATTGTAAATTGTATATATCATTTTATAAATAAATTATGATCCTTATTGGATTTTTTATTTTGTGTTTTATTATCCTTTGTTTTAGGTTAGTAGTATGGATCTAAATCAATAAAGGAAATACGTAATTTACAATTTTGAATTGGACACAATATTGAAAGACATTGACTAATGTATTAGGAAAAGGCAAAACACTAAAGAGATTGCATAGAAGTTTGGGAGATTCCTACCATGAAGTACTTGTAGGTTCAAAAATTATGCAGAGCGATTAGTACTAGCCAAATCGCAAAGTTTTGTCCAGAAGCAGTAGAAACGGCGTTAATCTGTTCAGAATTGGTTCTAAATCAGTGTTTAAAATGCGAAATTATAAGTATTTTGAGTAAAATGATATGGAATCAATTCCATATCACACGTAATTGCACATCACACATCAGTGATTGAGCGTGTGATTGTAAACGGGACAGGTTGTGGATTCGATTTCCCAAGGAAATGAAATATTTAATATTTTCATTTCTTCGATGTGGTGCCAAGGCAAAAGCGCGGCGTTCAGTTCCGCCAATCAACACGTTATGTCTCCAGAATTAGCAGAGCAGAGAAGAAATAGCTCGATGAGAACGTATGGCTTAGTTGGTCAGAGCGATTGAAAGGTTTCCATGAGGCGCGGGTTCAAATCCCGCGTTCATAAAATGTATCTTGTCTTTGTTTTTTTCGTCCCTATCGTATGTCTGTCACTGTTTTTAACCGACTTCTTAAAAGGAGGTTATCATTTCGAAGGTATTTTTTTAAAATTTTTGTAAGGTACCTCAGAACTTTTGACTGGGTGAACCAATTTTGATGATTCTTTTTTATTCGAAAGTGAACACTTCCTGTGTGGTTCCATTTGAATTTGGTTAATTTCTGACAATCTCGTACAACTTTTTCCCAATGATTATCGATGATTGTGATGTCAGATAATAATATACAGCTTGAAAATTGAAATCCAAATTCAAATGTGGAAATCAACCATTGGACAGAACGGAACTTTCACGATATAAAACATCTATTAAAATATTCAATTTTGCTACTATGAGGTTATAATTTAGCAAATAATAAAATTATTTAATTAATATAAGACCACAGGGATGTTCAATCGAATGTAACAGTTTATTTCATTTCATTTATCTTTGTGGATTTAACGTGGTTGTTTGTGAACCCAAACAAAATTGGATGAAGCTGAAAATTAAAATGTGTGACCGTTGGATTGATCAGAAATATTGGAAAAAACGGAACTTTTTATTTTGCTACTAAAAGAATTAGAATTGAATTACTTCAATTAAAAGTTTTTTTATCTATATTATTATTTCTACGAGGACTTACTTAATTTAATATGGTTATATTGTAAGACAAGTGGAAGTCGAAATTTTTTTAAGACTTGAAATTAAAATTTTTTGTTAAGTTAAGATTACTCGTATCAACGAATATTGACAAAAATCCGATTGTAATGTTAGACATTTAACCTTAATGTCATAAATAACACCCATCCATAATTAAATAAATTCTACAATTATATTACTACGTACCTACTTATTTTTTACTCTATACATTTATCCTATATATATCCTACTATTTATATTAAGTTTTCAATTCATTATGTTATTTTACAATTATATTTGAGTGAGATAAATTTATACGTAAATATAATTACGTTGCTAATATTAAACAGGTAGCAAATTAGGTTGTAAAAGTTAATGCTTCAATTAATTCTCGACCTACATTCTGACAAATATGAATTTATTTTAAAATTCAAATGTGTAAAAGTGGGAAGTAGTCTGTTATCTGGTAAAACATTGTCGCCAACTGGAATAACTTGAAATAACGTAATACTCATGTGAACCACAGTCGGTATTTTTACTTTATTTTGCTCGTTTTAGTTGACGAATGTACACGGCAGGGACTATGTGTTTGGTGGGTTGCACAAAAAGTGTTTCCAAATTACATTTTCTTTTAAGCATTATGTTGAACAATATATGAAATCATGAAAATTGTATTTTTCCATACCAGCTTTCATTTAAAACAACAAATAAAAGAAATTCTTTCAGAGCTCAGTGTGCACTGTGCATTGCATATTTTGCATGTTTTGAATAAAGTAACTGAGTTTATAGAAAGAAATAAATAATATTTATTAAATAAATTGCTTACTTAATATGTTTCTTATTATAGTTACTTATTAAATAATGATAGATAGATTTAATGATAGATTTTTTTATTATAGAAGTAGATTTTTTTTCTATTATTTAGGTTACAAATAACGTGTAGGGGAGAGCGGCGCTAGAAGTGCCGATTTTGATAAATCCTTAAACCAACCGCATAAAATAACTACAATGTTATAAGTAGTTCATCAAAAGTGAAATATATTGATCAATTGTGCCGCTAATAAATAAAATATTTAACATCATTTATAATTAATAAATTTTCTTATTTAGTTTACTAGAATATGTTAAGAGTCTTAAGATGATTTATTTTCTTACAAAAGATTGAGAAAACTAGCAAGTACTAATTGCAATATTTATCTATTGTAGGGTACCCTTATCATGATATGCAATATTGTGAAAAGTTCTTCAATGGGGATGTAAATCGTAGATTATTTTTAATTGGACGTAAAATATTCAATTTCATATGTAACATCTGTCTATTAAGGTCTATCGTCTGTCTATTAAAGTCGATATGTCCATTAGTTGTGATATGTTGTATTTTTTTATTGTCTTTCATAATTGTTATGATTCCGTACCTTAAAAAGAAAAACGTCACCCTTATAAGATCATTTTGTTGTCTGTCTATCAAGACTTTATTTAGAAATTACGTACATGTATTAAGCTACAATTTTTTTAGAATATTTACTAGTACTAAATATTCAGGTTTTCGGTCCCTTGTGCAAGACAATTGTCAGTGTGAGGATATTTTACAGAAAATAAAATAATAATAGCCACATAATTATTTATAAAAGAGATGGATGGATGGATGGATGGATTGAGTCAGTACGTCGTTCTTCTGCCTCTCATAAGGTGTAAAATTGTGACGGTGTTCAAGTATTTAAAATCAGTATCATTGTTGAAACTATGCGTTTTAAAACGTGTATAAGTATTAAAGTGTTATATAGAAACAGTGTTAAGAGTGCTGTGTAAAGTGTTAGAAGTGTGTATATGTGAAAGAGGAACAATAAATTATGGTTATTAAGTGTTTTCTTATACTGACCTATACCTGACACTGAGCACGGAAAAAGACGTTTTTGGGTAAGACATGAATATAGATATTAAATATATTATTATGTGAAGTTTTGTTTTCACGAATTCGTATATTCGTTTTCTTTTTTTTAAGCTGTAAACGCTGTATCCCGTTGCCCACTTTTTCGCCGAATTTTAGGGGCATTGCGTGCTAAGTGGCGGAACTCAACGCCGCGCTTTTGCCTTAATACCAGAGCGAAGAATTGAAAATGTTAATAAATAATAATTCACACACCCACAACCGTCACGTTATAGTCTCTTGTGCCCTTTCGCTACGATGACCTCAACTTGCGTTGTTATGTTCGAGTGTGAAGATAAAGATATAGCAGTATAAAGCTTAAATTCCTAAGTGATTTGTATATTACCTGCTACAAATTACCTAAAAATGTACGACCATATAGAAATTTTGTATCTCTGCACGTTGGAAGGTTTTGGGCTTCGTCGTTCTAGAATTACACGTCCAAACTCGCAAGCCAATTAAGCCAGACGTTTACGTCCCGCTACAGTAATATTTCTATGAAGCTCAAAATATTTTATAAAACATACGATGGCTTTTCATGTGTGAGTATTATTAAGCATTTAAGAGATTACTTTGAAAATATTAACATGTGATCGTAAATACATTACACCTATATAATATGTATGTAAATTGATAATATTTTATTTTTTCATCTTCACACTGTATTTCGCACACAGAAGGGCAGAGGGAACCTAGTGTTGAGACACTCCGTTTACAACTTTCTGCGGAATTCTGGAGGCAGTGGCGGAACTCAACGCCGCGCTTTGCCTCAACACAATGCAAAGAAACGGAAAATGAGGAACAGAGTGTCTTAAAATTAGGTTCCCTTTGCTTACTCTGCTGTGCGAGAGATACAGCGTGTAACTAAAAATATATATATTTAATCTATTAAATTATATTAAAAGTTATACTGCAGATATGTATAATTATATATCCACACATATAAATAGGTGATACTTTTGAGGACTTTATGAAAGAGTGTCAAAGAAATTATTAGGAAAAAATACTTTCTCTGGACACGGCCGTCAAAATATCGCTTGAATTTCATAAATTGCGATCTACATTTCATATTTATGTTGAGCATTTGTGACATTTCTAGGTGATATACCTGTGACGGTCTCTAGGGGATGTAGAGTATCGAAGTTTATATTACTGAATGGTTTTTTAGGCTTTCCAAAATATACTGTATAAATAATTATTTTATGTAAGGACTTACTTAGTTAAAATAAATCGATGAATAAAGTGATTGCTCAGGATCTTTTTCCCAATTAATAACTCAAAATAATTTACATATTATTTCTATTATGTAATTTACATAAAAATTTAAAAATCACGTTAATAGGACGTTCTTTTATTTTTTGCAATAATAACTGATAAAAACACATAAAAGAATTCACATGTAATGTTATAAAATTAGCAATAATATCTACAGTTGTTTCTAACGACTGTAGTATTGATATTGCTTTGTATCGTATAAAGGCTTAACTTAACTGGGTCGACAATATCTCACGTGGCCACCTACGACGATTCGCCATTTATTATTGTTACATATTATATTTTTCAAAAAAATACTATGAGAAGGAAGACCGCAATTGGAAAGACTTCCTGTGGAGTAGTTTATAAAATTGTATATTATTTTTGTATAAAATTGTATATTATTTTTGTAATATAATTTAAACTTTTAGAGTATATAGTATGAAGATTTAGAATTATAAAAAAAAATTAAAGCGACATGAACATTATAAATAAATCAGCTTCACACTGTATCTCGCACACAACAAGGAAGGCAGAGGGAACCTAGTGTTAAGACACTCCGTCCCCAAATTTCTGCCAAATTCTGGAGGCATTGCGTGTTGAATTGCAGAACTCAACGCCGCGCTTTTGCCTCGACACTAGAGCGAAGAAATCACTTCCTCGAGTGGGGATCGAACCCACAACCGTTCCGTTACACGCGCGTTACGCGTCGCTTTAACACATTATATTTTGTAATATTCAATTTTCAATTACATTATACTTATCGAATTGTATCTATTTTATTTAAATTGGACACTATATAGCAAAGGCACAAATTTGCGCACCTCTTAAACAGAACCAGTATAAAATAAAAATATATTAAATACTCAGCAATAACTTTTCAAGATTTAATTTTATAATATTATGGTTAACATTTTCTAATATAAAGGTTTTCGTGCCCGTAACATCGTGCATCGTCGCTTCTTGTCCATTGTGCTGCTACGTTGTGAGTGATATATAGGAGCAGGTCTACATTGTAAGACGTTGTACTTCATACTTTATGTCAAAACACTTAAATTTACGACCAATTTGTTTTTTTTTTTTCGAAATAACGGAGAACGTAATTTCTTAACAAAATTCGTTGAGACCTTTGGAAAAATAATGAGTTGTTCTTAATTTTTTTCTTTGTCCCCCATTAATTTATTCCTATTTGAAATCTGTAAATGTATATCTTACCATTTTTTTGCATATAATATATACAATGTTTACATATATACTATCGTGGCGAAGTTGGGAAGTGTTTGACACGCGACGGTGAGACCATTTGTGTTCGTAAGAATGTTGAGATTTAAAGTGCTTTCATTCGTTAGTCAGTACACTCCTAATAAAAGAGTGGGGCTTCGCTTTTTAGTAAGGGCCCTCTAAAGGTGATATGCAAAAATGTCCACGATGAGAGCTATGGTATGATGAATAACATCATACCATCATACCCATCATACCTTGTGTAGAAGAAAAAAACATGGATAAATAAAAAAATATTAATAAATATAAACGAAGTATTCGTTTGCCAAATTCCATCCCATTTCGAGGAACCATTTTTGACTTGTAAAAACAAGAAACATCTATACAAACATATAAAATTTCACATTTGTAATATCAGAATAATAGATTACAGATTTACAACGAAAATTATTTTATACACACAGCCCGAAAAGTTCGAATCTAATGTTTGGGTAAGAGCCTAATTTAATGTTTGGGTTCAAACATCAATAAATACTAATCTGTCGCAACCCTTTTCTATGAACATAGCTCCTGAAATTATTGGGTGACTAATATACGCTACAAATGACATTTTATTAAATATGTATTTATGTATTTAAAGTAATTGAACATCCACTAAGAAGGAATTTTGAAAAATTTTAACCCTAAAGGGATGAAATAGGGCTAGAAAGTTTGCATAGTTTTTTTTTAAATCGGCATCGATTTTTATAAAATTCAGACTCTTAAAAATATTTCATTGAATACGTATTTCATAGTTTATTAGAATTCATCCCTAACGGTGCAAATAAGCAGGCGAAGCTGCGCGCGTTTATTATATGAATTTAATTTAAGTAATATTATAATAAACAGAATATTTATTTTTATCTAAAATTATTATATATATTATTATTAAAAAAATATCTTTACTTAATAATAATATGTTTTTTTAATATATAGTAACAGCATTGTTGTTAATTAACAACAAATCTGTATACAGTCCACGTCGACGGGACAGTGTCTTGTGCCGGGCAGTAATTCAATCACTCAACGTGCCCCCAACGGGCTGGCTAGATGCTTTCGCTCAGACGTCCCCATGTAAATTTGAATTTTGAAATAATATTATGTAGTGTAAATAAATTATTTAGTTTTTTTTTAATTATAATTTATTTCTTTATTTTGTAGGCTTTTCAAAATATGATATTCCCGGTTTGCGGTGATTTAAATTTTTAAATACCATATATGAAATAATTACTTATGAATCAAGTAAAACATAAATACGTATGTGTAAAAATAGACTATTTTTTATTTCTTTTTTTTAAGCTTCAAGCTGTATCCCCTAGGACGACTATTATATATATACTGCGTTCCCATTAAGACTTCCGTCCTCCACTTTAGAGGCATTCCGTGTTGATTGGCAAGACTCACGCCGCGATTTGCCTCATTACCAGAGTGAGGAAATTAAAATATTAAATATTTTATACCTCCGAAAGGGAATCGAATCAACAACCGTCGCGTTCAGCTTGTAGTTTAATTTACTATGTATAATTTATTTACTACTTTTTTTCCTATTGAACTAAACAATTTTATTGAATCGGCGGATTGTTGGCAGAAGGTAACTCGCATCTATATAATTATAATGATAAAATAATTAATAACAGTTCAATTTTGTTGTATCTCTTTTTAAAATGCAATCTACAATTGTGTAACTTTATCTCTTTCTGTTTTATCGATCAATTTCCTTTGTGTTCTCTTCGTACAACATGACATTGGCAAAGGACTTGCGCTTCACAGAGCACGCTCGAAACTCCATAACCAAAGTACTGAAATGAAATAATAAAAAACATTGAAAATATAAACCCGATAATATGAATTGTTTTCTCCAAATTAAATAAGCAGACATTGCTGTAAGGCATCTTGCCAGGATCCTGTAACGATAAATCTTTTAGAATTCCCAGTGAATGGGACGACTTGCGCAAATTATGAACGCCCCATTAGTTTCAACCAAACCTCTTGCGTGGAATGTACATATACTCAATATGTTTTTGTTATATTATAGAATTAAATGTCTACTCTAAACAAGCTGTAGTCCAAAAATACTATCTTTAGGCCAACAAAAAAATGTTTATAGTTATTTAATATAATAATAGGTATCTTTTATTACTTTTTTATCAGCTACACGCTGTATCCTGCATACAGCAGGGTAGGCAGAGGAAACGTAGTGTTAAGACACTCCGTTGAGTGGCAGAATTTAACGCCACGGTTTGCCTCGACACCAAAACGAAGAAATGAAAATATTACATATTTAATGTCCTCGAGTGGGAATCGAACCCACAAACCCTTGCGTTTACAATCACACTGTGTGCCCCTGCGCCGCGACTGGCGTCGTGCAACTTGTTGTCAATATATTAATATAACGATATAGACAGAGAATATTAGATATATAAAGGTATTTAAATTTATATGTGTACTTAGCCATGCTAGTAACCTCTAAGCACCCGTAAATAATTTCGACTAGCCGCCCTGTAAGCACTTGTAAAGGGATGAATTACGGTTTGCTCGCCCTAAAAGTATTAGGGAGATATCTAAATATTTACATAGAAAAAATATTTTGTACATTTGTTTGTTACCACAATACTTTCGTAGGGCATTTTTTTTGCATAATGTTTTAGAAGTTTTAGATGAATAATCAGAGGAGATCGAGATAATTTATTTTTGGATTTCAATAGATGACTTATTTTAGTTGTGTTCAATAATGTATAAATTAAACTAAAAATAATTTCAACTTCATGCTGTACCCCACATACAGCAGGGCAGACAGAGGGAACCTAGTTGTGATTGTTAAGACACTTGTTCTCCGCTGCTTTAAAAATATTTTAACGCAGTAAATCTTGAGCTGTTGAAATTCTTGTAATACATTATAGTGTTACATTATTTTTAGGCTTTTTTCATTTTAATCGCTGCATGACATAAGGTGGTAGACCTTACGTTGATTTTAGTGAAATGCATGGCATCTCATAGTAGACTCGAAGTTTTTTTTGCTTGTTTTAACTCATTTACACATACGAGTAGCTATAAAAACTATTCTAGGAGAGTTATAATAATATTATGTAAACATACTTTTGTGGATTGAATTAGAGAAAATTGTAGAGAGCCTGCTTCAAAACTTCCGTGACGAGAGCATTGTAAATAGTTGAATGAAAATAGCGGCACTAGGATAGAAATAATCCTTCTCAGAATGGTAGGTCAAAAATGGTATACAGTATGTACAATTATACAAGTATATCAATCTTAATTTTTCATAATGGCGATTGAACCTAGAACCACTATGTTTACAGACAGACATGCCGATACATAATATAAATGTCTTCTAATAAAGTATAAAACGTTATCTAGTATTATTGAAACATTTTGAAATGTTTCAATTTAAAAAGCTTAATTGGATCGTTGCTTTAGTCCTTAGAAATACGTTTTCAACTAACGTCTCTTATAGACGAATGTTTGGTAAATAGTTTACTAATGAAAAGGAAAACTCTTTTCAGTTTATTCGACGAAAAAAGTCATGTCCACTACTTAGTTGAAAAAGTTAAAATCATTAACAGTTATATTCAAATATATTTTTTTATATTTTTTCAGCTCCACGCTGTATACTGCATACAGTAGGGTAAGAAGGGGGAACCTAGCGTTAAGATTTTTCGAAGTATTGTGTGTTTTATAATAAGACATAATAATTCATTCCTTCGAGTGGGTATCGAATCCACAACCATTCCGTTAGAGTCACACTTTTCATATTACTAGTATAGTTCATTTTACTATTATAGTTATACAGGTGTTTCCTTGGTAAGAATAGACAAAAGGTAACATTGGGTTCTGCAAACTAGCGCAAAATATATCGGTGAATACGGAGAGATTACCCAGTTCTCTGTACCGAAAAAATAATTTAACTCGTCAATAAAAGTGGGGTATTAGCTATTATAAATTCTTTTGTTCTTTCGTCTAAACCTACAAATGAAAAAGATGAACCAGGAAACAAAAAGAATAATTTGAATAATAGATTGTCGTCATTGTTTCAAAGCAAACAAACAAAGATGGCCATTTGCTTAAGAAAAAAAATAATAGACAATTTAAAAAAGTGTTTATTATTATTTTTAGTTTATTTTCCTATTTTGAGATATACTGGCCATCTTAATTTTACCGGATTTAACAGCCTTTTACAAATAATAAATCGCTGGGATCGTATTACTTCATGCGTAGATTTATCGATGCAAGCGGATAAGACCCCTTTGTTGGGTTTTATTATAAATCTTTTTCGTATTTCGTCGCTTATTCAGACACGATCGGTTTCCTTTTCAGTGATATTTTTGGAAAACCAAAAATTGTAGCGTTTTTTACATTTTGTAGGAGAATATATAGTGATGATAATTTTAACCTCATCATGTATTAAGAAGAGTATAATTTTAGAGTTTTAGTAGACTAAATTAACTGATCTTTATTATTTAACAGTTGAGTAAAAAAATGCTCTCTAAAATAAATAATAAATAGAAGAAAAAAAAATACTACGTATTGCTTGCACTTTCTCAGGGACCCACACTTCCCCAGAGAGAGAGAGAGTACTCTCTTCCTTCTCCAACCGGTATCGCTGTAAAGGCCAGGGTTAACTATATTAAATTACTTCGAAAAAAAAGGTGCAACCGTATAAAGAGACGGTGAAGATTGAAATTTTAGTATTATTTTGGTGATATTCAATAATTACTTTAAAATCTGTAATTAACATCAAGTTACAAACTTATGTTTATCACCATGAGTGATTTGAGTTCCTTGTCGAACTATCATCATCATATTACAGTTTCAGGCTGTATACCGCACACAGCAGGGTAAGAAGAGGGAACCTAGCGTTAAGACACTCCGTTTCCCACTTGGAACTATAAATTTTAAATAAATATTTTATTTCCTCGAGTGGGGATCGAACCCACAACCAGTCAGTTTACAGTTACACTTTGTGTCCCTGCGCCACGACTGCCCTCAATTATTAAGTCAATAAATATCTATTTTATTGACTTAATAATATAAAAGAGACAATTTAACATATAAATGGTGATTTGTTACTGTTTATTTTACGTTCTAATATTAGCTCAAATAATTTAGCCGTAGGAAGCTATCTACTTTTGACAAGTTTACTACATTGTGTTGAATATTAAAGTTTACGTTAACGTCCGGCTGATACTGGAGTAAACTGTAGTTAGTAAAGTAAGGTATCAGGTAAATGTTTGCTTTGTATCTAATATTACGAGTAAAAAGATATAAACGGATTTGTATAGAGTGATTAAATGACGCTGTTTCTTTTGAAGCAATATTTGGAACGATTGGTAAATGGAACAAGTTCATGGATGGGGTCGGACGGTCGTTACTAAACATTTGTCTTTATCAGCTTCACGTGGTAGCTCGAACACAGTAGGGCAGACTTGGTGAGAGGAAACTTAGTGTTACGAAACTCTGTTTCAATTTTTTCGCCGAATTCTGGACGCATTGCGTGTTGAGTGGCGGAACTCAACGCCGCGCTTTGAACGCACAACCGGTCACGTTTGCAGTCAATATGAAAATATTAAATTATTCATTTTCCCGAGCGGCCATTGAACCCACAACCGTCCGTGTTCACACTCACAGTGTCGACGGCATCATTATATTAAATATACAAGCTTTGTTTACTTTTATTGATAGGTGAAATTTTAAAAAAGTCTAAAAATAATGAATCCTTCCGAAAACAAAAAGTAATTAACTGTTTACTTGGGGGAAAGAAATATTTATTTTTTGCATTTCCTCGTTCTGGCAATGAGACAAACCCTCCACCTACCCTTCTATGTGCGGGATACCTCGAAAAAATAAAAAACACATATATACTATCATAATTATTAAATATAACGTGTATATATAATCATAATATATTCTGAATTTAAACTTTGTCCTTGGTACATACATGGATATTTACGAAGAGCAATACTCTAGCAGCGAACGGAGACCACCTGAGGGCCTCTTTTCTCACATACTGTCCGACTAATTAACGAGCCAAGTTACAACTACCTAACTTAAACCAACTGCTTCATTACCTTCGCAAATGGAACCTATTTAACATAGGTACGTTCCTTACAATATTTGTGTAATGTGTTTAATCAACTTAAGGACCGTCGCAGTGTAGGCGACTTGCTGTGTGTGTGACTTTAAACGCGACGGTTATGGGTTCGATTCCCACTTGGGGGAATAAATTATTATTTCTTAATATTTTCATTTCTTTGCTCTTATATCAAGGCAAGTTCGCGTTGGCTAGTGATGGTAGCAATATTTCTTTCTTCAAAGATAATACTTACTCTTGTATTATCACGATTATAATCCAGATTAAATACAATATTGACGAAGTCATAACGAAAATCTCTCAAAGCCGTATCTCGGCTCCGTTACCCTGAAAAACAGGGGGTGAAATTAAAGAAAAGATAAGTAATTTTCCATCCTACTTCGAAGTGAAGTGGCACAAACAATAAATCTTGTCCATTTTCTTCCCAGCCGCGGCAAAAACATGTAATTAATTACCTTACTCTGACGAGGTCAGCTTTGGAAAATCTAATCCCTGCTTTTGACTTTTTTGGCAAAGTAATAGCTTCGATTTCTTACAATTAATTGTTAAAGTTTTTTACAGGGCAAAGTGTCTCAATGGCCTTACAGTGACTGACGTTTTAATATAAAACTTTATTGTCGGTATTTTTATTTAAAGGATAGTTCAGATACGATCTCAGATTTTTAACTCCCCCATTCAATACATCGATGTTATGTAAAAGGTATAGAGAAAAATTTTGCATTTTTCTCGAATATAATACATAATTAATGATAAATTTCCTTTTATTTGCATACGAATTTTTTAAAATCTAAAATTTTGCTAAAATTAAAATGTACTAAAACTCATAAAAGAAAAAACTTACGATTACATTAATAAATATCAAAATAACAACAAAATATCATCCCTAAATTACTTACGTTTTCCTTTCAATGAGCAGCTTCCGACGGACGACTTAGTGCTGGAAATACGAGGCGCTTATCTCCTTCTCCGGAAACGGACTTAGCCTGTGAGATCTTCGCTTTCTGCCCATAAAGGGTCTACGTAAAATTTTCTGTTTACGTTTATGTATTTGCGAAATGAATATCAGAAATATTTGTTTAAATACATTATTTATAATTGGCTATAAACATGTACTGAAATAAGAAATAAGATTATTTCAAAATAATACAATAGATATATTAAAGAGAGATCTGAATGGAGGGACACAAGTATGAGATTACAAACGAGACAGGTGGTGGTTCAATTCCCACTCGAGGCAATGAAATATTTAATATTTTCATTTGTTCGCTTTGAAAACGAGATTTGACTTCCGCGACAAAACACACAATTCCTCGGCGAAAAGTGGGGAATGGAAGTGTCTTGTCTTGTGATTCCTACTGCCTAAATAAATATCCATCATGTCATTTTTGTAAATAAAATGTGTTAGGTTCTATTCCTTTCTTGAACGTATGTCATAATTTTTCTAATACTGATCAACAGGAGGTAGCCTCACCACTAGGAAAAGGTTTTTATATTTCAATAAAAATCAACAAAAATTAAATTAATTTATTTTCGAGTTTCAATAAAATTATTTTTAAAACGAAAGTAAAAGTTCATTTACCTAAGCCATCTATACATTACTATGGAATCGATGGATGGCGTTTAAAATAAATAATTAATGTAAAAACATGAATGAATATTTAATGGTCTAGTAGTGCTTTCCAGAATTTCGGTACTTTCTTTGGTTGTATTTACCAAATTTTAGCGGAGGCTTAGTAAAAGAACTCAATCCTGCCGGGCAAACCTTAAAAGCTATGTTGAAACGTCGAAGCCTTAAGTATAGAGTTCAAAATCGATGGTCTCATTTCAGATCCAGCAATTTGAAATGGATAATCCCTTGCCAGGTCCAGCATGCATATAGCTTTAGTTCATCATACAAGTTGTTTGACGTGGATGGAGTTCTAGTCTCACGTATGCTCGGATTAGTTAGCGGGTCTCAATATTTGAATACTAATATACAATAATTAGCGCATTAGTGTCATTATTATTTTTTTTTGCTTCACTAGTGTTAAGACACTCCGTTCCTCACTTTCCGCCGAATTCTGGGGGCATTGCGTCTTGCCTGGCGGAACTCTGAAATCCGAAACTTTATGTAATTTATAAACATACCAAACTGCTGTCTTATCTCTATATATATAAAATCGAAAGGTCACTCACTCATCACGAAATCTCAGAAACTACAAGTGCTAGGAATCTCAAATTTTGCATAGGAGTTACTTACAGGACGAAAGTGCTTGCTAAGACGGGAATTTGCAATATTCGACTTCTAAGGTGTTGTTTTTGGGGTCGAAAGTTTGTATGAAACTTCGTTACTACAGGAGGAGCCTCAAATTTAGCAAAGACGTCACTAGGATGTAGTCATGGAGACAGAAATTAATAATAACATAGTTCACGCGGGTGTAACCGCGAGCGGGCCGCTAGTTTTCTATAAAATCAGAGTACAAATAAACACCAGCCAGCAAAGTCAACAAATTAACTCGCCGAAACCAACATAGTTATTAAGCGGTAAACCACATATCAATATACTGAAAACTTTTGATTCGGAAAATAAAATACATATTCAATACCTTTAGTAGTATATTTGCTTTTATTCTTTATGAGTTTTGCATTGTAAGTTTTTAAAATATTCCTAGTGGATTTCAAGGTTTCTTCAATTTTTTTAGGAAATAATCCCCTACAGTACTTAGTAAGTATATTTAAAAATAGTTTGGTAGGATGGACTAACGTGTAACTAAAATGTGTATTCTATTTTAATCTGTCTAAAATATCGCAACAGAAGTTAGTTTTAGAAAAACCTCGCTTGCTCACCAGAAACGTAACTTTATTTTTCAAATTTGAATCTGGTTCAAACTTTTCTTTTCTTAAAAAACACAACAGTCAGCTTAACTTAGGTTTCTAAGTCAGATTTTTTTAGTTTGAAACTGTATATCTAGGTTACATATATACATTTAGTAATGGTTTTCCAAGCTATATGTGTAGGGGAACTGAAACCAAAATGGAATATATAGGTAAAATAGAAGTATTAAATTACTTCATGATTATTGACACCATTTACTTGATGAGGAGCGCAAATATGTCGTGAGGCGAGAGGAACTCCTAGCCTAGATCTATGCCCATAAACCTGTCATACATCGCAACAATTTTTTGTCATTGTATTTTTTTCCTAATTTTATTGCAGGATGCACGTTTTAGTGCTTGTTTTTCTGTTTAATAATGATCCAAAAAGTTTAGTATCGTTTTATCTTTACGATAAGAATTATAAAAATATAAAAGATCGTAAAACAAACTTTAAAGTATCACATAGAATCAAAAGTATTGAAAGGAGTTTGATACGAAGTACAGATTATAAGTTAACAAAAAATATATACATATAAGGTGTGAAAAAACAGGAAAGTCTGTACGTGGGTCTGTCTGTCTATCCTTATGTTCGTCTGTGGTATCTTAGCTCCCAAACGAATGAACTGTGTGCTAGCCGTGTTAGTTTGAAGATTATCAGTTCTTTTGTGTGTGTTTATATTTCAGAACTTTTTATAAACGGGGATTTTTAATTATCAATTATGAATACTTTCCTACTATTAGCTTCAAATGCTTTGCTTGTTACAATTTTAAAATAATATAGATACTTATACAATTTATTCTACGTTGTATTGTAATATGAACTGTCAGTTGAATGACGCAACCGTCGCCGTGTTGATAGATGAACGGCACGTTGGCAAAATATTTTTAAATAATATGATAAAAATGCATGGAATTTTTTTACACTGTGTTAGTTAGAAAGTTGGTTTAATGTAAAAAAAAATATTAAAAAATCTCTTACATAGTAAAAAGAAAAACAAATTATCCGCCACCGACTTTTAAAATAATAAATAAATAAAAACTATAAAATTTTATAGTAGTAGTAAAAGTATTTCAGCACTGCAAAACTCTCGACATCTTCTGATATTGAAACAAGAATATTAAACATTGAAGATTTCAGTAATGACTTGCAGAAGAGGAAATTGTCTTGAAAGCGTTCTCGTATCAAAATTCTTCGATTTAATGTTACAATTAGGGAATACTATATACTTAGGGCAAATATTTGTTTCCTATATTATAAAACTATTATTTTTATAGTCTTTATAATTGTATTTTCATCTCCAAGCTGCTTCCTTGTTTCTGTACTCTATAGATTGTTCTCTTGCACGTAAATAAGTGTGTGTCTTGCAGGAATTAGTCTAAATATAAGATATTTTTTTGTTATTTTATCAAGCTTAATTATATTAGACTCATAGATAAAGATTTGAAAAAACTTGTCTTAAAGCTGTTTATTTGCAAAATTAGAGGCCTGTCGCGGCGCAGGGGCACTAACTTGTAGACGCGTCAGGTTGTGGGTTCGATTCCCACTCGTGAAAATTAGATATTTAATATTTACAATTTTAAGCATGACGCTTAAAAAATTATAAGATTTCAATTCAAATTGTGTGGACTAGTAACGTTATTCTCAGTCCTAGTGTTCACTTACATTGTTCAAATGGTTGCTACCGCTCCAGATATTGGGATGTTACGAATCATTCCCATACACGTTTCACCTGGCAACAAATGGAATGTGTACATTGCAGAGCAGATGCAGTACGTCCATGATTTTCGGCATATGATACCCCCTAACGTGGCTATCGCTTACACAATGGATTATGCCTTTTAGCTATATTTCTGCTAATTGCCAATACAGTGACACAAGCACTAAGTGATTCACTAAATACAGTGATGAATCACTCAATATAGTGATTACTACTTGATACTAATGTGAGGAGGTCTTATGCAAAAAAAAGCTTTGACGTAAAGAATGATCAAATGCAATTTGACGAGAGTCAAGATAATTAATTATTATTTTTTTGCTTATAGTAAATAATATACATGGTTTTTTTATATTTGTTTAGATTTGTTGTAAATTAATTTAAAATTTAATATTTTTTGTTAATCTATACTTATAGTAGTAAGATATACTAGTAACGAATCCACGGAAGATATATAAGAAAAAATCTTATGGTGGCATTTATTAACGTAAAATAATTAAAAACAATGATTTTTAAAATTTCTACCTGTTTGTGTTCACGCTAATATCAGAAACGGCTTATCTTACTTCTATCGGTCTTTATTGTATGTCTTTATTTTATTTCTATCCGTGAATAAAAAAAAAGTTATAAGATTTTAAGAATTTTGTTCAACAAAATTGCTATAAAAATTTTACTGAAATGGCTAAAACTTTACTTTTCAATACAGATATTGTTTTAAAATGATATTGGAATTAGAACAAAATTAATACAGATTAATCTATATATATAAAAGGACTTGTCCTCACTGACTGAGGTAAGACGCACGCACAGCCGTAACCGCTACTGGTAGAAACGTGAAATTTGGACAGATGTTTACTTTTGTAATCTGGACATCCACTAAGAAGGGATTTTGTAAAATTTTAACCCTATAGGGGTGAATTAGGGGTTGAAAGTTTGTATGGAAAAAAAATTAAATCAGCACCGATATTTATAAAATTTGAAATTTAGATTTTTAAAAGTATTTAATTGAACACATGTTTCATCGTTTTCTAGAATTCTCCCCCTANAAATGCTTTGACGTAAAAAATGATCAAATGCGATTTGGCGAGAGTCAAGATAATTAATTGTTAATTTTACTTTGCTCATAGTATATAATATACATAGGTTTTTTACATATGTTTGTTTAGATTTGTTGTAAATTAATTTAAAATTTAATATATATATTTTTTGTTAATCTATAGTTATAGTAGTAAGGTATACTAGTCACGAATCCATGGAAGATATATAAGAAAAAATCTCATGGTGGCATTTATTAACGTAAAATAATTAAAAACAATGATTTTTAAAATTTCTACCTGTTTGTGTTCACGCTAATCTCAAAAACGGCTTATCTTACTTCAATCGGTCTTTATTGTATGTGTTTTTTTCTTTCTATTTATAAATAAAACTAGTTATATTTAGATTTTAAGAATTTTGTTCAACAAAATTGCTATAAATGTTTTACTGAGTTGGCTGAAACTTTACCTTCAATATATATATTGTTTTGTAAAATGATATTGGGATTAGAAAACGAAATTAAATACAGATTAATAAATTAATAATTACTTAGATTAAGTCGCTAGTTCTCTAGAAATCTTTCAACAAGACAGGTGAACATTTCGATGTTAGCATTAACCTGAAAATCATTCTAAATTATTTATAAACACTGCTCTCCGGGGATTACCCGCTAATTCCAGTATTCTATTCCATTGGGTATTCAGAGCGAATCGAATACATCGGTGAAATAACCGCTCTACTTTTTCCTAACAACACCTCGATAGTCAATTTTATTTTCACGCCTGCACTCTGCTGATACGATGAAACTTTCATCGCAGGCTTTCACTAGACATGTATCAAATATAAATTGTTAATGGACGACGGGTGGCGTTCTATTTAAATCCTTTTTAATATCCTTAGCAAGTAATATTGTATAATAAAGTGTTTTTGAGGAGAGTCGTGGCCTAGAGGCATGAAGTGTGACTGTAAAGGGTGAGGGTTAGATTTTCAATCGAGGAAATGAGATATTAAATATTTTTATTTCTTGCCTCTGGTTTCGATAAACTCAGCAATGCCTGCAGAATGGAGAACGGAGTGTTTTAACACTAGGTTCCCTCTGCCTACTATTCATCGTGACGCTAAAAAAGTGTATTTATTGCATTATGTGCATTTGCTTTGGGTATGTCATCCATGTTTGTAAAATTTTGGCTAATTACAAAATATATCGTGTGATTAGAATCCATTTCTTAATTAACTTTGTAAAATTGACTTTATTATAACTCTTAAATATTAATATAATTTAAATACAATGAATGAAATAAGCAATAATTGGAGGATACAAGTTAAATTATAATCAAAAAACCGACGTTATTTCGGTGGTAGACAGACAGACGGCAACAAATCCTGAGCCAGTCTCTCTTAATTGAAATGTGTCGCGAACTACATACTCGTATCGCTCGCGCTGGGCCCGCATCCTGAGCGTCTTGAGCGAATTTAGATCTGTGTACGTAGAACCAGTCGACGCGATACAAGGGGTGTTAATTAATGAAACTTCCTACTATAGTGTTTTCGTATGTAAATTTTGGTTTATTTTAGCCTCTTTCTGTATGTATAAATGAGATAATTTAATAATTCTATTTAGCATGAGCTGTAATTATTTTATTTTGCTTAATATATATAGCGAATTAGTTTCAACGTAATATTATTACTAATGAGAAAATCTAAGATGGAATTCAGGTTTTGAGAGATTGTTTATATAATTTATATCTGCTTCGGCTTCTTTTTCCAGGTTCACGCTGTATCCCGCATGTACGAGAGTAGGCAGAGGGAGCCTAGTGTAAAGACACTCCACACTTCACGCCATTTTCAAAGAAAGGAAAATATTAAATATTTCATTTCTTCGAGTGGGAATCGAACCTACAATCTGTCACGTTTACAGTTATACGCTTATGCCACTGTGCCACGGCTGACCTCAGGAAATAATATTAAAAAACTCAATACCCCCTGCGCTTTGCATATAGGTGCATACATATGCATGCATGTATGCATAGGTATATATGCATTAAAAATATATTGTAACAGCTAAATTAAAACGACTGTGTCGGCTAATAAAACTAATCGCTTCGAAATTTATCAGTGGGCCGCCGCGCTGACGCACGAAATCGATTTCGAACCTCACTCAATTTATTTTGGAATTGTAAACATTTTTAAAACATTGACATTTGTCGACATTGTCCGTGGTTAATATGCAATAAGAAATATTGTAGTTATCTATAGATTTGTTTTATTTTAATTTAAAAAATACTCAAGTGTGAGTCGGTCTCGCACGCAGAGAATTATGTATTATGATTGTAGGTGAATGGAAGTATATAAAAGTTTAGAAACTTAAGTTTGCGGGCATATGCACTTATTTTGAATGAATTGTAAATAAACAAATTTTGATTTCTTTTTCCGTAATATAATTATAGATTTCTATTTTTCTAATTTATTTCTTGTTTTCGTCGCATAGCGCACAACTACTAAGTGCCTCTGCTACACGGCTGGGAGTATATTGCTATACTCTTCTCGATTTATACAATTAATGTTAATTTGCACAATATATATTTATTTACAAGTAACAAAATAAACCAACGGTCTGTCTCGTGGGAGCGATATGGTATCTGGAAAAAGTAAAGTAAGGTAAGTAAAAAAGTAAAGTATAGTAAACTAAAAAAGTGATGCTTAGCAAAATTATTATTTTTAGATGCATTCTGCTCAGAGGGTGTTGATTTTATGTTGAAAAAGTTATTTAAAACGCAATTTTTGAAAGTATGTCGCTGAGACGCTATGCTAAAATAATTAACTTTGTATGAACGTTTTTGTTTCTTTGATAGCTCGAAACTTTGTGCAAATATTAATAACCCACGCGAGTGACGTCGTTAGTGGAAAGTTACCAGGCAAGCAAGCTGCTATTACGGCAAAGTTATTATAAAATTAAAATAGTTACAGATAGTATATACTGCTACATTTTTTTACCCAAAATATAAAATAAATATATATACTATACAAGTACTAGTTACCTAAGGTAAAGTAGAGAGATTCAGCTTTATAATTTACTGTCTTATATGAAAATTAATTTCCAGCTATAGCTTTCATTGAAAAGAATATATGTATGGGAGTTACTTTACGTTTACTGGAATTTTTAAAGGACCTAATTACTTCTATTTAAAAAGCGCAATCCTTTGAGTTTTATTCTATGAATGTAATATTTACTTCAACTATAATTCCTACTGAATGTCAAAATATAATTTTATGTATCAACTTGCTTTTCCCTGCGGCTTCTCCGGCGTTTCCAAATGGAAGTAACTAAAAAAAAAACAAACAATTCAAACCAGCAATTCCTGCTATTCACGCATTCAGTCTTATCAGAAAGTATTACTAATATTAGTTTAATATTTTTTTAAATGTAACCTCATTAAAACTTAATTTTTTTTTATCCATCCATACCTATATTATAAATTCGAAAGTAACTCTGTGTGTCTGTCTGTCTTTTACGCAATCAGAGCCAAACCGTTAATTTAATTGTGATAAAATACTCATATAGAGATACTTGAGTGAACATAAGATACTTTTTTTCTCATATTTGTAATATTTTCGATATATACCAATATATTAAAATACTTAGTAATTTGACATGCAATTTATTCCGCCACGTTAATTACAACCGTCGCTATGCGACCGTTGCTAAGCAACGATTTGCAAAAAATGTTGTTGTTAGAAAACGTCACCCAAAATGAGCTTGCTTAACGCATCTCTCTATTGAAAACGGAAAATAATTTCATAAATATATTTAATAAATATTAGTATAGTTCAAGCGGGCGTAGCCGCGTTCGGGTCCACTAGTAGTTAAATATAGTTTTCTACCTTGCTTTTTGGTGAAGCTATTATATTTACTATTATATTTATTATTATAGTTTTGTTTACATGGAATCAAAGCACTGAAGCAAGAAAGCGCCGATAAAGTAAAATGTTAAAAGTAATTCTACGTCTTTAACTTTTATAGAAAATAAGTTCTAACCGCTGGAAAGATTAGAAGGCAACTGAAGCCAAAAGAAAATGCTGAAATATTTATTTTAACGTTACATTTAATCTTTATTTTAATTATAATCAGAGTTTCGCAATTACACTATATTTTTTTAAATATATTTTATTCTTACAAGTATTCATTTTCATTAATATTATTAAACTGCTAAGATTTTGTTTCTTTATAAAGAACATACAAATAACAATTAGATTCACAGCAATTGCAGAAAATATCTGCAGACGTAGAACGAAATGGGCCAAAGCATTTATTTCGATTGTTAGCGATCTCTCCTAAACGGCGAGCCGATGTCAATGTGCCATAGGAGCGTACGCGTGAGTCCCCCAACACCAATGAAATATCAGCTCGACTGTTTCCAAACAACGTCCGATAGCCGTATTTTTGAAAGCCCTCAGAGCGCTACAATTTTATTTTTACGCCTGCAGCACGCTGATAGGATGAAAGTTTCAGCGGATGCTTTCACCAGACGCGGCTCAAACGTAAATTGTGGCCGGACGTGGTGGTGGAATGTAGAATTCTTTATTAATATGCATTAAAATATGAAAGTAGATGCAGTATGTAAATTTGAATTAGTGTTGTATGGAACAAGTCTAGCTAAAATGCTCTATTCTTCATGGTTTTGTAAATTTTGTAATAAAATGTGTGATTATATATAGTTTTCTGGTATTGTCAAGAAACAGGCTAGTGTTACTTAAATTTAATTAATGTAGTAGTAAATAAATATCAGTTATTTTGACTTACTGATAAAATTTTGAAATTAGTATAGTAGTACAGTATAAATAATTTTAAGCTTATATTTCAAAAGATAATATTTATCTATTAAAAAAAATCAACCTGTGTAAAATATACACGTATAATAGACTATTCAGTGCTACAGTGATTAAGTAACTAGGGAGTAAATTTGGGAGTTTCTGTTAGAAACAATCGTTAAACTTGTCGGCAGAATTAATTGCAGGTACAATATTATAAACCGCGCTCTTTCGAATTAATTTATTCCCAAATCCTAGAGANATAAAATGTGTGATTATATATAGTTTTCTGGTATTGTCAAGAAACAGGCTAGTGTTACTTAAATTTAATTAATGTAGTTAGTATACTAAAATAAATATCAATTATTTTGACTTTGAAATTGTATAAGAAAAGTGATATACTGAAGTATTTTGAAATTAGTAGTACCGTCTAGGTAATTTTAAGCTTATATTTCAAAAGACAATATTTATCTATTAAAATAATAAACTTGTGTAAAATATATACGTATAATAGACTATTCAGTGCTACTAGTGATTAAGTAACTAGGGAGTAAATTTGGGAGTTTCTGTTAGAAACAATCGTTAAACTTGTCGGCAGAATTAATTGCAGGTACAATATTATAAACCGCGCTCTTTCGAATTAATTTATTCCGAAATCCTAGAGACCTTTTAACAGCCTTTAACTTTGTTATCATGATGAATAATAATTTAACCAGAAAGGAATATAAACAGTAACAATTTATTTCAACATCTTCGAAAACAACTCATTTGTTATTCATGAAATTGAAATTATAGGCAAAAATAACATACTGATAGTATTTTTATGTTATATTTAATTTTTTTATAGCTAAAACAGTGAAATATAAAGGTAATTTGTATTTATGTACATATTGTGCAAGTACCGACATATAAGTATAATAAAAAAAAAATTTTAATACGAAACTTTAATATGAATTTATTTACAAAATAAATATTAATAATAGTATAATATAATTAAAACAAGGACGTAGTATAGCAAATTAGAAAACTAAAAAGAATAATAATGTATATGCAAAACGGCGCGGTTACTGCAACGAACAACCGCGACGAAGCAACGAAATAAGTTGAATTTATCTGCACTAGCTCCACCGAGGCTGGAAATCCCTAGCCAAATTTAAGAGGAAGCGTGAATTGGCAAACTTTAATTGAAATAAAGTTAATTTCAATTTCGACTCGTATTTAACTGATTAAGTAATTTATTTGATGCAGGTTCAGCATTTGGAAGGAAGCAGTCGGTAACACATAGCTCTGCAAAGCACTTAGCACGAATTCGATCCCACTAATACCGCCTAATGCCGCCTGTCCGGTGCCGGTGGGGCACAAACGCGGGTTGCGTTGTAAAATGCCTTATGCAAATCGCAACTTGTGATTGATGATAATCCCAGCACATCTGCACTGGGAAACAATACACTTTCGACGCTAGCTGCTGCAATTTAATGGGGATTCCCCCAGTGGAACAGCTTCTATCGTATTTTTACAAATGCTCGCTCGTATATTACTATTAAACTACATCTGCTTTTGTGTATTTACAGTTTTCCTTTATTGGAGTTTGAGTAATTTCGATGTGATTTTTAACTTTTACTTACAAATAAATGTAATATAAATATTGTTTGATATTAAAAAATGAAATTTCGATCTCTTTTGTTATTGTAAAACATTATGAATAAATATTGTTGACATTCAAATTTATAGGAAAGTTAGAAAGCATTTTATTTCTTTTTTGTTGAAATTATATTTTATTAGGCCAGTCGTGGCCCAGAGGCACAAAGCATGACTGTAAACCAACTGAACCGACCAAATTTATATTTCCATTTTTTCACTCTGGTGTCGAGGCAAAGTGCGGCGTTGAGTTCCATCACTCAACACGCAATGCCTCCAGAATTCGGTGGAAAGTGGAGAACGGAGTGTCTTAACACTAGGTTTCCTGTGCCGTGTGCGGGATACAGCGTGAAGCTGATTTACATTTTCATACTTGGGTAATTCTTTTATTTCCCTGTATGTACTACCCTGTATATATTTGCCAGTCAGAGCGCTGAAAACCGGAAGCTAGCTGTATTTTGTTATTGTCCCATATGGCGGAACATAGAGACACACAAAACGAACACACTTTATAGCTTATAATTTCCTCCTGCCTATTGACTTACTGTACCACCCTAAGGCACGATGCCAAGCTTTACAAATTGCATTTTTTCTATCGTGCATAGTTGAAAGTTCAATTATTAAAATATAGTTTTACTTAATTAATCAGTATGGTAGATGAACATAAAATCTACATAAAATATTAATTTAAATATTTTTGTAATTCATATATATTTGTTTCTTTTTCGATTTGAACTTCAGATCACTATACACATTTGGTATACTATTTTATATAGAGTATCTTAATTTGAACCACATTGTAGTAAATAATAAAAAATCTTTTTTTTTAAATCCATCCATTCCGGAAGCCGAATTTACTATAATTAAATAATTAATGCAAAATATAGCAATTATAAACGATCTGAGTTAAATATGAATAAAGTTTCGTGTTAATATTTTCTATTCTTCGCTCTGGTACCGAGGCAGAGCGCGGCGTTGAGTTCCGCCACTTAACACATAGTGCCTCAAAAAATTGGCGGAAAGCAGGAAACGGAGTGTTTTAACTCTTCGTAATTGTTCCATTACACGTCCAGTATACGAACTCACCTCATAGAACAGTATAACGTACAGGAACATAATTCGAAAAACATTAAAAATATTGTCACATATTTGGTCATGTAAAATGAAAAATATTTATTTACGTCGTTCTTCGTAAAAAGAGCAAGAGTTGGTAAAAGATTTACGTAGAACGTGATTTTAGTACACCACAATAAAATATTAAAAGCAGCATTCTAAATAAATGGCCGTCAGTGTGTAGCGCGGTCGGGCGGAAAGGCGGAAGGTACGCCTTCGGAAACAGGATGGTGTAAGATAAAGAGAACATTTCCTATGGAACATCTTGGGAGAGATTTAGCAAAATTTCGACGACCTCGTTCCTTTAACGCGCCGCCGGGTAAATACAATTCGTCGTTTTTCATATATATTTTTAATATTTTTCGTCGGTTTGTTTTAATTTTGTCAGCTGCCGTATCGTTAGTTGGTGTAATTGTGCGAAATGCTCGTTAAATCTGAATTAATCTAATCTAGCAAGCCCACAGCTGGCGATGCTGTGCTCCAGCTGCTAGGATAACGTTAAACTTCATTAAGTTATTACATCTTTGTTCTTGAAGATATGGCCAGTGAAATTTGTTTAAATAATTTTTTATAGTAATTTGCCTTTTTAAATTAATTTTAGTAAATATATAACCTTACAAAATATTAAACTAATTTTATCGAACAATTTAAATTTTTCTTACATGAAAATGTAAAGCACCATATAGATGCCTGTTTAAATTATACGAGTATTTATTTCATATAATTTAGGTTTATTTAAAGACTGTTGATTATTTTAGTATGGTTATCAATCTTTTTTAATATTAATTTGATTTTGAGATCAAAATTTATCGTATTTAAAATATTAATTCCAGGAATTCCGGGATAAAAAGTTTATATCGTGTAAATAACTATATCCACTTGAAAAATACGCACTTAAATATAATAAACTCTCCATCTTTAGTTAAATAAATTTTCTCCTCAAAACAAGTTTCGAACACATCATCACAAACATTTCTACTTGCTTACTTCACAACACACACATAATATCAAGTTGTATTAACATCCCCTAATACAGCCCACTCAATACAAATCTCCAGAATCCCTTAAGACCGCGCACACGAGGTTTATTAGCGGCGCCATTGGCTTACATGACTGTATATCATTGGGTACCTCGGCTCTAATCATATTAGATGGCCTAATAGTCAGGATTACTCCAAGTGCTTAATTAAATCGATGTAAACTTATCATAATAGTTTGTGGGTTTATTATCACCAGTAAATATTATAATAGAGGTCGTCGTGGCGCAGGGTACAAACGTGTGAATGTAACGGTTGCGGGTTCCCTCTTTCGGCCAAATTTTCGAGGCATTGCGTGTTGAGTGGCGTAAATAAACGCCGCGCTTTTGCCTTGGTATAACAGTAATCTATTAAGTAAAAAAAGTAAAAAAGTAAAAAAACTAATCTATTCCTCCGAGTGAGAATCGAACCTACAGCTGTCACGTTACAGTTACATGCTTGTGCCCCAGCACCACGAGGTTTTTTTATTGATTATTATAAAAAATATTCCAAATATAGACTCTAATTAAGGAAAATTGTTAAGTAAAACTTATATTTTTACAGAAAAGAAATTGAACAAGAAAAATTCTAACGTTGGTATTTTCTTTACAAATTCGAAACAATATACAGCTATATCTTTACATTTTCTTCGAATGGCCGGTGGTATTTACTGAAAAACTTGAGCTTTTACGTCACGATGAACAAAAGCGGCCGTAATAAGTCTGCAGAGCTCCGCGAAACAACTGAAACTACCCCCAACAAAAAATGAAAAAGTCTGTCGATGTCCAAACAAAATATAGTTATAAAGGAAACGTTATTGATATTGTGTAAAAGCTGTAAAGTACTTAAAAAAACCTTTTAGTTCCAGTTTCTAAAGCAATTTTTATTAGTAAAAGATTAAAAGTATAAAAATATATATTTATTTTATTATAGTTAACTCAACATTGGTTTATTGTATGTCATAGTTGTCGGCACGTTTCAGTTAACTTGGGTTTAAGGGTGCAAGAGATAAGATAAGGCGGCCTTTAGTAAGATATCTCTCTATACTTAGTCCAAGATACTTTACAACTTAATAAATAGATAATATCAAAAATATATTTTCCACCCAAAGAAAAAAATAATTATGTTTCATAAATAACACATTTTAACATCAATAAATTACAAAAGTCATTAGCACCTACAGTATAAATAATCCTAAAAATAAAAAGAAATTTTCCGCTTCATAAAAATGATAAAACCATAAAGTCAACGACTATTTTTAATGTATATTAATTTTGTTACGATTATATTAAAAAAAGCTGTAGAAAGGTCTTTTACCGGAAGCCAGCGACATCAGTATTCCTCGTAGCACTCGACTCGGGGAAACAAATTCCCAAAATTGAATTTTATAAAACGAGTCGTATACTAGAACTAGGTACATAGAAGTTTGTACTTGAAAAGACATTTTTATTCAATGATTTAATTTTAACTAGATGTTAGAAAAATTCTTGATTTGTTTTTATTTTAATTTGTGAGCTTGTTAGGATTGGTTACGATTTTGTGTAACGTTGTAATTTTTTCCTTATAAGATACTTCAATTGAATTACACTATTTATTTATGAAATAAATTTAGTCAATTTCGTAATTCTTCTGGTTTATATTTTTTTAGTTATTTGATATTATTTTTGTTCAACATTATAGTATCTATGTTTTACAAACGTTATAAAACATAGAAAATAAAATAAAATATTTATTCTTAACGTTTTAGCTTGTAAGAAAATTAGTAGTTTAAAACGCCATTTTAAGGTCTGTTATGTTTAAAATTATTATAATCGAATAATTATTTTAAATGCCCTGTTGTTCCTATGCTATATTTTATGGCAGGATAATAAACAATAATGATAAATGAGTATTTCGTACATATGTCGTTAATTGTCAATACCAAATGATTATTACAAAATTAAAGGGATGCTTAAATATATTAAATTAATAATAGTTGAACGTAGAGATTTGTGACCTAAAAACAGTATCACTGAAATATACTGACGTCAATAAAGTTCAGCTAGACGTTTCATATCTTTCGAATGCAAAGATTTGCTAACTTGCGGTTCTTGGTTTGTGATATTGGCGTTTGGATTGAACTCCGCCTACGTACTCGTAAGTCGTTTTTTAAACATTTTGTACGAATTCGTTGAAGTGAATTGGTATCCTTTAAGTATATAACAAAGGATTATTGGTTTATACTGAATATTGGTAAATTATATAGTTAAACTATATTTAGTTGTAGAGTATGTCTGTCTTTCTGTTTGTCCAGGCTTATCTTCGGAACATCTTGTGCGATTTTTAAATAACTAAATATTTTTCTATTTTGCCCTAAATACACTTAAATAAATATTCGCATAGTGCAAGAGAGCGATGCTTATTTTCTTACATATTTTCTCAATCGCCAATGGAAATATCAATTATATTTAGAGATTCTTTACGTTTCTTCTACAAAATATAGAGGAACTTAGTTAAAAAAATACCAATAATAGTATGCTTTAAATATATTCGAGATATGCTCATTTTGCACCTGCAGACTAGGTTTGGTACTGGCTGTATCACAGACGGCTCGTTCTCTGAGATTCAATTTTAAAAATTTGTTCCTCTCACTGAGACGCACTCTGAATACAAATAGCGCTGAGATATTACTAGTGTTGGCCACATTTTTAAACTGAATTTACTTTGTTCAATCTTGTATATTATTTCAGTTATCCCGGTCAAATGTCGTTATTCAACTTTATTGTATGGAACTCGTTCAGAAAACTTTCAAATATATTTTGTATGTAAATAGAGAAAAGAGGGTAACAGAAAGTTTATGTCATGATAGAGTTACTTTAAATATTGATACACTATATGCATACTTAACTTACGTATGCGACAAATAAGAATCCTTACTATCCAGATGGTAAGGTTTTTTTTAAAAGAATTATTTACTTCTGATAAATATGGAAAATCTTTTGCTATTTGATATTTTATTTATTATTTAGTAGACACTCGGTTACCATTTTCTGTTCATCTAAAGACAAAAATATAATCCTACGGGAAATATGTGGAAATATGATAGCGTCAATGTATATATGTATAAGAAATTCTAGCAAATTTATAAATATATGTATTTGTATATAATTTACTTATTCATTCAATAATTACTTTAAACTAATACAGATCAAGAATATATGTAAATATGCATAAAATAAGGAAAAAACTAAAATTTCTAGTTTATTTGCTGCGAAGAAATAATAAAATCACCTGTACGAGTATAACTCTCTCTAAGTCTTGTATCAGTGAAATGATGAAAAGTAAATGTGTTGTCAAGAAAACGTGACGTACACCCTTATCGCTTACAAATATTTGCGCTCGTGAGCGCTCGTGTGAGCCGAACGCAGCAGAACGTGAGGTATTGAAATTATTATTTTTTAGAATTATTCTTCATACTTGCTTGTCAAAGGATGGGTAATACGAGTAGTGAACTATTGGAATTTATTTATTGCATTCGTATTCATAGGAAGAACTTGCAGTTGGCGGTTAGTGTNAAATAGAGAAAAGAGGGTAGAAAGTTTATGTTATGATAGAGTTACTTTAAATATTGATACTACGTGCACACTTAACTTACGTATGTGACAAACAAGAATTCTTACCATCTAAATATATTTAGGATTTGTGATTGTACTTGCACTGCTTTAGTCTATATGGAAAATTTTTGTCTATCTAAAGGCAAAAATATAATCCTACGGGAAATATGTGGAAATATGATAGTGTCAATGTATATGTATAAGAAATTCTAGCAAATTTATAAATATAGACATGTTTGTATATAATTTAGTTATTCATTCATAAATTATATAAAACTAATACAGATCAAGAACTTTTGTAAATATGCATGAAATAAGAAAAAAAAAATCTAGTTTATATCTTTATTTGCTGCGAAGAAATAATAAAATCACCTGTATGAGTATAACTCTCTAAGTCTTGTATCAGTGAAATGATGAAAAGTAAATGTGTTGTCAAGAAAACGTGACGTACACCCTTATCGCTTACAAATATTTGCGCTCGTGAGCGCTCGTGTGAGCCGAACGCAGCAGAACGTGACGTATTGAAATTATTATTTTTTAGAATTATTCTTCATACTTGCTTGTCAAAGGATGGGTAATACGAGAACTATTCCAATTTATTTATTGCGTTCGGATTCATAGGAAGAAGAACTTGCGGTTGGTGTGGTTTTAATAAAAATGCATTTTAGAATTATATTTTATAAATATATCAAAATATATTTATAAATATAATTATAAATATGTAAATTTCTTTTCAGCTTCACGCTGTATCATGCATGTAGTAAGGTAGGCAGTGGGAGCATAGTGTTAAGATACACCGCTTCCACTTTTCGCTGAATCCTGACATTACCTGTTGAATAGCGGAACTAAACGCCGCGCTTTTGCCTCGACACTATAGTGAAGAAATTAAAAAAATAATAATTTATTTCTTCGAAACCGAACCAAGAACCTATCGCTTTTACGTCTTCTTAGTCAGAGGCTTGTCGCTGCGCTACGACTGGCCTCTACTTATAATTGATAAAAATGTATGTAATAAAGTTCCTCTACATCTTAAGCTCTTCCTAAGTATATCTACACTCAGCAAACTTACTAATATTTGATATCCAAGAAAATATAACATTTAAGAAAATTCAAAGATAATAATTCGTTCAACTTAGAAAACTTTACGACATATTAGTTTTCTCTACAATTTTCTACCGTTATGCTAATAATTCCAATTCGTTTCATTTCTATATATAACGGTATAAAGAAAATTGCTACCAAGCCCATAAAATAGACAAGCTCTGCTTCGACAAACCCAGCGCTAAATACGAATATAGTTTATCAGGCATTTTCATTTCGGCCAATAATATATATACGACTGGAGTGCGGTCCGCGTACACGCTGCTAACGGAAATTGAACGCGAACTACTATCTGGTACTATCGGGAATGGACAGCTCATGTCAGGGTGGCTGTGTACGTTGACTGACACACTATCTGCCTATCAGTTCCGAGCACAAAGACATCCATCTCGCACTGCAACAACTTCCGCTGACGGGTTTCAATTACGTTCAAAGTTATCGCTGCGCTACATTCGTTTTGATTTCGGTGATAGAGTTATAGAGACAGATGTATGGGTGGGATAGATTGATTTGGGAGGTGGAATTTATTTGTGATGTTCAAATGAATGCGAGGATTGTCAGTTTTGGATTTTAAGCAGCAAAAAATTGTCTCTTGTGATCTCTCTCTCTCGTTATGATCGTTATATATGGTAAGGAATAAAACGTAAAGCTAAACATATACCTGCATATTACATATTATATTTTATATATTATCTCTTAAGCTTTTAAGCAGAGGAAAAGGGGAACCCAGTGTTAAGACACTTCGTTCCCCCTATGGGATATATACTATGGCCCCATTCCCCATTTGCGCCGAATTCTGGAGGAGTTGTATTGTAAGCTCTAAAACTAATTTAGTCTAAATCCTACACAGGATTTAACATTAAATTCATTTATAAGATAAATAAAAGAATAGTTTTTAAGGACCAAATCTTTTCTATCCTACGAATGATGAAGAAGTTTCCTATATAAACAAAAGTTACGACGGAAGCCACGTATCAGAGTAGGGAAAGATTCGCTAACTATCAACAACTTTCAATAATCCCACTAACTTCATTGTAGCGAACGTTATTTTGGTAGTTAACTAGCCTTTTCTGTCGTCGCCATAAAGCCATGGTGTCAAGAGGGAAATAAATTTTGTACTAATTCCTTTAATATGTAGCGTTTATTGGTATTTTAGAACTACATCTAATGTTGTTATAATAACGTTGGTTTGTGCTTAAAATGTAACAAACATTTGATTTTTATGGCTTTACGCCGTATTCTGTATATAGGAGGATAGAAAGAACCTGGGGACCTAGTATTAAAGCACTCCGTTTACCCATTAAGTTGTTCCCCATTTTCAGATGATTTCATGAGGTATTGCATGTTGAGTAGTGGAACTCAACGCCGTTCTTTGCCTCGTTACCGGAGCGAGGAAATGAAAAATCCTATATTTCATTCCCCTAGGGGGAATCGAACCCGCAATCTACCATTGACAGTCGCACGCTTGTGCTTCTACGCTACAACGGCCTCATAAAGACTGCAAACTTTAATATTATCATGATATTATATTATTTTATCAAGCAAATAGAGTTCGAAGAATGACTTTTGATTTCTAATTATACAGTAATTGTTAGACATTTATTAAACAATTTTTCTCGACATTTTTTTATTTAAAACATTGTAAGTTAATATTATTTTATAGTCTGTGGTGTTTGATTGAACTTTGAAGTCAAACGTTAAAGTAATTAATTAAGTCACCGCCTCTTTGATGCCGAAATAGGATGGCCGTAAATGTTACTCAAGAATTAAGGAGATGATAAGTGACGGTCAGTGTAGCTTTGTGTGATTCGTGTATAATAAACAGAAGATAGAATATACTGTACGTTTATATACAGTATACAGCGTGAAGCTAAAAAAGCTTACATTTTATTATATTAAAAATTTGCAATATTTTTTTTTACACTAATAAAGTCTTAGAATTTATCATTCAAGGTATCCTAATCTTTGCTATTGTGACAATATATAATACCTGATATAAGCATAAAGAAGAAATCAAATTTCAGACGTGGAGAGAGACAAGGTTTCATTTCATTACGCATTCGATACTATAATCTTGTCTTTCTTTATTCGAGACGATCGTATAATGATATAAATATATAAAAATAAGATTTGTTATCTTACAGTTATAAGAGTAGAGGTATATAGTAATTATTTACTGCATTGCATCTTATGATGCAGTTTCTGTTTGCTAGAATTTGGAAATAAATATTAATAATTAATAATTGTGTTATTAATTATTAATATTTTCGTTTTTTCGTTCTAGTAACAAGGTATAGCCCGGGGTTGGGATCCGTCTTTCGAAACGCAAAGCTTTGGATATTAGACAGAAAATGGGGAACAGAGTGTTTTAACACTAGATTCCCTCTGCCGACCCTGCGATGTGCGCTATATAGCGTGAAGCGCGTTAACCCAACAAAATAAATAAGACCCGTGAAAATAAACAAAAATATACAAGAGGAAAAATAAGTTGAAATGATTTGAATTGATTGAAAACGTCTTTTGTTATTTTTATAAATCTCATCCTTTTTATGGGGTAAAGTAATATCGGGGATAAGAAAGATTACTCTCCAAACGAACAGCGATGCATTTCAGCTAATCAAGGAAATGAAGTGGTTATGGTATTTGATAATGTGGTATTGAAAGTGCTATAAAATTATGAAAATTATTATGCATAATTTATTTTATGTATATATGATACTCGTATTATTGTTCGTATATAGGGAGGTACGTAAATATATATATTTTCTTGTCATCCTAATTTTAATTATAAAAAGAAAGAACAGAGAAAAAAATGTATAATTAGTTACGTTTAACATAAAAATGTTTTTAATGTTCAATAAACAAAAGTTTGTAACAGTGAAAGAAAAATATATATAAAATATAAAAAAAGAACGTATTACCTCCAAATATCTCTAAATATAAGTGGTCTCTGAGGTGTATAGTATAATGTTTGTTAATTAAAGAATTATATCCCGGCCACACACTTAAATTAGAATTTGTAGAATAATAGCACAGTGCAATACAAAATTAAGGCAAGTTCATAATGAATATTTATAGCTTTAATATCCTTCGACTGGCTGGTGGAGCTAGTCGATTAACAATTCCAGTTGTATGCAGAAATGGCTATTTTTATTGTGAGTGTTCGTTCTGGTTCTTAAATAAATTTTACTTTTTTATTTAAATGTTCGGAAAGTAACTAAAGCACTTTTTTTTCTTAATTTTCGACACATTTTTAGAGCAAGGGTCGGAGCTTTTCGATCCAGTTGTAATAAATTCAGAAATAAATTTAATTTAAGAAGCTTAATTATATACACTTCTTATTCTTTTAACGTTCTCCCCACGGTCAACCTGGCAGTTATAATGTGCATTTTAAGGAAGCTCCCTAAGCCTAGACTTAGGGCGCAAGTTTCAGGCACTGCTCCGCCCTCTTCCTACGATGCCTGTCAACGCGATGGCCTGTCATCCGAGTAGAGAATCCATGAAATGCTCAGAAGTTTCTTCTTTTCTACTCTCTATAGTACCATCACGCAGAAGAAGACGAAGCTCTGAAATGCCTTTTAGTAAAACCATAGAGTTTGAGCCCGTTAAATTGGTCTGGATATATTCTATTTATATCTTCTGAAAAAAAAATAAAGAAAATTATTATTTCAAACTCGTATTTTTGTAACTGCATTTCATGAAATAATATTATGTTATTACAGTACTCGTATGTATGTTACGCTTACCAAAATATATTTTTAATAGTAAACTATGAATTCAAAGTTACGAATAACAAAAATACGCATTTATTTTATTTAATATATAAATGAATATTGTAAAATATTTTTGTTTGAAGCCAGTCGAGGAGCAGAGCGCGACAGGTTAAAAGTTCAATTTGCACTCGAGGAAATAAGATATTTAATATTTTCATTTTTTCGTTCTTATGTCAGGAAGGAGTGCCGTAACTCTAGGCTCCTTCTACCTATCCTGCTACATACAAAAAATAGTAAACCTTAATATTACATGTAAAATATAAAACCAGGACCCAATATGAAATAAGTGCATAAGATATTCATTTCTTCAACAATATATCCTGATCTCGTGTACATAGCCGTACATTCTAGAGCGCGGTGCAATATGTTTGCTTGTTCCGGGCCGTATCTTCCTTTTTATAAGATGTCCCTGCGAGTCAAGAGTTACGAGTCGATTCACCCTATAAAGTTTACAACTCCTTGAAAGCTAATACTTTGTTCTTAAACTGAGCGCCCACAATAAAAGTTCTCGGATTCAATCTAGGTTAAGTGTATAATATTAGATCAAAATATATTTAGACACATATATTTTGAAGCCGTCATGGTGGGGTCGTCAGGGTCATTGGGTGTGACTGTAACGTGACGGTTGTAGATTCGATCCGCAGTTGGGGGAATTAATTGTTAATTATTAATATTTAATTTCTTCGCTCTAGTACCAAGACAAAAGCCCTGTGTTGAGTTCCGCGACTCAACACGCAATGTCTTGTAAAATTCAGTGGAAACTTGGGAACGGAATGTCTTAGCACTACCTGTTATATACAGGATATAGAGTGCATTAATATACTCGATAAAGTACTCGTTAGACTCCAATACTATAAATAAAATGAAGGGGGGGCAATAAATGGAAGGTGTTTTTAAATTAAAAAAGAGTTTCAAAGAACGAATACACTTGCTTTTATATGTTAACTTAACATAAACAATCGTAACTTAATCTCTAATAACTTATACACAAATTTAAATACTACAAGTTATGGTAACGTAACTTACCTTGTAAAAATATAAACATGTTTTGTGCTTCTAAAAGCTTTTAAGCTCAAGCCGTTGATATTATAGAACTAAACTAGCTCTCAAGATGACATAATGCGTCATACGCAAAGGTGTGTAAAGTTTAGTATCGCTAAAGACATACTTACGTTTATTATAATTATCCTATCATTTATAGCTTTGTAACCTGTTCTTTCTTTATATCGACATACATAGCAGGATAGGCAGATAGAACCTAGAAACCTAGTATTAAGACGTCCCGTTTCCATTAAACAATTACAGCCGGAGCTTAGCGTGTTGAATTACGTAATTCAACGCCACATTTTGCCTCGTTACAGAGCAAGGAAATGAAAATATTAAATATTTTATTCCACAAATGGGCAACTAACTCGCAATCGTCTCATTAATTGTGGCCAGTCGTGACGCATGACGTAAGTGTGTGACTGTAAATGCGATAGGTCATGGGTTCGATTCCCATTCGAGGAAATTAAATATTTAATATTGGCGAAAAGTGAGGAGCGTAGTGTCTAAGCTAAGCTCGCTTAGTCTGACCTGCTACATGCGGAATATATCGTGAAATTAAAAAAAAAGGAATATTTAATACAATAAATAATAAATACTAAGGCTGCTCGTGGTATATATGTATATTTCCATAATTTAGGCCCCCATCCATCCATCTCAAGTGAAGTGCACTTCAAATGGCCGTTAGTCATAAGCACGTTTTATCGTCTGATATTGACACTAACATATACTCTGCATATAACGTATTGTATGTTACATAACTAATATATATATTATATATTAATAGTATTGTTTATATAATATCCTATTTGTAATTTATGTTGTTTATGTTTTTCAATATATTAATTATATTATCAATATAATATTTGAGCTTTGGGCTGTTGGACTGAGGGGATTATTTTTACTACTATTTTATTATTATTACTATTTTAATTAATGCATTATTAATTAAAATACGTTGGAATAATTAAAAAAAAAGATTTCAATAAGTTCCATTTAAGGTTATGGTTATAAATCTAAAATAAATAACATATGGTTCTGTTTTATACTATTAAGTAATTAGAAGTATACCAAAATCTACCAAAGATCAGCAAATGTCTAGCACAATCTGTACATGATGCAGGGTTTGACGTAACGCACCCACCGTACAGACAGCAATATAACGTGATTTTCTAAATCGGACAGCTCTTCTCTCTGAGTGCTCTCTGGCGCGTTGGTAAAAGGTATTACATTCTGACCCTGCCCCTTGAAAACGTGATGCCCACATGCTCGGTATAAACATGTGAGATATATGGCTCTCCTTGCCAAGATTTGATGTTGTCCATTGATATATCACATTGACTATTTTAATAGTTATTGTTTAAAATATATATTCATATACTAGAACAGCAAAAAATTTAAGTTATCGTAATATTTTCTTTCTTCTTTTTTAGAAGAACTCTTTTTTAGAGAGCCTAGTGTTAAGCTGTCCTCTCCTCACTTTTTGAAGGCATTGCATGTAGATTCACGGACCTCAACGCTGCGCTTTGCTTCGAAAGAAAATATTAAATATTTTCTCAGGCGGGAATCGAGCCTGTCGCGGTTACAGTCACACGCTTGTGCCCTTGCATCACTCATGGCTATACTAGTATATAGGTACGTAATTCGAGCTTCTTCGACAAGCTAGTATATGATAAAATATGAAAGAATAACTTTTTTATCTATAAATAAAATTTTTAGAGAAAATTACATATCTGCCACTCGACTTTGCATTTATATATTACTTTAGATATCATAAATATTGAGGATGTATGGTGAGCTGAAAAGCGAGCTTTACATTTTCATAGAAATAATATTTTCTTTGAAGTATTGGATACAATTGCCATCGTCGATATACTTCGAGTACATACTATTTATTAATGAGTATAAATACTAGTACATAAGCGTTATTATTTATTGATTTTTTTTTGTTTTTTAGTTTCACGCTACATATTCCGCATACAGCCGGGTAGGCAGAGGGAACCTAGTGTTAAGACACTCCGTTTCTCACTTTCCGCC
>JAKRZM010000144.1:1016595-1029862 GCA_036379175.1 Heliconius cydno galanthus
AAAAATATTTCATTGAACACATGTTTCATGGGTTATTACAATTCACCCTTAAATACGCAAGCGAAGCTGCGCGCGTCCGCTAGTATAATATACTTACTATTATAGCTCTTGACATAATAATAAAATTAATATTTACATTAAACAGGCACTTAACATTTTCATATCCCATACTCACTAAGCTGTTTAAAATGGAATAGTGAAACGACTTTTTATTTCACAAGGCATTCGTAGAATATTTTTTCTTTACTATTAACGCTGTAACATCAAAAATGGGTTAATGGACGGCAAAATGACGTCATTCATCTTAGTTGGATTCCTCTTAACTTACGCGCCGCTCCCTGCTACCTAATTTCCTTCATTATTGTTTTTTTCATTTCGCACGGGAAACAAGGATGGTGTAGTGATTTACTATGTTATAACGACTACGCTTGCCTTTTTTTTATGTTTTCTTTGTATTTCTTTAGTTTCGGGTTGGTTTGGTTTTTGAGGATTGGGGTGTCTTTTTTAAATTTCTTGTTAAGTTTTCACGCATTGAATTGGATAAAGAAATTTAAAACTGAATGTGTGGTATTTCGAATACCTTTCAAGTTTCGTATATCATAGCAGGGTAGGTACGTAACCTGGGAACCTAGTGTCTCAAACATTTCCATTACCCATTTTTTCCGTCAATTTCTGGAGGTGTTGTGCGTTGAGTGTCAGAATTCAAGCCGCGCTTTGCCTCGACACCAGAACGTAGAAATGAAAATATTTAATATTTAATTTCCTCGTTGTTTATTTATTTTATAATAAACAACAATATTATAAGAATATTTTTAAAAAGTTAATAGAAAGTTATTATATTATCTTAGTAATAGGTAGCTTAATTATCTTAAAGATATTTAACTTAAATAATAAGTTACAGGAGAGCATCCTTAGCCTAATTTGAATTGTTAAAGTAATCTTATACTATAAGAGTTCGTTATTAAATATTAATTTAATTTATTAACAGTAGATGTTTAAATTGTGTCTATACAAATAATATTTAATAATATTTTCATTGATTTTACTTGGAACGGAGTACATGCAAAATATATCAGATATAATTATGTAGGTGTAGTATTGAAAGTCCCATCAAAAACATAAATATAAAATGGGAGCCAAGTTAATGTTAAGTAATGCGTCGACTACGACTCGACTCGACTTCGACAAAAGAATGGAAGATCTATATGGATGCCGAATTGTAATTATAATAACTAAATAATTTTATTATTTTATTTCCAAATTATTATAAACTAGTACGATTGAACGAAACAAAGAAACTTCGCTAGAATTATAAAAGAAAAAACAGATTGCATCTAGAATTCGTCGCCATAGTTCATGACTCGCAATATTGAACTGCCAAGTACCGATTCACAATATCTACTTATTATATCCCTTTTTATTCTTGTCTTTAGATGAGAACATTTATTACTGTCTTATTGCTTGTGGAGTGCTCGAGGCTGAGAGAGTGTCAACAACGGGTTATTATGTTGAGACTGGGGGAATTTAACAAGAAAAGAATCGTTGTGGTGCCAACATTTAGACAAATGCTAACGTTTGTCTTGTGGAAATGGAATCTGTTGAAATAATTGTAGCAGCATTTAAGTATCTGACATTTTGTATAAAAAGTATATTTTAAATTATTATATTTGCCATTGTAGTGCATTTGTAAAGTGTTTCGGTAAAACGTGGCTGTGAGTTCAATGCCTACTTGGTGCTTAATATAGAATTAAATATCACTAAGTTATTTGCGTCAGTTCTGCGTTGAAGTGGAACAAACATCCATCCTCATAATATTAGTAAGGTGAGATTTATTTATATATATACATATATAGTTGTCTTCCGCAATTTCTTTTGCAAAAGTAGTTATAAATATTATCCTAGTGAAGTTATGTATGTAATTATTTATTTTAACACTGGCATGTAAGCTTACTTTAAAGTTAATATTTTTTGTATTTTGAGTCTGATCTTCCTTAGTTCGCTCTAAGTCCTGGGATTTGGTCCTGGGATCCAGGTGAAGCCTAACTATCATTTTTGGATGATCGTCAGAAAGTGCTCATAAAGCTGATCATTTCCTAAGATGTGATACTCATATCGCTTAAGGCTTACCTTAATCTATTCAGATTTTTAAAATTAATTATACCTTTCGAGAACAACAAATATATAACAATAAAAATACCTTTTACGATACCTCTCATACCGTTTTATTGTATTGAAAGTATATATTATATTTTAAATTTTAAATGAATCGTTTAATTATTTAAATACCTTGAATTCGACTCTTAATTGGTCATACAGATTATCCTTGGTCTCATTAACATTAAAATATACCTTTTGATAACCGTCATACATTAATAATATCTTCTTAAAACCGGATGAATAACGAATAGCTGGCCGCTTCATTATTTTCGTTCCATGGATATATTTGTTGCCCACTCTGTGGAAACGTCTTCACGAGGAGCATAGTGTCTTAACATTAGGTTCCCAGGTTCCCTCTCCTTGCCCTGCTAATACTACAAGTTACTTATACTTATCTCATTCAAAAGAAAATAAGTATGAACTAATGACTTAATTTTCTAATCCTTTAAGTTCATTTGAAGTACTTAATACAAATGAACTAAAGTGTAAAAAGCATAGCTAAAACACATAAATAACACAATAAAACACAAATAATCGGGCAAAAAAGGTGTATTTTTCTCAGATTCAAAGTGTTGAGAAGCAAATAAGAATTCTTGATGTAACAACATAATGTGTATAAAGGTACTTTTGGAAGGNCAAATTTTACCTTCGTTTAACGTAGAAATTTAATAAAGTATTTTAAAGGACAAGGATTAATACCATTATGGAAAAATATCCCTCATAATAAAAAATATGTAGAAATTACAATTTTTAGACAGAAATATGATCACTACACGTTATTCTTAAAAGATACGAATATGCCGTCGCGGACTTTTTTGTACATCTTATTAAGAGGAACATCTTAAAAATACCTTTTAGGTATATATTATATTTTAAATTTCAAATGAATCATTTAATTATTTAAATACCTTGAATTCGACTCTTAATTGGTCATACAGATTATCCTTGGTCTCATTAAGATTAAAATATACCTTTTGATAACCGTCGTACATTAATAATATCTTCTTAAAATAGGATGAATAACGAATAGCTGGCCGCTTCATTATTTTCGTTCCATGGATATATTTGTTTCCCACTCCATGGTAACATTTTCACGAGGAGCATAGTGTCTTAACATTAGGTTCCCAGGTTCCCTCTCCTTGCCCTGCTAATACTACAAGTTACTTATACTTATCTCATTCAAAAGAAAATAAGTATAAACTAATGACTTAATTTTCTAATCCTTTTTGCGCTTTAGTTCATTTGAAGTTCTTAATACAAATGAACTAAAGTGTAAAAAGCATAGCTAAAACACATAAATAACACAATAAAATACAAATAATCGGGCAAAAAAGGTGTATTTTTCTCAGATTCAAAGTGTTGAGAAGCAAATAAGAATTCTTGATGTAACAACATAATGTGTATAAAGGTACTTTTGGAAGGGATTTATGGAGACGGCCTCGGTTGGTTTATGACGACAATACCGCCGCCGAGTGCCGCGAGCGCCACCTCATTTCCTCACTGAAAGTTATAAAAACATATTGAAAATGAGATTCCCGTAGAGGACGTCCCAGTGAGTATTATCTTGTTTGTGATTTGCCTGTTTTTATGCACACATGAGAAAAGTAATCGTGTTTCAGATGTCTTTGAGTAAAAGGTGACATAAATATTTCTGATTTTTTACTAATTATCATTTATTTTGTTAATTTTGATAAAATGGTTCACGCTATATCCCGCATACAGCGGGATACACGCTATATACTAGCTCCTTCTGCCTACTCTGCTCGTAGACACTCCGTTGCCCACTTTCCGCCGAAGTATGAAGACATACCATACATAATTAGAAAAATTGCTCTACTTTTATATACATATATGGAGCACATTTATATTATGTACTGGTGAAAACCTTTTTTCGGTGTTTGAACAACCTAAACATGTAACTGTACGTATATTCGCAGTTACAAAGAGAATCACTTCAATGATGGCATCGTTGAGACCCTATTTTCTTTCAGGTCGCTTTGTTTTCAGCTTATACCTACGGCTTTTGTCTAAATCACTTTGTTGCCAGTTTGTCGAAGATAAAAGAAAAAAATAATTAGTTTTACGAACCTTTGTATGTTTATATGCGTTCTGAAATTTTGTTTTATCATAAGGAATTTTGTCGATTTTTTTCAGCAACGATACTTTTTATTTCGTTAGTATTTTTACTAAATGACGTTACATAAATGCGAATACAGTTTTTTTTAAATTAATTATCTGATCAAATTGCAGTATTGTTTTTAATTTGTACAATTCTGTTTATGTATAAAATCAATTAGTCATTATTGAAATGTAATTTACACACTAATAATAAAAAACTCAAAAGAGAAAAGTCAATCACTTTTCCATATCAGCTTCACGCTGTATCCCGCACACAGCAGGGTAGGCACAGGGAACCCCCCCACTTTCTGCCGAATTCTGAAGACATTGCGAGTTGAGTGGCACAAGTCAACACCGCGCTTTGCCTCGACACTAGAGCGAAGAAATGAAAATATAAACGTAAATAAATATTTCATTTCCTCGAGTGAGAATCGAACTCACAACCGTCGCGTTACAGTCACACCCTTATAAAATACAAATGTGCAAAATATAATCTGTGCCGTAAAATATATCCAGCGGTTAAAATTAAATTGTACATTGAAAAAACATAATAATACATATCCGAAAAGTTGTAAAACAAGAGAGCAAGGCTTAAGCGTAATTAAAATATACAATTTAATTGAAGAAGGTTAAAATTCGAAACAACTAAACTGAAGTTATTTGATTTCATCGTCGTATTAATTTATATTCCGATACGATCGACATGGCTATTAAATGAACAGTAATGGCCGGTGGTTCTTTTTCAACAAGCTTGCTTTTAAAATAACTCTTTAATTAGAACAATATGAAAGGGTAATTTTGTATATTCTATATTCATTTTATTTTAAAATCGATACTAGTATGCCGGTGTACTATTTAAGTATAATAAGTTTTGTACTAATTGGTTGACCGTATTGAAATGTTTCTCTAATGATGGTAATTCTATATGACAAATTTTGTGTTAATGATATGACAGTACTTTATACGGGTTTTTAAGGCTTATTATAAAGGGTTTTTTTAAAAATATATAATACATAAATTTAACTATTAACAATTGTTTTTAATTGAAAATTGATATTAACGTTATAAAAATATTAATTGTACACGTAGGTAAAGATATTTGCCGCTTAATTTATTTATACTGAAATTATTTTTGTACTATTTTAACATCTCACACATTTTTCTTAAATTATTTCAATATTCTTTTCCAGTGTATTATTATGATAGTTTTTAAAGTCTGTTTTTAAAGAGAGCATTCTTTTACAAGCGATATCTGTGCAATGCTAGCTCTACATATAAGTTTATTTTCTTAGACAACGATTCAGAATTTACAAATAACAAATACATAACTCTATAAGTATTACCACAATATCGTTAAGGGTCAGTCGTTAACGTCGTCGCATCTAAGTTATTATATTTCATTTATGATCGCACATTATCGCACTAATTGCTATTAAGCCCTGAGGGGTGATTCTGAGAATAAATAGATCCACTAAAACTTGAAACGATGGACTTCCCTAGCATAACCCTGCGGCGCTCACTATGTATCAATTAGAAAATTTATCTTGTGACAGAAAAATGATAACTGTTTGTATTAATTCTGACATGTCTTAATTGGCTGGTTCACAAGTGTGTGATTGTAAATGTGACAGGTTGTGGGTTCGATCGATTCGAGAAGTTGAGTTTCTCCACTCAACACGCAATGCCTCCAGAATTCGGAATTTCGGAAAGTGGAGAAAGGAGTGTCTTAACACTAAATTTCGAGGTTCACTCTGCCTACCCTATCCTATGTGCGGGATATAGAGTGAGCTGAAATAATATGATTATAAAAAATTTGTAAGTAAAGAAAAATATCCCATTTCCGCATACTAACTATAGCAAAATTCATACTTCTTCAGTAAAAAAGAGTACAAAGATTTTCTTTCAAGTATTAATATTATAATGATAATAAATTTATTGGACCTCTGTGGGATTCCCATCTCCACCGAAGTGATTTTTGCTCATTTTTATTAAAAAATATATTGAGGATCATGAGAACTGACAACTGTAGAATTTCTACGTCTCCCCTATCTAAATCTATTACCATAACCCTTAGGCGTTTATGCGGGCTGTCAAGGGACACCCTGTACAATAAAATAGAATAACAAGATAGTTATTTATTCATAAAAATGTGACAGCGGTGCTTCAAACTCAAAGTGGCAGCTTACTCAAACTTAGTTATAAATAAATTATGTATTATAAGCAATAAACATATTATTTGAGTTGTTTAAATAACACAAGTATTTATAATGAAAAAAATATTATAAAGTTACCATATATGAAAATAAAATGTAATGAAACTTGCCATTTTCATATTTTGAATCTCTAGAAGGTATCTCTAAAAATATTCTAATTTAATTTAATAAAAAAGTTTAGCAATTTGTGAAGCTAACAAAAGAAAAAAAAATGTAATCCAGGATAGATATCAGAAGAAAACATATTTTTTTATAACTATTACATTATTTAACCTGCAAAGTACCAAGCAATGTAATGGATGGAGGTATATCACTCCATATATTTTCAGTGATTTTCCAAAAATATACACCTAAAATCATATTTATGTTCGTATCGTTAAATATAATCTTATTTTTATTGCTGTAGCAGAACAAATCGTTTTATGTTAGAATTTAAATTTTAGTATTTCAGAGGGGTCTAACGTCCCGCGTGTAATAAGATGATCTTTTTATTACTTTGAACCCATCTAATAAGCGAACACTGCTTGTTTACGTGCAAACAATTTACACCTATATTCGCGGGTTCCGGCAGTAAAACAACGAGAATAATTATTTGGAATTTATGTTTTCATTAAAATAAGATTTACGTTAAGAATAATTATACACTTTAGCTCGCCAAATACGAAATTACTATATACACAGAATGGCAAGTACTAGAGACGATATCATAGTGAGGATGATACTGATACTGGAGGAAGGTCACGTGAAAGGAATGAGATATGTGAAGCCCTCGGAAGGCATATAAAAGGTTGATGATAGTGGAAAGAGGAGTCGAAAGAAAGAGCCTAGATATAGAGATAGAGATGCCTCTCTCTATTTCTACCCCGCTGGGGATACTTTTAATACAAATTATTTCTTTATTTTTGCTAAAAAATATTTTATTATGGTTACTTTGGTAGATAATTAATTTTTTTTCCATTGACAATAATATTATTAGACGAGTAACTTGTATAGAAAGGTTATTCTAATATACAGTTTAATTTATTCAAAATATTTTCAATTATTTTTTGTATTAGACACTTTCCGTCTTCGCCTGATACAATGGCTGTTATTCTTTCGTAACGAGTTTGTCACCCTTTTTCTGTTCTGAGGGGTGAAGTAATGCATTTGGCTTCCACATTTCTCAGATGTTTAATATAATATGCAAATGAAAAGATATTTTTTTAACGAATCCAGTGAAAAATGATTTGCGTTGGAAATAATTCAACTTTTATGTCTCAAAAATAGTCATTTCTTGAAGTAGGTATCAAACGTACAACCTTCGCATGTGTAGTAAAGCTCTATTATTTAGAAGTGTACCCAATTAAAGTTAACTTTTTATATATATTGAGCTAAATGTTAAAACCATTCAATAAACAATAAATAGCAACGTACAAATTGAAAACAGATGACGTTTGCGATCAAAACCATTGAAATCTACTTATTAGTTGCTTTATTATACCGATACAAGCGAATGTCATGTTTTGAAATTGATATGAACATTTACTTTTAATTTAATTGACAAATTTAATAAATGTGACTGTAAATATGTTGGGATTCCTTTCCCTGCATGAAATATTTAATATTTTCATTTCTTCGTTCAAGTAACACGGTAAAGCGCGGCGTTGAGTTTCGCCATTTGAAAATTGCCGAAAAGAGGAGAATGAAAGTATCTTAATGGGAAACGGATTGTCTTAACACTAAGTTGTCAGATTCCCTCTGCCAACCATTCAATGTTACAGAGTGAAAATCAGTGGAGTATTTGAATTATTCTTAAATATTTAATTGTATTGCCTTCTACTTATTTGAAAATACTTTAAATGGTTTTCTTTCAAATAGCAAAATCTTTTAAGTAACAGGTTGGGTTATTATTTAAAAAAATATATACCATTTTAAAATAAATTTTAGAACTTTCTTATATAAAACTATATATATAAAAGTACAGATACATATTATTTCCATATTATATTCATAGTATTTGTAAACCATTGGATACAAAGTTAATCTGATCAAATCAATATCTAAGTAATTTGCGAGAGTTTACGGTCCATTTGAACAAAGAACACAATACCGTCAAGTCGTCACAACCTTTATTTCAAGACCCTTTAGAACCATACTTGAGAGGCTGAGCTTCGCCTTTGGGGCTCCGCTTCCGCCCCTCCGAGGAATACCCGAGATAAGAGGAACGTTTTGGCGCCATTCATGTTTATAGCAGGCCAAATGGCCCTAGAATACGACGCACTTATTATAAACAAGTATATACAATATATTTAAAACGCCTTGACTGAACCCTCAGTACATTAGAGTAATGATAGTGAGTTCTTAAGTGAATTAAAAATAAGGAATAGAATTAAATAGGGGTTTAAGCTGTGTAAATTTTATCAAATTTTATGAATGCATTTATTTTATATTATAATGGATTTAGATTAGAATTATTTAGATAATATTTGCATTCTTTACTTTTATATGTAGCGTATTAGAATAGTTATTGTTTAGTTTGCGAGATTTTACTTGACAGGATGTCATTTTGCTATTATTAATGTTATTGGTACCTTTAGAATATAAATATCTAGATTACGTCAATTCTATTATTTATAAAAGAAAAAAAAATACAACCCATATAAATAAATTGTATTATATATGCTTTATAATGATTGAAATTAAATATTTTTAAAACAAGAGAAAATTAATTCCACTCAATTAAGTACAACCAAATGTGCCAATTGAATTTCTGCTCATTTCATGTAATTGGAAATATTAAACAAATTTATAATTATATTTTTATTGCATATATTTAAACATATGCAAATTGTATAAAGATATATTTGTTTGTTAATAAAGTGTTTATTAATTAAAATATATAAACATATAATTATTTTAATATGCAACACCGTCAGCATGGCCCTGGATATAATATATATAAACGACGAATATTATGATAACTAACATTTCCTTTTAGGGGCCACTATTATTTTGTGAGGCTAAAGGACAGGGTGGACGGCTCTATTGTGTTAAATACAGAAACATAAACAGTTATGGCAGGATAATGTAGTCCTTTGCAGTGAACTGAGTTTAGTTATAAATCTGATATTTCTTAATCTTAACTATATATTAGCAGTTTCAAATTATATAGATACAATTTAAATATATTTGCAATGTGCATAAATTTCAATAAAAAACGTACTAATATTTTCGAAGAATTGATAGATATGAATTCTCTTAGCTATACGGTTTATTTCGGTTTCTCTGCCTACACAGAACAGATCTGTGTATAACAAGGTGGGCGGAGAAAACTGGGAACCTAGTGTTAAGACACTCCGTTCTTTAATTTCCACCCAAAGCTGGAGGCATTGCGTATTGTCGGAATTAAACGCCGCGCTTTAATCGTTAGCAGGGCGAGTGGGAACCGAGCCCCATTTAAGTCTCAATATATATTATATTAATTGATTTTCAACTTAACTAGGTGTCTTATATTTATATGCCTAATATATTTAAAGTATAAACATGTCATATTGGAACAACCAAACAAAAACGGCACAGCCGCTGCGAGGTCTGGGCGGCGGCGGCGTCCTCAGGGGAACTTGCCCAACAAACTTTCTGTTTTATGAAACTGGCAATACTAATTTTTTGTTTTATTGCTCGAAATCTCTAGAAATTTATGACCGGAAAATTTACATTAATTTCACATTTATTACGAATCCAGCTTATGATGTATTTGGTGTGAATTAAGTGCGAGCCTAATAAATTTTAACTCGTGGGATCTGGTGATTTATCCATGTGTACTTATATATTTAAGATTATTATAATATGAATAATAAAGTTTTCTTAGTATTTTACGTTTAAATTTAATTATTTATTATAATTTTGNTAATGTTATTGGTACCTTTAAAATATAAATATCTAGATTACGTCAATTCTATTATTTAGGAAAAATACAACCCATATAAATAAATTGTATTATATATGTTCTATAATGATTGAAATTAAATATTTTTAAAACAAGTGAAAATTATTTCCAATCAATTAAGTACAACCAAATGTGCCAATTGAATTTCTGCTCATTTCATGTAATTGGAAATATTAAACAAATTTATAATTATATTTTTATTGCATATGCTCAAACATATGCAAATTGTATAAAGATATATTTGTTTGTTAATAAAGTGTTGTTAATTGCATATTAAAATAATTATATCTTTATAAATTTAAATATATAAAGATATAATTATTTTAATATGCAACACCGTCAGCATGGCCCTGGATATAATATATATAAACGAGGAATATTATGATAACTAACATTTCCTTTTAGGGGCCACTATTATTTTGTGAGGCTAAAGGACAGGGTGGACGGCTCTATTGTGTTAAATACAGAAACATAAACAGTTATGGCAGGATAATGTAGTCCTTTGCAGTGAACTGAGTTTAGTTATAAATCTGATATTTCTTAATGTTAACTATATATTAGCAGTTTCAAATTATATAGATAAAAATTAAATATATTTGCAATGTGCATAAATTTCAATAAAAAACCGTACAAATATTTTCGAAAAATTGATAGATACGAATTCTCTTAGCTATACGCTTTATTTCGTTTTCTCTACCTACACAGAACACATCTGTGTATAACAGGGTAGGCGGAGAAGACACTCCGTTTTCTAATTTCCACCGAATGCTGGAGGCATTGCATATTGTGTGTCGGAATTTAACGCCGCGCGTTGATTGTTAGCAGGGCGAAGAACCGAACATTTTAAATATTTCATTTCCTCGACTGGGAATCGAGCCCCATTTAAGTCTCAATTTATATTATATTAATTGATTTTCAATGTAAATAGATATTTTATATTTATATGCCTAATATATTTAAAGTATAAACATGTCATATTGGAACAACCAAACAAAAACGGCACAGCCGCTGCGAGGTCTGGGCGGCGGCGGCGTCCTCAGGGGAACTTGCCCAACAAACTTTCTGTTTTATGAAACTGGCAATACTAATTTTTTGTTTTATTGCTCGAAATCTCTAGAAATTTATGACCGGAAAATTTACATTAATTTCACATTTATTACGAATCCAGCTTATGATGTATTTGGTGTGAATTAAGTGCGAGCCTAATAAATTTTAACTCGTGGGATCTGGTGATTTATCCATGTGTACTTATATATTTAAGATTATTATAATATGAATAATTAAGTTTTCTTTTTATTTTACGTTTAAATTTAATAATTTATTATAATTTTATTAGGCCAGTACTGGCGCAACGGCACAAGCAACTGTCAATGCGACAGGTTCGATACGAGAAATGAAATATTTAATATTTTCTATTTCTCGCTCTGGTAGAAAAGCGAAGAGTTGCGTTAAGTTCCACAATACAACACGCAGTGTTTCAAGAATTCGGCGGAAAATGAGGAACGAAAGTGTCTTAACACTAAGTCCCTATGTTTCCTCTAAGGTACACAGGCACAAAAAAGAAGAAAACCAGTTCCTATCATATCTAAAATCATCTAAATCACCCAAACAATAGGCTAGTCGAAATATTTGTATTTAACTTTGAACTTACCGGTGTAGCGCCTCTAGCCGCGAAACGTTTACATTAATGAAGATTAATTGCTGATGACAAAACGTTGTATACATAATACAACGCGAATAAGCGACGGCTAATGAAGTCATATTAGCGAGACAACGTCAACATAATATAATATTATATATAACATATTATATACAATGTATTCATTCATGGGCGTAAGAAAGGGGGAGAGGGATGTTGATCCGTGCCCATCCCAGAAATTTACTTTGCCCCGAAGAATAAAAAAAAAACATTTCCACGAACATATCTAGTAGTTCAAAGTTCAGTTCAAGCCCCCCCAGAAAATATGTCTAGATAAGCCCATGTTCATTCACGCGTTTAAACCATTATTATAACTGGGACAGATATGTGTAATACATTTTTTTTCAGCTTCACGCTGTAGGTATCCCTCATGAAGCAGGGTAGACAGAGGGAGCCTGGTGTTAAGATATTCCTCTCCCCACTTCTTGCCATCTGGCTTTGCGTGTTCTGTGGAGAACTCAATGTCGCGCTTTGCCTCGATACCAAAGCGAAGAAATTAAAATGTTAAATATTTCATTTCATCAAAAACGAATTGAACCCACATCCTGTCGTGCTTGCAGTCATAGGCTTGTGGTACTGCCACGACTAGCCTCGTAGCGATATTTGATTATTTTTGTGTTTTAATAGCTCCACATATCCTCTTCAGTGATGAGTTGAGGTCGATGCAGTGGTTAGTGGTTAGGTTTATACTAATTTCGAATGATAGGATATTCCTATCATTCGAAATATTGTTTATTACCAATTAATTGATTGAGGCAATTCGTGTCGCATAGGCACGAATGGTCTCTCTCGTGCATTGTGTGACTGTAAGCGTGACAGATTGTAGGTTCGATGTCCACTCGAGGAAATTAAATATTTAATATTTTCCCTTCTTTGGTCTAGTGTCGAGGCAGAGCGCGACGTTGAGTTACGCCACTTAACACGTATTATTTAGTATTCGGCGAAAGATGGGGAACGGAATGTCTTAGCATTAGGTTCCCTTTGCCTACCCAGCAGTGAGCGGGATTCAGCGTGAAGCTGAAAAAAATAATAATAATATTGTTTATTAATGTGTCTGTCGCAATAATTGTTCTGATCATCGGCGTTCATGTTCACAACTTCGATTATTACAAAGGATGTGGTAATACACGTATGTCGTACATTAATTACAGTTCC
>JAKRZM010000144.1:1036228-1120295 GCA_036379175.1 Heliconius cydno galanthus
ACAAACAAACAAACAAACAAACAAACAAACAAACAAACAAACAAACTCTTCCGCTTTATTATATTAGTATAGATAATATTAGTGTAGATAAAAATATATTAAACGTAAAAATCTTAAATGTATAGCTGTAATATAAGAACATTGTTTTAATATATGTTAGGGATATACTGCAATTTTCTTAAAATTACAAGGAGACCAGACGTTTTTCAACTTACATTCATTAACTTGTTATTCAAAAGAACCTTACTTGTGTTTTTCCACAGGACGCTGAAAATTAAAAATGGCAAATGAATTCCAGCCACAAAAACAACTCACATATAGTAATTACGTAATGGAAGAAGAAATACGTGGAAATAGATCTTAAATTTAACAATTTTATATAAGGCTAGAAAACGAGTGTTACATTTTTAGTGTTCTATATCACTTTTAGATAATTATAGCGGCAGCGTATCCTATTCTGTTGGACATAGGCCTCTCCAATGGCACGTCACTGAGCTCGATCTTCAGCTCTTCGCATCCAGCCGTTGCCCGCCACTTTGCGAATATCGTCGCCTCATATAGCTGGAGGACGTCCTACATTACGCTTGCCGAGGCGTTCTGCGGCAAATGTGACCAGCCCATTGCCACTTCAGCCTGCTAATCCTTTGGGCTATGTCGATAGCATTGGTTCTCTGTCGGTAGCCTCATTTTGAATTCGATCCTTCAGAGGTATCTCTGAAGGTCGTTGGAATGGCACGCATAGCACGCTGAAAGACTTTAAACTGGAGAGGCCTATGTCCAACAGTAGACGAGGACAGGCTGATGATGATGATGATGATGTATGCTATTCATGTTACATATTTTATTATATTATACTAAATAAACATTATTTTATAGAATTAATTTCCTTTTAATTATATATTAAATATAATATAATATATTTGCAAGTCCCACAAGGCACCAGGATAATGAAGCACAACTAGAAAAACAATGTAATTATCGCTTTTACTTATAACACTTCATAGCAATGGCTTATAAAAACAATCATCAATCATGCTCTCAGTAACATCTGCGTATTAGAGACTGGCCATATTAGAGTGAACGATAAAAATGTACTGAAATTTGCACGGCGCATAATGTAATAAAAGGCGTAAAAGCGTGGCTCCTCCGGGTGCGATGGTCGACTGCTGTACAATCGCTATCACGTTTTAATTTTGTATTAGCGCTATATTGTAATGGATGAATATGAAACTTAATTAAAAAACGTGGTTGAAATGTATTTATATAATATTATTAGTTACTTTATAGATAAGTATAAACTTAAAATAATATGCAAGATCTTACATTTCAATTAGTTAATAGTACAGTTTATATAAAAAATATCACATTTCTATAATTAAAGTTCAATTCTCAATGTCAAAGTTTTCGAACCATTTCAAAATTATTACGTTTTAACTCGTCGAACATTATAATTTAGAGTTTGTGGATCTAATAAGTAAAAATATGACCTCCTCGAGTCTTAGGTCCTTCGTCTCAATTTAATGGAGGTACCGCAGCCATTTACATTTATTACCGCTCCGCAGAACGCCTTGTTTAATCTTAGTGAAAATAAAATTTACGATCAGGTCTGTCAAGTTGCGAACAATTACGGTTCAAATGTATGTTATCATCTCTCCCCCTTTTGTAGTCGATGAGAGAGTTTTATTGCGTTGGAAATCGACGATCAAATCTTTTCATATTGTTCTGAATATGTTGACTAAGATTTTGTTATCATTTTTGTTTATTATTCTCGTGTAGTAAATCAGTGGAAGAATGTTTTTTGAAGTAATAAATTTAGTAAGCCTGTTGAGTATATTTTTGATTTTGATTTGTGGTTTTAATTTGGCGAATTTCAAACGAAATGCACCAAATACGATGTATGAAAGCTTGTTTCTGATTTAAGCGTTTAATTTTTTTGTGCTCCAAGGGACCGTCTATTTGATATTAATTTTAGCTTGATTATCTCTACACGATCTTAACAGATGGACGAAAAACAAAGTGATCCTACAAGGGTTTAATTGTTTTGAAGTACAGAACCTTAAATGAAAAAAATAAATAAAATATTAGTAAATATATGTAGATACAAAAATATTTTAATGCTTGCATAATAACACCAAGTACAATAGAACAAATCTGCTTTTACAGTGACAGTAATAAAAAAGGAACAAAATCTAGGTAGTTGAGCAGCACAATAACGAAACTAGATTCAGTGTCAAGCACAGAAAATTATATCTATTCACCAGTTGCGGGTAAAGTGGGACGAGGACGCATCTCCACTACGACTTACGACCCCGGGTCGACGGCAAGCTTAAGCATCTCATTGAAAACATAATAAACACTCGCGATTGAGATATATGTATGATATAAAATGAAACGTATTTTAATGTAGATTATATTATCTAGAATAAAAAATATATGAGTGGTATTGGATTGTAGGACGCTAATTAATTGAATTCTAGGCATAACGATATCTATAAATATCAATTTTTATTATATTTATGAATGTTTCCCCTTTTGTGTGGTAGTTAGAAAGGTTTTTGTACGAGTAAAATATTATGATTTTTCAATTACTTAAAGATTATAATTATTAATAGACAGTCTACCAAGTTCTCGACACTAACGGCTAGAGAAGAGGGTAGAACTACTTGAATAAAATTAAAAGCTATCAAGAAAATGTTTATGTATACATAATAATAAAATCGAAATACAACAGAAAATTTTGGATAGTCTCTAGTAAGAGTAAATGACGTGGACAATGCCAAAGTTTTTGAAAAAAGTTAAGCCGCATTAAGAGTTAAAACGTATAATTCAAAAAAAATATCCGAATAGCGGAGAAGTAAGAAGGGGCTGGATAATGTCCTCTGGCACTAATTAAAACTTTCGAAAGAGCAAGAAAAAGGGTTGAGAAATATGGCGTTCGACGGATAGTAATGATGCTCTTCGCGTACTAAATTTCCTTAGTTTTTCTTTCTATAGCTGCGGTTTATGATATTAAGGCCAGTGCAGATGTCCAACTGTGTTAAAGCTTGTTCAAACGCTTCCACTCCTATATAAAATTGTATGCTCTGACTTTTAGTATTTTTTTTGCTTTAAACTTCTATAAATTAATTAAATAGTTATCATAAGACTTATTTTTAAGTTTTGTAGAATATTTTGTTATAACATATAATTGATAGAGAGAGAGCAGAAGTCAGTCAAACAGACTAGAGTTAAAGACGTATCGTTCCTAATCCTATTATTATCTATTTTTAAGAAATTTTGATTTCTTAACAACATTACTTCTATTTCATACATAAATAGCCTATTCAGAAGTATTTTTATCAAAAAAAAATAACACAATATAAAATGTCTTTGACCTTTATATCGCAAAATTGCTATAAATAGGTAAAAATTTCAGTTCAAATATTTCGCTTTATACATTTTGCTTACATCACGCCTATTGTTTCCAATATTATAATCTCAAGGTAGGCAATCGTATTGTTTTTTTCTGAGATCAAAAAGGAACTGACGTATTAATTAATTCCTTCATCAATCATTGTCACTTTCCCGTTGAAGCTAACGTCATTCACATTGTTACAAGTCAACAAAATCTGGCGTTAAATAAAAGTTTCTGTTGTTTTTTTTTCTATTTGATACTGTGTAGCATATATTTATTTATCTGAAATAGTATTATTTTATTGTAAAAAAAACCTAAAAACATAAATACATTTTATTTCTAATTAATTTTAGTTTAAAAAAACGTTTTTATTAAACCTAAAAAGCAGTAATCGGCAGTTTTTTGTACTAAAAAATAATTACGAAACACCACTTAAAGATCAAACAACAGGTTCTCCAGTGAAGTAATCAATAGGATCTCAGTAAATGTTTATGTCGGTCCCTCTGGACGGACAACGAGATGGGATGGAAACGTTTTGCTATTTCAAGGCAATCTTTTGACATCCGGTCTAAGCATCATGCAGGCAATTAAGTACGGGAAACTTGGTAATGGTGAATATAGATGTTAATGATTTTGAAGTTAAAATCTTATTTGGTTGTTAGTTTTACTATTATGCCTTTGGAATTTAGTATACAATAAAAGTATAAATATAAGTATTATCTGTAGTCTGGTTTGGCTTTTTTTTATATTTCATGCATTTTCAACCTCAAATAAAAGACCGAATAGAGAAATATAGGAATTATTATCTATCATTGAAGTACTAATTAGAAAAAAACCCGATACAGATTGTTTCGAATTAATTTTGCAGATTGTAATAGTTTAAATTAATATATTTTCATATGAAAGATTTTAAATTGTAATTGTTGATACTATGTAAATAAACTTCACTAAATTGATACTTATAGATACTTAATACTACTAGATACAAATATATATTGAATGTAAAATATGTATAAAAGAAAAATCTTTCTAATCGATTTATTTACAAAATATAAAGATACCCTAATAAAATCATAATAATGTAAATTCTTGTTTTTCATCGGTATGTTTATTGAGACATAATTTCGAGTTCAATTACTTTCGCCTCAAAACACAGGAAGCTCCGTTAAGTTTGTTTAAACCAAACATGGTGCCGTGTGAAATCTCATTTGCGAAAATCCGCACAAAAGTTAGGGGAGGCGGCGTCTTTTGGAAGCATTAGGTAACAGGTACTCACCTGTACCACCAATAAACTGAAGAGAAAGACTCTCATCTTCTTTTATATCAATTTTCTTAAATTTTATCTTACTTTTGTTTTTCCTGTATTTAGATAAAGAACTAAATTCTATAACTTGATTATGTGTGTTCGGGAAACGTAGGAATCGTTAATAACATAAACTATAATTTAAATAAAGACTTACAAGTACAAATTCGTATAAAACTCTATTAAAACTGGAAAATACGCTTTAACAAACAGCTGTTTTAATACATTACTTAAAGTAAATTATATTATGAGGTGAAGTGCGATTCTCCGTCACGCGACCTCTAATGGCATAATAAAGTTACCAGAAAGAAAACTTTGTTCCCCAGCAAGCTCTTTTAAGTATTATTAACGGGACTAGGACAGGATTCTTGCGTGGTTGTAGATTTATCTACTTACAAGTTTTACACTGGTTTTTACATTTGAATTAATAAGAAACTGAAATTTTTACACTTTCTTTAATTTTTTTACATTTTCTTTATTGTTTTTTAGTATATTTTTTTAGGCCTTAAAGACATGGAGTAGGGGGACAGTATCTGACTGTTATAATAGGGGTTTTGGGTTCGATCCTCTGTTTTCATTATAAATTGACAGATAAAGCCCAGCGTTGAGTTTTGCCACTCAACTCAAATACGCATTTTCTTTAATTCGGGTGGAAAATGGGGAATGAAGATTCTTAACATTTTTCTCTTTCTTGCTTAAGATTTTTCTTTCTGGTGGGAACAGAGCGCGACTGCTTTATTTATTTATTTTTTACTTACGAGTAGGTACAGTGTAGTACAGGTAAGTGACAGAATTTTTTTTATCTGGATTAATCCACAATGGATTCCCGTATGTCATATCGACTTGTACATATAATATATGTATTAGGTATATAAAAAATATATAAAAAACAAATATATTTTCTTGAATAATTTAAAAATCTGATAGAATGCGTCGTCACGTAAATCTGATGAGTGGTGGACGGAAAATGTGATATCACTCACTTGCACGTGACCCACATTTTTCTTGAAAATCTCGTCTTACTTCTTTATGTAAGACTGAAAACATAACTTAGTGTATTTTGTTTTTGGACTTGAATTTTAATTATAAAAACTTTAATTTACTTTATTAAATTTTTTTTTAAGGTATGAAGCCGGGGGGGCGCTGCAGTGCTTCTTGTAACATACGCTCCGTAGAAATATTCATAAAAAATAGTATCAGTGCATAAATAATCAATAAAACTAGTTGAGTGGTTAAATAATCATCTGATTCAGGACATATATTGTGGACAGTGACCGTGAGCAAGTTTAATAAACAATAAATCACAAAATAAAGTGTGTCTGACATTGTTCTCATTCGTCATCAAAATTAATGCTTTAGTGAAAAATTTTACAAGTATATTTGTGTTTTATTAGAGTGATGCAAAAATTATAAGGCTAAGAAAGCCCTCAGTGCACATTCAGTAGTCTATTTTTCAAATATAAAATAAATAACTACGTTCGTAACGTGACTTGCAAAATTTGACCCAAAAGAAGCGCCATCTATTGCGAGCTCGCGAGCACTTTCCTAATTATCGACCGGACAAAAACCAATCAAGTATTACACCGCGAAATCCTAGAGAGGGCACTAATTATACCAAAAGATTGTAAACACTTTTGTAGAAACGCTTATAATATTCAATCATGGACGAAATTATGAGTGTGCTTCGCAAAATACAAAATGACCTAAACGAGCAAAAAACAGCGATTCTGGATAATGGCAACATAGTTACACAACAAGTAACTCAGAATATTAACACCATATTGGAAGAAAAATTCAAAACTTGGGAGGAAAAATTCAAAAACATTAGCGAAAACATAGAAAATCAAGAAAAACGTCTCTTTTTCCTCGAAAAACAAGTCAGACAGAGAAATATTGTATTATTCGGTTTTGAAGAAACTGAAACCTCATATTCAAATTTAGAATCAAATATAGTCAATTTTATTGCACAATATTTCTCTATACAGATGGACCGCAGAGACATACAGGAAATAAAAAGAATAGGTAAGAAAGGAGAAAAGCCACGACCTATTATCATTACGTTCTCGACACTTGGTATAAAAATAGATATATCTCAAAATAGAGGAGCACTAAAAGGCACTCATTATTATATTAAAGAGGATTACCCGAAAAATATATTGGAAAAAAGAAAGTTACTACAACAGGAAGTAAGGATGGAGAGAGAAAAAGGAAACAAAGCAATAATTAAATATGATAAAATTGTAATACTAAACAATAATATACATACACCAGCATACGAAAACAAAAAAAGAACTCTTTCCAATTCCCCTGAGCACAACAAGAATAATGGAGTTGAGCAAAAATTGCAAGCATGTAAGAAGAATAAAACGCAAAGATCGATACAAAGATCATCAAGCTTATCCGAGAGTGTTTTAAAGCCCAGCATGCTAAACTTTTTAACTAACAAGAAGCCAAATGACGCAGCCAATAAATCAACAAAATAAATCCACGTACAAATAGCAACTACCACCCCCCTCTTGCAGAAAAAACACATACAATATTCAAACAATAACTATTAATAAATCTAATCTCCCAAGCCGGTTGGTCACCGTGGGAGAATATGACCACAACCCTCCAAAGAAAAATATAAACATACGAAACATACGGAACATACCAATAAACTACAAACTGAATAAACTATATTACATTATGTGAAGATTAACAAACTTTGGAGGAGGCCTTCACCTGTTGAGGGGTTCTTGCGAAATATATTGAATTAAATAAACAAATAAAAAGAAAAATAAATAATAATATTAAAATATACATTACGTTACTAACCCTAAAATAAAATAAATCTAAAAAATATATACATATATATTAAAAATAAATACATATATATTAAAAAAAATGTAACTAACCTAAGAATAGCTGTAATTTACTTTAGCAAGAAATAAAAGGCTTTTTATTTTTATTTTTATTTTATTATTAAATTTTAATAATCAATATCTTTCGTAGGTTGGTACTTCCTAAATTATAACAGAGAATCTATTGAAATGTTTTCGATAGTTTTTAGGTGTTGAGAATAATTTAAGTCATTTTTCGTATAAATTTAATAAAAAATATGTATAAATTAAAATAAATTACAGCAACCATTTTTAACCACCTATCACTAGTTAGTGTGAAAATTTATATTCGCTATTCAGTTATCAGAACTACATTTGTAATTAATTAGACATACGAGTGCGATGGCTATTTCCTAATGAAGCGTTTTGCGATGGAAATATTAATAAAAGCAACGTGCACCCGGAACTTGCTTCGGAACCGCCGGCCGACTCCTGATGATAAACGACCTATAACTTTCATTTAGAATTCATTTAAACGGAATAAGCAGACAGAGAGATACACCTTCGTTCCCCACTTTCCGCCGAATTCTTAAAACATTGCTATTCGCAATATTTTAAGAACAATAACGCTTTTCAATAGATAGAAAATACAATAAGTTTTTCTTTCTCAATTGATATTTTTACCTTTTCCCGATGAAAGTAGTTTCGATTTTCTTATGATTAGGCTATCTAATATTATGGGGATTAGCCTTTATAAGTCTTCGACCGTCTACATAATCCGGCTCCCTTGTATTCAATCTTCAAATATTATATTATTTCATGTTGAACGCATGACTTGAAACAAATTATTATATGATTTTATAAATTCAAGCAACTCCTTAATAATTTTACATGAATATTTCTGATTAAATATTCATGTTGAAATTACTAATAATTTAACCTTTCTATTTCCAAGTCTCGTTTATTATTACGTAGGTTATTGAACTTTGATTTTCTTAGAAATAATATTAAATGTTACGAGTATACATTTTAGGTTTCATAAAAAAAGCTTATTTATAAATTAGCGTTCTATTTTAAACACTTGTACGGGTTGATTCGATATGAAATTTTGTAAATCAATAAAGGCTGCTTGAATAGAAAATGTTTTAAGTTACAAAATGTTTATATTTTTCTATTATATTATAATAATAATATTTATTTATTATTTACCTCTCGGTCTTATGTATTATATTCCAGTTTAATATTCCAGTTTACAAACTATACTATAGATAAATTCGACAGGCATGACGTTTCAACAAGAAGCGTATACCCTGTTTTTTATCTAGGCGTCAACGATCATTGAACTTATGAGAACACTGAGGTGTAGTGGAACAGCCTCTACAGTAACGGAGCAGTGGTGGTGGGTTACGATTAAAGTTAGTCCTAACTCTCCGTTACGATACCCCATTCCCTATTCTGCGCTGATACCCGAGGCATGCGAGGTTTCCTCTGCTTACCCCGCCATGTGAAATTAAAAAAATATTTAAAATTCTGATATATTTATACCCATAATTATAAAAATTTATAGCCATTTATGTCAGTCGCAATAACGATTTATGTTTTATATAATAATAATTATATTAATTTACAACATTAACTGCACATAAACATATAATATATTCTCATTAGGGTATTCTGTATTATTTCATTTGTAAATTGTATATACGTTATTGTAAATTAAATTAAGAAGATGTCGTGGCGTCATGATGTCATGATCGATGGTTGTGGATTCGATCCACACTCCTTTCATATCTAAGCTTTAGCACCAAGGCAAAAGCCAGGCGTTGAGTTTCGCCACTGAACCCGCAATGTTAACTTCGAAAAATTCGGCGGAAAGTAGTGAACGGAGTGTCTTAACACTAGGTTCCCTTTACTGTGTGCGGGATACAGCGTGAAACTGATTTGATTATTTTTTTATTTATTATAAATTAAAATCATTATTATAAGTAAAAATTTAAATTTTAACAAAGAGTAGAGTTTATATCGCCGTGCTGATTTATCATTCGCGTGATGGTCGACATAGCAAAGTGCTGTCTCCCGAGAATATATGGCCTCCTTGAAGCGCAGAAAGATGGGTAATTTCATTGAATTTATGAACGTATCACCGTTGAAATTGCTAGGTTGAAAATTTGGATGTGAAATTGTGATAAATATTGCTTTGTGTTTTAGCCGCCTTGTAATAATGATAATGAAGTTTTTATTTATATTATGTGTATGTTTTTGTACTAGACTTTTTAAATTTAATGTTTGTAAGAAAATTTAAATAGCATATTTTAATCATACCGAAATTATTACCAAAAAAATACTTATTACAGCACTATAACAAACAAAGCTTATGCATTAAAATTGAAAATTTCTCAATATTTTTAAACGTATTTTTTAAAGATAAAAAATTAAATCAAGCAACAAAAGTATTAAACTGTGTCAAGACCCGTTACAAAGAGAGGTTACAAACTAGTTTTATAAAATTAAACTCGTTTAAGTTGCGCTAATCGCTTCTGAAATTCATAAGCTCTAATACTATTACGAACATAGGATCAATATTATAGGCGAGTGAACTAGAAGTTACGATTTTATACTTATTTTCATTTACAACGTTTGATTATATGTTGTTATAGGGATTTTAATAATTTTCTGCTTTTTTTTTCGATTTATATGTACCCTAAATTTAAATACTTTTGATTTTTTTTTATTTATTTATTTATAAAAGAGTTTCTTATTCCTACGTATTATCTGAATCCTATTTTTCCCAAAATATTTTAAATTGCAGTTGTGAAATTAATTTATACATTTGTTTATTTTACGAAACTTCTGCAGTCAAAAATTTTATAAAAGTAAAATGTTTAAATGATGTGTTAACATATAAATATTTCTCTATACTGGATATGAAACCACACTCTTCGCAATTAGCCTAAGGTATTCCTACTAAGCTACGACTGTCTGTATTTCATTTTCTCTTTGTATTCTTATCGTGTTATCTAGTGAAGCCTGGTTTCTAGTGAATTATATTTATTAATCACGGCGCTTTTGGTCAAGATTTGATTATCTTTCCCTCGTTCTAGTGGATAAAACGTGGTGATGAGTTTGGCCAGTCAACACAAAATGTTTCGAAAATTCACCGATAAATGGGGAAACGCGTTTCTGAACTGGTGTTCCCTATGTCTAAAGTGCTGTAATAAAAAAGTTAAATAACAAACGACGTGACGCATACTTTTGTTCCTATATTGACTTTGAATTCTGCGTTTAACTCATTAAATTACGCGTAATATATGCAAATGAAACACTATTTGCTAAAATATCTTAATATTAAACATTTTACAAAACCTCAAGTAGAAAAAAAGAAGATTAACGAGTGTATAAACTTAAATGACTGCAGTGTTGTGCCGCTGTAAAGATACTTTAACATGTATCACGAGGCCTTGCAAAAGAAAACAATGTACATTTCTTATTGTTGGAAAATAGCACGTTATTTAACACTAAGCTGCAAGCTGTTGCGCGCCATTTGTTTCACTGAGAAATCTTTGCCGTTTTTTACTAAATGTGCTGTTTTAATATTTAAGATTTTTTGCTGTAATTTATTTCATTATTCTTTTCATTTAGTTAATTCATTAATTTTAATTAAAATAATAACTTTTTTTATCAGAACGTATTGGCTAAGGTTTTAAGTAAGAACTTCAGTACTAAAACATCAAGAGGTGACCTAAATAAAAGTAAGATGTATTGTATGTATTTTACTACGGCCCAGACTGGCGATATTGTGGACACTGTTGTTATAGAACGACATTTTTTACTGCCTTCAACGCGACCATTCAGTAATATAATGCCCGCCATAGAGGTCGTTATACGACGGCGCTATTCAAACGTGTAATACCCACAAAATAGAATACCGATACTGAATATTGTAATATTTAAAACATCCGCTTCCGTTTCTTTAGAAAACGACCAAATGTAACGTTTATAACGTAACGTTATTTGGCTTTCTGTGATTTTGTAGAAAATTATATTTTATACTAGTGGCCTCGTGTGAGGCTACGCCCGCTTGAAATAGAAATATCAATAAAGAAATTGAAAACTAAAGATTCAGTCAATTCATTAAAACATTTGTATAAAATAACTGTTACGGCAATTAGCAAATTTGTCGAACTAAATACTTTAAATTGACATAACTTTTTTATTTATGAACCCATTGTAATAAAATAAAACCTATATGTTTTCGGAACCTTGCCAGAATCCAATAGTTGAAACCGCATCTAAATCGGTTAAGTCGATTCTGAGATTAGCGATAACAAACGCACAAATAAACAGACAAAACATTTAAAAATCATTGTTTTGGGTTCTATAAGGTTAATAAAGGTTCCCAATAACATTTTTTTTAAATATCTACCAAGTATAGACACCGACCCTCTTACGATTTTATTATAAGTATAGATATAGATTTGTACAAATGAGTTTTGTTGAAAGTATTACGATCTACGGCTTTAAGAAAATAAATTATGCTAAATAATTATATTCGTTGTTATAACTTTTTGCTAGTAGCTATCATCAAAATTCTTTAAATTTTATTTCAACATACGTTCAAATGTCTTATTATATTATGCCCTAGTCATATTAAAAATAAGAAAATTTTTAACTCAATTGAATTGAAAATATTTTATATAGATAGGGTATAATTATCATCTTTTCAACTGAAAAGGTTTCACAAGATAGGAGTAGAAAATTTGAATGAAAATTGTATATTACTTGAGGTGCAATTTGAAGCCACTTTGTAGTTTATAATATTACTAGTAGAGCGATTTAATAAAATATCGCTATAATACAATATTACAAGAGACAAGGTTACAAATTAGACATATTTACTGGTCATATTTACTTCAATATGTGAGGAAAATGGAATCAACTTTCCTGTTTTCCTTTTAAATTTAGAGACATTATTAGCATTATAGCTAAACTAATTATGGCACTTTACATATCCATCCTAGGGAAACGAAAATATTTTAAATAAACTTAGCCCACGCTTGTCTCTGTTAACGTTGAAACGTATAAACGTATTTAAAGCGCGTCCACCTCAAAGGCCGGCAACGCACTTGTAGCCCCTCTGGTGCTGCACGGGGTCGTGGGCGGCGGTGATCATCATCAGGTGACCCAAACGCTCGTTTGCCTTGTCCTTTTTCCATAAAAAAAAACATAGATAATTATGAGAATATAAATAAAAATATATAAAAGAAATAAGTGAACTACATTCTTCAAACTGCACCATTCTTTTATAAATTTGAATTACATTTATAGAATTTAAGAGAAGAAATTCAAAAAATATTTCTTAAAACTTCGACTCGTACTCAATAAATTGTAAGGATGGCGTGGAGATAAGGAAAATCCAATGCTATGCCTATCAACGTTAATAAAAAAATAATGTTAATTATAAGACTTCTATATAAGCTTTGAAGGCTGAGTGGTTGATTTTGCACGATCTTACAAATGCAACTGACAGAATCAAGCGTGCTACAATAGTAAGATAACAAGTAGCAACGACATCTCAGATAAGCTGGTGCTGAGATACCGCAAACTTGCATTTCATTTCCTTTGTCAATTTGTTTGTTGTTTGTACGGATTCCAAAGTTGCCAGTATTTTGTTGCAATAAGCAACAAGACGTGTTTTTAGGGTTCCCTACATCAAAAGGTAAAAACGGAAACTTTATAGGAACACTTTGTTGTATGTCTATCCGAGGCCATTTATTTCGGGATCGCTTGGAGGTATCAAACTGAAATTAATTTAAAAAACAGATAATTAAAAAAATATATTTCCTGTTGACTTACAATTCTAAAATTCTAAGATTCTGAGTCTGACTCGCACTTGACCAGTTTTTAAAATTTCCTTTCACTTTGTATGTTGCTATAAATACGGGACTTATATATCAGTAGTTCACTGTAAGTGTGTATTTTAAAGAAATTATGTCTGCCTGTTTTACTTTTATGCTTATAACTTTATTCTAGTGGACGTGTGTATGAGATGAGTACATATATTACAGGACTCATTTGTTTGTTTTAATAACAATGGAACTAATTTATGATATAGATCAATAAGTAAATTTATTTCGGCGGAAAAGGGGAACGGAGTAGAATCTAACATAACCTACCACTAGGTTCCTTTGCTTACTCTACTACGTGTGGTATACAATAAAATTTTGCTAAAGTATTTTTAAATAATAGTTAGCCTTAATATCTTGCATTTTAATTCTATTAAATGTATATGTATGCATAATACAGGTGTTATACAAGCACTAATTAAGATTTCCTATATCCTCTACAAAGCGTTATTGCAAATAGTTCAGTTACTGCACTAAGTACCATGTCAGTCAAATTCAATGGAAAAATTCTAGTTCAAAATGTAGGCTAGCTGTTCGCTGAAATTCCCATAACGATCCTATGTTGCAGTGTCAGTCACTGATAACTGACATGGCTTGAATAGGTAGTAGTTTGTCGGACATATGTAAGTAACGAATGTCGCTAACATTTAAAGGATATTAATTTTGACGTATAAATAAAGTATAGCGTTTATACTTACAACTATTTTAAATAATATTGTTTTTTAACTTCACGCTGTATTTTGTATGTAGCCTAGTGTCAAGACACTCCGCTTCGCTTTCTGCCGAAATGTGAACACATTACGTGTTGAGTTGCAAAAAAAATATATATAAATGAAAACTAAATTTACTATTTTTATAATTTCATAAATTTTATATATAAAATATTTATATGAAATAAATTATATATCAAAATTTATTTCATAAAACTATTTTGAATTTGACATAGTCATAGTGGTCTAACCAATTAAGCTATATATTCCTATACCAATCCCATCACGTCTAAACTTCTATACAGTAACGACGTAACAACTTCTGATGTTAACACGGAATTTCAATATAATAATATTATCTGTAGAAACTTATCTTATATTAGATATTAGTTTAACACAAGTAGAAGTCTCTACGTAGTCAATTAATTATTTATATTAGTAATTATTATCTATAGACGAACTAGAACTATCTAACTAGCGTATAGAAAAAACATACATTTACATAACTTCTTTCAATTTTCAGAGTTGTATGTACCTTTAAGTGTACGCACTTTCGGACCGTTCCATAAAATACTATTTACATTTATTAAATCCACTTCTGACATACTTATATGACATTTTTTAAACTAAAAGTTGAGAATTACGGTTTCATGTTCAAATTCTGGCCAATGCAAACAAATAAGTGATACTAAAGAATTTACCGGTTTCGTAAATTAAAATGATTTATCACAGGTGTTTCCTTCAACAGAAAAATGTGGAATTAAAATGATATTGCTATAATGACACATACTAAACCACATGCAAAAATAACGCTATTTATGACTTTACTTTAAATAACATAAAATACAATATTTTAATATTAATGTTTGTTTAATTATACTTTAGAACAATTTTCAACTAAAACATTTCATTAGTCCTTATTCATAGAACTTTATAGTATTGTTTTCAAACATATTATATAATATGAAAATCTGTACGACCGCATTTGAACGCTACAATGAACTGTGCGACCACTATTTCTGGATGAGTTTCACGTCCAGTATTGTTTAAAGTTTGCCGTAATTAGTAGAGTTCCTCACAATATGGAACAGACTGCTGACTGCTCCTTCCATTGTACGAACGCTTTAAAACACTTCAAGAAGATCGCTAAAAATTCTTTTGTGGAACTAGAAACTTTTTAACGGACACTCGTGGAAGTTCTGATGTTCCATTAAAGGATTACTTACTTAAAGTCCTGACTGTATAGGTATGCATATTTATGTAAAGATTCGTTCTGGAATTAAAAATACCTTTTTTATTTGTTTATTTTTTAAATAATAGAGAAATATAATTAGTAGCAATATAAACATTTCGGAAAAACATTACAAATAAAAAATAAATAAATTACAAAAGCGGATATAAAACTCTAGGTGTCTGTTCGAAGTTTAGACATTTTTCATAAAACTTAGCGGCAGGAAAATGAAATTCTAATATTAGGTTTGAGAGCAAATGTTTTTAACAACAAATTGTTTCATAAGTGAGTTATAAATCACCCAAGCGATATAATACCTGACAAATATCTCCGTAACTATAAAATATCCGTTTAATATTTAAAATAATAGTTTAAAAAAAATTAAAAACACACTTTTCTTTTTTAAAAAAAATAACTAAAAAGTAAAAAATATATTTTTTGTTTGAATTAGGAATAATGTAAAAAGGACAAGAGATGCTTTTTAAGTGAACTATTGATACAACGTATTTTTTTTACATTATTCTCAATTCAAAAAAAAATTTTTTTATCCCTTTTAGTTAAATAATTAATTTTTACAAAAGCGTATTTCTTTAGTTCTATTCAGTTTTTATTTATTTATTATTTTTAGTTGGAATTTTCGTAAATAACAATTTCAAATGTATATTATCCCCATATCTATAAAATAAAATTTAAAATTAAAACTTATTTAAATTAAATAATGAAATGTAAAAATAAGAGTTAAAAAAAGTATTAAGAATTAAACAACTTTTATTCGCTTACTCGTGAGCACTTCGATTGGCGTCAACAAATTTTATGTTAATTAATTTATGTCACATAAAAGACTACTATAAATATTCATTTCGAAAGCATTTTGTCGCATCATTCTTGCGGTTTTATTTTAAATCCAATTTGCTTATCCGTATATATATACAATAATAAATGTAGCTTAAAACTTAACACTTTTAACTTATTATATTGGCGATTACTATAATATGTTTAAATTTTATGTAAATTTATATGCACTGGTAATAAAAATAAAGAGCAAAACGTTCTAAATCACGAGATTTACTGTAAAATATTGTTTTTATTGTGAAGTAATCTTAAGAAATATAAGAGTAGAGTTATTACCATTATTTTTCTCAGCGAAGAGGATCTTATACTAACAACCTTAATTTGGGGAATCTAAACAGCACAAATGTAATCAATTTTTCCCTGTCAGACAGACTTGTGCAACAAGTGTTTTTTCGTGTGTGACGCGTCTTTTAAGGTTCCCAGTCTGTGTAAATTTACATAAGTAAGTTTTAATAATATATTAATAATTTTATATAAAAAAAAAATATAATTATTAAAAATAATTATATTAATTATTAAAAAAAATAAAATATAAATATAATTAATTCTTTTAATATAAAAATCAGCTTCACGCTGTATGTATGAACGGAGTGTCTTAACATTAGATTTCCTCTGCCTTATATGCGAGATACGCGAGTGAAAATGAAAAAAAATAGTGATTGATTCGATTAATAAATAAAAGAACAATCGCCAATATTGAAAAGTAAATAAAAACGATATAAAGCAATTCTTACGCAGTACCGCTCCGGATATGCGAGAGGTATTTCTCAGCTTGTCCTGATTTCCGAGGGACCTCAATATAGATGTCGAATATTAATTTAAAGCTGATATATCAATGATGCGATTTTTATTCTTTCATCGAATTCAGTCAGTACAAAGAAATATTTTTGTTAGTAAACTGGATATTTCATATACGAATACTTCTATAGGTACATTCTTATATAATGGAAGTGTCTGTCTGTGATTTCGAAATAACCATGTTTTTTTAAGCGTTTAATTTAGTTATACGATACTAAAACACAAGCAAATAATTTTAAGATGTTTATCTGTCGGTCTGTGTTTCTATTTGGGGTTATTCTCCGGAACAGCTGAACCAATTTCTTTTCACTGACAATTAGCGGTTATTATGCTTTGTGCGTCATTTTTGGTGCATTTTATAAGAGCAGCGTAATCAAAACAGGTTTATTATTTACGTGCAGATGCTACAACTTTATTACAATGGATTTTTTGAGTTATGAGAATAAAAAAACATGCAATAATTAGTCGAGGTTGTTGTTGAACCACTGCGTGCACCTAGTCCGTGTTCTACTGTGCCATGATAGCGTTAGTTTTAAAAATCATTGATTTCAATTCAATTATAGCTTACACTATGTTTTAACATTTTCCATATAAAATACATTATCTCTTTAAATTTTTCGATAGATAACTTTAGCTTAAAATATCTGAAAAATATCTACTTCCTAGACTCTACTCTAGCCTAGAAAATCCCGTAGAAATCATTTAAGCGATTTCGATATTGGCCCCGATAGTTCGTACAAGTTTCAGCTTTTTAAGTTCATAATATAATGTAGGAGAAAAATTTAAAATTCTAACCGTCACCGACATTTTTATATTATTTGTTTGTATAAATACAGATCAACCAATTGATTTGAGGTCAGTCGTGAATCATGGTCATAAGAGTGTGACGATAAACGCGACAGGTTGCGGGTTCCCACTCGAGGAAATAAAATATTTAATATTTTCACTTTTTCCCTGTAGTAACGAAGCAAAGCAATGCCTCCAGAATTCAGCAAAAAGTGTCCTCAAATATATCTACAAATACAGCGTTTTACGCCGCGTAGTTCCTGCTGTGCGGTGTCCAGCTCTCAGTCACTCAGTAACGAAAGACTATAATATTGTAAAGATTTACCTTCGAGTGGATTTTGGCATCAGAAATATTGCTTCTAGTAAGAAACATACCAACCGGCCAATAATTGCTATTGACAGGTTTATCGATTAAGCTCTAGCTTAACAGATATATTACAAGTTATATTTACGTTTGAGACCCTAGGTAATACCATTACATCAATAATTGTAGATAACATCGTGTAGGTATACCTACACGTAGATGAATTGAAACCCTCTTGGATGATTCATTCATGCTTATATCCTCGATAACCTGAACTTGTGTAATTGAAATTGATGATATTATTTATTAATAGTATTTTAAATAACTGCTATTATTATTATTTTTTATGGAAATAATAATATAAAAAATGTAATTTATACTTTTTATTTCATACGTTTATAAATATTTTTTGATAAAATAAAAATTTTGCCATACATTAATATTATTTCATTAATAAATATATATTAAAAACACCTTACAATTTTAAATCTAAGTATACGTATTTTTTTTCAATTTATCTAAATTTTAAACCTTAAAAATATAATTTTGGTATATAACAAAATAAGAAGAGAGAGACTATTCTAAATAGAGGAAACTAACCATGCTCGATACAAATTTAAAAAAAATCATTCCACGAGTAAGAATAGTACTCAAATTAGTACATAATCTATCAAAGTCTGACATTTAAAGGAAAAGGAGAGGAATTTTACATTTTAAAGAATAGTAGGCACAGGAAACGTAGTCTTAATTCACTTCCGTCCCCTCTTTCCGCTGATTGTTGGATACACTGACCTCAGCGCCATGATTTTTCTCCCAGAGCGCGGAAATGAAAATATTTAAATAATTTCCCCAAATGTGGTTAGATTACTTACAACATTGCTATAAAAGTCAGATGTTGTCGAATTGAAGAGTTTATTGTTTAGCAATAAATTATAAAACAAGTGAAAAGACGTCGAAATAAATAAAATAGTATACAGTACTTTAGTGGTTTTTGAGCTATAATAAGATAATAGTGGATTAATTAAAACTTTAAACTCTTATCCTAGTTACTAAGTCGCACGGCATCCAATTACTTAACCCTAAAGTTTAGATAAACTTTCAATATAATATTGCTAGTATTTTGCTTAGAATTTGTGTTGAATATACTCGTATGTATAAGGTATCTTCATATAGGAGATGTAAATGTTGTTTATATTTAATTAGAAGAAACATCGATGATTAGGTATTATTGTATTTAAAGATATTTTTTATTATAATGAGGGCGCTGTGGCACTGTGGATGCTATGACTTGAGCGATGGAGAGTGGAGAACAGAGTGCCTTAACACTAGGTTCCCTCTGTCTACCCTGCTACATGCGGGATACAGTGTGGAATTGGAAAAAAAATTTTTGTATTGAAAATTCGGAGTGAATTTAATATAGCTGGCACATAAAATAATTATTTAAATGAATGTAAATAAGTTCCTCAAAATAATATTTGTGGTTCTTGTTTCTTAGCAATATCCAATTTGTCAGACTGATAGTTAAATACCAAATAAGCTTTTTTGTTTTAAATGTAACCATTTAAAAAATAATGAAGAAGATTACTTTACTTTTTTTTTGAGAACGATGAAGAAATTTATTTTTAATCTGTTATGTAATTAACTTAGGGCTTACTTAAAACTATATTTATATTTGAACTCGAAATGATCGCGAACACAATATCACCTGTATTTTTAATTGAAATTAACGTAAATCATCGTTTATAATCCAAACGCTAATAACGCTCTAATGACAGTAACCAGAGCACTGTGGCCAATTAAATTAATGATAATTTAAATCAACTTATATAGAAATCACAATGGCGTCGTTTGTGAAACACATTCCGAACACAAAAGCGTTAATCGAACTAATGAATTCGGCGCTATTCACATGAACCTCTTTATTTTACAGAAGAATTTGAATAGAATTCGATTTTCGATATATTACTAGATCAAAAACATTATGGTATAAATTGACAAAAGCTATAGTAATAATAGTTCATTTTTAAATTTATTCTATGACAATAGGGTTATAAATAAAACAAAAATAATATTTTTTTATTTAAATACATTCAAAGTTTATTTACATCTGATTATATTAAAGTATTGTATTGAATATTCTATTTAAGAAATAAACATAAAACTTTGTAAATGCTCATCGAAAACATCTAAGCCCTCCTATCTGTTCCTAGTCCTTATCAGAATTTACTAAAAGATTACTACGATTTACTGTATAATATTTATAAGGGAGACTTGAGTCTAGCCATCAAATATGTAATTTTTCCAAAAGGCCGGAAGCACGAAGCTTATTATAACTTAGAAACAAGCTAATAATATACAAAACGTCCATTAAACCCCATCTTCTTCCTACGCTAGTGTGATGTTCAAAGGTAGAAAATAAATTCTTTCGAATCGCATCAGGCTGCCCCCGAATGGACTACATGGAGACTTTAAACTGGAATCTATTCAAAAACACTGCAAAGGCTTATCTAAGGTCCACTTTTATCGCGGAGGCTCCCCTGTGTATTGCGATATTCCACATTACACCCCTGACGCGAGACTCTAGCTCAGACTTTCATTTAGCGTCTTAATAGATTTTGACGAGGCCATTACAATCGTTAATGCCTCGTATGTAGTTAAATTGCCGCTATGGCACAGTGTCATAAACGTGTGACTGTAATCGCGATGGTTATGGGTTCGATTCCCACTCGGAGAAGTGAACAAAAGAATATCTTAATACAAGGTTCCTTCTGCCTGTCTTGCTATATGCGGGATACGCCGCAAAGCTGAAATAAAATGTAGTTAAGAAAGTACTTCCACAGATACAAGCACAACATAATCACCGTCGACGAAGAACTCCAACTTATTTGACGGCTTGATTGCATGTTGGCGATTGTTAAACTATCTTAGATTAGTTTAATTTGTCTCCAGTGGCGTCTATAGGTCAGGCTATTTACTTAGAATAGGGAACCCCTCACCACCTTCTGCTCTGGTATCGAGGTAAGATACGGCGTTGAGTCCCGCCACTCAACACGTTATGAAAGTGGGAAGCGGAGTGTTTTAACCTCTACATGCGGAAGTCTACCTTCCTATATGCGGGATACAAAGTGAACTGAGAAAAAATATATATTAAAAGTTAGTGAAAAGCCCTAATGCTTCTACTTCCACAATAATGAACATATCAGCGACGCGGGCGGCAAAATATATATCCCAGAAGACAGCCGTGTGCTAAATTTAAAAATGCAATGAATCTATTTGTCAACGATATTAAATTTTAAACTCGTTTCAGCATGTAACACTATTATTAAATTTGTTCGTGTCTTTTAGGTAATAAAATTGTAAGTGAATAGGGATTTTATTATAATTTTATTAAAATTTATATTGAGATAGTATGATAATTTGGTTAATTAAGAAAGAAAATTTAATATTATAGATTTTTTAACCACTTTTTGAATATTTTAGAAATATTGTGGGTTGAATTGTAAAAACAAAAACATTTTGAATTCTCAAACATATCCCCGCTATATTCCACTTTTGTATAGACATTTACAAATTTCCCAGCTAGATATGCCGTTTAAGTAATAAAAAAACTAATTAAATAAGCAAAAATTTAAATTTAGCAAATATTCTCAGTTCAAAATATAGAAACATTATTAAATTAAATTGTCTTATCTATACCACTAACCTGAAAGCATACTTATCTAATGTTCACATACGACAGTACTTGCTACGCAAATCTTCAAACGGCTTAATCACTCGGTAATACGCATTCAGGTCTCTCTAATCGCTACCAATCAGTAATCAGCTACGAGGACGTCTACAGACATCGGTTGGATAGAGATTACATAATAATGGTAGCTAAGGACGGTCTTTTTTACTATTTTAATGGATATTTTAAAGTAATTAGAATTGTATATCGTAGTTTAGTGGCGATTATTTTTCTTGAAATAAATCTGGAATATATAGTTAATTAATTTAATAAATATTCGTAAAATTCTCAACATAGAATCTCGTAGACTTGATCTAATATGTAAGGTCAGTCGTGGGGCAGGGGCGCAAAGTGGGACTGTAAACGTGATTGTGGATTCGATCTTCACTCGAGGAAATGAAATATTTATTTAAATTTATATTTTCATTTCTTAGGTCTGGTGTCTCCAGAATTCAGCGAAAAGTGGTAACAGAGTGCTTTTTTTATTTATTTTATTAATACCATTTAAAAATACATAAAAAAAGTTAAACTATGTCGTGCAAAACTCTAAACCTTACTCTGCCTAGCTAAATATTTTCTTTCCTAATGAATTTAACCATCCAAAAAAAAAATACTATTTCACTATAATAAAACCAACATCAACTAAAAAAATAATGACACCGAACAAGTCGTCAAGATGAAGAGCTCAAGTGTAAACAGTGCATTCTAAACTTATGAATGGTGTTACATTTGTCAAGGGCTTGCGTCGGGTTACCATAAACTATATATACATCTACATACATAACGTTTCGTTTTAGTTATGCTAGAAATTAACCTTACAGTCACATACTATTCCCTTTTCGTTTACTTCTTAATACTTATTAAAAAGATATATAAGCTTCATGCTTTATCCCGCACGTAGCAGATAGGTAAAGTAAGCCTAGTGTTAAAACACTCTGCTCCCTACTTTCCGCCGAATTTTAGAGGAATTGCCTATTGAGTGACAGAACTCAACGCCTCGCTTTGTAAATAAAATAAATAGATGTATTTTATTGATTTAATCAGCTTCACGATGTATCCCGCACCCAGTATGGTAGGCAAAAGGAACCTAAAGTCTAGTGGGACGCGCTTTCCCTTAAATAAAGAAAATAAATATATTTTATTGACAATAATAAATATCTTCTTTGCCTCAAACTACTTGTAAATATATGATTCAGCACAACTGCTCGGTGCAAGCTGTATCCGTTAGCAAACATAAATTAGCAAAATGTCGGTAGAAATAAACAGAATTAGTTAGAGCCCGTCGAGCGTGTTTGAACGTACCCGTACCACGTCACTATTCATTACTTAAAAGCACATTTAAGAACGTATATTCTAAGTTTAGAAAATGTATTTTGATATATTAATTTAAATATTGGTTTTATATGAAATAAATACTGTTTTAATTAATTAATAAATAAAATAAATACAGTATAAATTACTGTAATAATAACTTAAACTTAAAAATATTATCAGTTTTACGTTGTTTCCCGCACAAAAACATATTACACCTTAGACTGCCCCCAGATTTTTTATAGAACTTTTCGAGAAATAATTATAAATTACAAAGTGAGTGTTGATGCAATGATAACATGAGTTACCGATGTCACCAACCCCTCAACGGTAAATGAATCAGCCCTCCGGCGTGAGACATTGGGGTGTCAGGATATTCAGAATATGTGCTAATACCACACAAAAGCAGGAACAGAGTTAATGATGCGAACATAATTCCCATTCATCTTCTATTCGATGGAAAATTCCTAACAATACTTCACAAAATCTACCGCTTTATATGGAATTTATTTTGGTTAAGTTTAAAAATGTTTTTAATATTTATGAAAACTTTTATTAATTCTAATAAGCTTGGTAAAAACATGCCAGTCCCCATTTGCCTATTTCAAAGACATTGCGTATTGATGGCGTAACTTAACACCGTACATTGTAAACAAATACTTCAAGGAATGAAGGTGTTAATAGTATAATTTAATCTGAATCTTTACTGTTCCTCATAAATTCATGTATATTGAGTTATAAAACACGCAGTGAAAAAAGTGAAAAAATATTAGATGACCTCTTTATTGCCCGCTATGATCGTTTTACGGTTATTTGAACGTAAAGGTGGAATCAAATTTAAAAAGCTAATTTGCAGGCGAGTTATATTGTATATTTTTCCTATATTTATTTAAGAGAAGATAACCCTTATAAAAATGTTAGTGAATTTATAAAATTTGGAATATTTTTTGAAGTAGGTACGTTGTTAAAATATCATAAAAAAATGTAACGGCAAGGACGATGTGAAAATATTTTTTTTTTAGTAAGCTGTATAATTTATTGCTTTTTTGTGTATTTTACGTTTCAATTTAGTATTTTGTTATGTTATTCGTATTTTTTTAGTTTTTATAATTTTGAGAATGCGGCAGTAGTATCTTCGATTTCGACTTGGGGGAGTGAATTATGTTCATTTTGTTGCTCTGGTTAATGAAATCTAGTGGAAAGTGAGAACGAGGTTCCATGACACTAGAGCATCTTTCTTATTGTCTCTGCTATATGGATGGAGTTGAAAAAAAAAGGTTTATGTTATACAAATTTTCACGATATAATTATAAAATAATACAATTAAACGCTACGGACAACATCAAAGTTCTTTGAAGAATATCAACGTAAAATTATGTATATTTATTCAATAAGGCTTTCAAAATATTCGCTCATAATATTTACCTGAGGAAAATAAAACATTATTTTTACTTATTTTTTTTAATAAAATTATAGACCCTAAAAGTATAGCAATATTTAATAGATATTTTAATGGACAACAACTCATCAGAATTGCATATATGAAAAGATTATTCAATGAAATTATAATAATCAAAGCGATTAAATTGATGTAAGACCGCAATCGTGCTCAGTCGAATGCAATTGTTTGATTCTGTTCAATTATATTTGTGGCGTTATTTTATATTATCGAACTTTAAAAATGTTAGTCGAATTTCACATACTTTAACCAAACTTGAATATAATATTCTTTTATTAGCTTCTAGAGTACCCTGTACATAGTAGGAAAGGCAGAGGGAGAGGGAATCTATTGTTAAGACGGTCCGTTCTCTACTTTCCGTCAAATTCTGGAGGCATTCTGTGTTGAGTGGCGGAACTCAACACCGCGTTTTGGTGAATGTGTAGTTTCATATCTATATTTTTTAAAATCTAGTCTTAGTATAAGACAACATTTCTAAAATTAGCTTCATACTGTATCCCGGACGAAGCAGGGTAGGCAGAGGCAACCTAGTGGGGAACACTACTTTTCGCCGAATTCTGGAAGCATTGCGTGTTGAGTGGTCCACCACCAGTTCCAACTGGTCGCCGCATTTTGCCTCGACACTAGACCACATTATTTCTATTTTTTATAAAATTTAGTGTGTATGCGGTTTAAAGGCATGTTGGAATGAGCATGGCACCTAGGGACGGAGCGACCCTTATCAAACGCCAACCGATTACAACCGGATCAACCGGACAAATGGAATGTGTAATTATCTGCATGTAACTAATCGTGTGCGCGAATATGTGCTACATATGATATTCATATAAAGATTTATTGCTATTGGAAAATGGCGGAATACTGCATTAGTTTGTGAACTACGATTTAATTTAAAACATGTCGACGAATTATTTTAGGATCCTAAATGTGGTTCCAGGGTGTGATTATAAACACGACGGCTGTGAGTCAGGGGGGTGAAATATTTAAAGCACAGCGAGGAGATCAAACTCTTACAGGCCATAGGACAAGAATTTGGCAAAAAATGAGGTACGGAAGTGTGTTATTGGGAACGGGCTTAACACTAGGGTCCCAAACTTCTTTTGCCTATCCTAAGCTAAATACTCCTCGTTTTTAACACAAGTTACGTTAAATATGCTGCGATTTTAAATTTAAATGAAGATAATAATTTACTCAATACATCTTTATATATCTGATATAATCCTTATGTCCTGATAAAACGGAAACTTAATATTATTGAACATGTAATATCGAAAACAAAATATTTGCGAGATCTTTTTATGAAAACCCGCGGCAAACAAGGTAGGGTCCCCACTGTATACATTACCCCTGTGGAGTATTCGTGAGAATGAACAAAAACAAGTAAAACAAAGTGAAAACATTGTCGTTCTCGCGTGTATTACCTTATTTGAAGTTATTCCAGTCCACAGCAATGTTTCGTTAGGTAACCAACTATGGACTTTTCCAGTTTTATGCTTTCAAATTTTAAAATAAATTTGCCACTTGCAGAATGTGGAGCGAGTTCTAATTGAATCCATTAAGCTTTTACGACTTTACTACGTGTGAAATATATTTGGGTCGTCCCACTCTTCATATACGAATATGAGCTGTTGCAAATGTTGTTGAGCACGAGTGAATTTATAGAAAAATGTACTGAGAATATTAATTCCGTGTGTGAACCTAAATTACTCTATTTCAAATAAGAAAATAAAAAAGAAAACAATATAATGTTACAAATTTTCCATATGTATCGTATATCACAGCTTTTGGGTAGGCTGTGAATAAAAGTAAGATTTAAAAAGGATAAACTAGAAAAATCCTGGCTGTTATCTCATGAAACACGGCCACCGACTGAGCCCGACACAACTTAATCTACGCAACAATAACAATGTGTTTTACTTCTTTTGCACTTATTTTTGCTCGGAACATTTACACGAATATTCCACAGAAATAAACCACGGCTTACAGCTTTCGTATTTGTTTAGTTTCGTATTAAATATCGAAATGCTTATTTCTCATATACACTCATTAATATAAAGTTTGTAAACGTTGTGTTTAAAAGGATAAAAAGAAAAAGGTATCTTTATTAGCGTCTTGTTGTATCCCGCACACATCAAGATAGGCTGAGGGAAGCTACTTAGTGTTAAGACACTCCAATTTCCGCTGAATTCTGGAGACATTGCGTGTTGAGTGACGGAGCTCACCGCCGTGTTGCTTCGACGATATTATTAAATATTTAATTTTTTCGAATGACCTTTAAAAAATATCTAAAATATATAATATCCATTAATATTGAAACAAGAATATGCGTGTGTTTGAATTCTTAGATTGATATTGACTTCATCTCGTGTCGGTGTAGGTTGCACATATATATTTACTCTTATATCTTTCTTTGTATCGATGAGTGAGCTATTTTATTTCCTATTTCGAGTTTCATTTAAATTTGAATTTGCTGACTTTAGTTCGTTGATAATAAATTGAATATATAAACAATGTTGTTATAAGCTGAAAGCTTAAAAGTTACATTTTTCACCTACGTGGTTAAACAACTCACGACGTTTATTTCCGTATACCACACAAAATTTCTAAATATATGGAAACCAGAGAAGGTTGCAGCTTTTATATGTGTAGTCAATAAATAATTGAATGAACAATTCTATGCTATCTGTTTTCATGTATTTTTTATTCCACATTGTAAAAATCATCGAATGTTTTAATTGAATATTTTTTGTTCCATTCAATTGTAACCATGTCATAAGTTTTGTAAAGCTCTGCAAACAGTTATGTTAAAATGACTCATTGATATTTCAATATTATTCGTTCAGACTAGTTACAACATTTTACGAAAATATTATTTCTTTTCGTGAAAAAGTCATGTCAAATATATGTATGTGTAATTAATTAATGTTTCATATATTATTTTTCATATTTTTCATATAAAGAGTTTGAAAATGTATGAACCACTATATAAAAATCATCTATATTTAATAAAACCGTAAAAAAAATCTATCGTTCGTCTGCCCGTCCGTTCGTCCGTCCGTCCATCCTCTTCCTCTGAATACATTTAAGCCGCGCATAGAAAAAAATGAATTCATATTTTTATAACAAACATCCCCTATTTTTCTGTGTCAAATTCTTGCTTGCACTACCTAGAATAATAAACAATTATTAATAAACAAAATAATCACAATAAACACAGTCTTATTATTAACTAGCGGACGCGCGCAGCTTCGCTTGCGTATTTAGGGGGAATTCTAATATCCTATGAAACATGTGTTCAATTAAATATTTTTAAGAGTCTAAATTTCAAATTTTATAAAAATCGGTGGCCATTTAAAGATTTTTCCATACAAACTTTCAACCCCTTATTTGCACCCTTAGGGGGAGAATTCTAGAAAACGATGAAACACGTGTTCAATTAAATACTTTTAAAAATCTAAATTTCAAATTTTATAAAAATCGGTGCCGATTTAATTTTTTTTCCATACAAACTTTTAAACCCCTATTTCACCCTTTTAGGGCTAAAATTTTTCAAATTCCCTTCTTAGTGGATGTCTAGATTACGAAAGTAAACATCTGTCCAAATTCCACGTTTCTACGTACAGCGGTTACGGCTGTGCGTGCGTCTTACCTCAGTCAGTGAGGACAAGTCCTTTTGTATATATAGATAATCATCCCATTACTTCCCTCCTAAAATGGTATCCCACTTTAGCAGGGAAGTAATGGTTTTTTTTTTTTCACAAGTAAGAAGTGCACAAGCTCTTAACTGCCCATTCGGAAATAAAGCTAGAAAAATAAAACAACGAGCACAATCGCAGTTCGCGCTATTTTTTCTCAATTAAACATGAATCGCGATAGAGTTTGCATTCGCGCTTTCCTCGTTGTATTCTATACAGTGTAGTTGTTTTTATGAACATGAACTGTTTCATTATTCGAAAATGGTTCCATTTGAAATTTCGACGCAAACAACAGTTTTAAAGATTCATACTTTATACGTATGTCTGTGGGAGGATAACTACTTCTGTGGCACACAGTATGTCTTTTGTATTATGTTTTTTTATAAAGTACTTTTAGTTCTTTTGATAGCTTTTAGTTGTGTCTGATGAACTTTTCTGTTCAAGTTTCTTTGTAAAATAATATTATAAATATTACTCATATATGGTTTTTTGTTTTTTTATTATTATTTTATTTAGCTGTATGTATGGGGATACATAGCTTAGTAGATAGAGGGAATCTGGGAACCTAATTATTTCGGCCCCAATAACGTACTTCCTTTAACCATTTTTTGTCGAATTCTGAAGGCATTGCTTCGACACCACAAATAAAAGAAATAGTTGCTCTAAATTAATGATTTGGTACAGAACAAAAAAATTGGCAGTTAAAGAGTGATATCCTTCACATCAATTAAGCAAAGAAGATAAAAATATTGTCAATGAATTCAACTGATATTTAATGCAAAAGTTTAATGATGGTGTAAAATTACATAAAATTAATATATAGTTAAAAGTCTGTTCACATAATTATTATATGAAACTGCCGCCAACGATATCTTAGTTGCTTCGCGTACTGCCCTGGATTCTATATTGACATATATCAATCCAAAACACAAATATTAATTCTATGTAAATTAAAAAAACATAATCTTTGTGTTGTACGCTATAAATAACTATATTATATAACTTGTTCTACTTTTGTACCACTAAAATACTTTCTACAAATAAATCTAATAAATATTTAAACAAATAACCTTTTACCTGCATTCTAATTGTATGCACATTTATACAATTTAAACAAAATATGTCAATATTAATAGAAATATATAATATAAAAGGCCAAAATAGAACATTGTTAATCTTTACCTATTGTGGTGTATAGCTGATTTAGAACTATTCAATTTTCGTTATTCCAAATGAATACTAAATCGGACGTTAACTGCGAACCTATTCGGAACTGAGCTCACAATTAACAGATGTCATATTCAATTTACAACTATTAATATTCTACAATAAGTCTTAACTAGTACTTATTATTCTATTCTTGTTTTAGATTCGTATTAAAGTTTATAATATGTTTATAGTTATTTGTTATTTTATTTGCTTTAAGAATATTAGATCTAGACATTATAAAGACGTTCGACTAGTCCTTCGACAAAAAATGTTTTATGTTTTTTTCAATCTGTAAATCCTGAAAAGCTTTTATTGAGCTGGATGTCTTACTTAAAATCATGCTTAAGAATAATTAAGAACGTTACTTTCAATTTTAAGTCAATTATTATTTTTTTTACATAAACCTATTTACAATTATATTAATAAATCACCAATTAAAATGTTATTACAGTGAAAATTGCTTAAATTTCATAACAAAATATAACAATACTTTAATGCTTTATTTTATTAATATGATTAATATTATAATTTACAGTACCATTATTATTTTAGCAAGCAGGAGGGACCGACGGATTATCCTTTAGAGGGCCAGAGGGAGCGGATCCTCTACGACGTTGGACGCAATTAACTCTCGACATGTTTCAATTTACACTCGCAAATACAAACCCTACAACCGCTATTGTTTGCTCTTATACCACTCGTGTTCTGAAACATCGATAGATAAATGACAATCTTCATTTTATATATTTTATTATTATAAATATTGTTTATTTATATGTAACTTCTAATGTTTAAAAAATTAAATGCAATATAAAGATTATTAATAAACAGATTATTATTAATTTAGGCTCGCTGTACAGTTAAGCAGTGTGTTAGACAAACATATAAATTTCCACATAATTTCATTAGGAAATTGTTTATTTTGTAACAAACACAACGTTTATTTTTTATTTAAATATTATCTAATTTAATATTAAAATGGCCAGTAAGCATTCTAATTACACGACGCCACTAAAAATATGCTAGCACTTGAATAACCCGAATATCTCACACGAAGTGTTGTCGCAAACACTCCAGATAATTAGAACTCGTCCTAAATTATTCAAACATAAAAATTTTAAATACTTTTGCAACATTCTGCCCCAAGGGGTATACATTTCAAATGTAATATATGCTCTGGGATTGAATTAATAGTTCTAATACTATAAGGTATAGGTACTATTAATATATAATATTTCATATATATATTATTAATTTGTTTGTTTTATTTTAAATAAAATAATCTCTTTACGTACTTAGAAAAGATAAAAATATGTCAAAAGCTCTATTGATATTTTCATTTTCATTTGTGAGATTTTTAATATACAACTTTAATTGTTTGTTTATGAAATCTAGGATTATATTTCGAAACAAATATAATATGTGTCATGAACATCAGAGGGCATTTGTTTTTTGCCTGGACTATTTAAGCAATTTATTTATTTGTTAAAATCTATGTTTATTTTTTGTAAATTTATAAATTGTTTTATCTTACAGTGTTTTACAGCCACGAATGAGTTTTTGGAGGAATTATTTTATAAAATTTGTTAATGTTTGTATGTCCATAATTGAATATAATAAAATTTACATTCACTATATCCCGTGCCAACACTCCGTTGCCAACTTTCCGCCGAATTCTGGAGACATTGTATGTTGTGAGTGGTGAAACTCAACGTTTGTCTCGTTACCAACGCAAGAAAATGAAAATATCAAATATTTTTAATAATATATTAGGTACCTATATCAAATATTTCATGATGATAAACAAGTTATTTTTCTGCGTTTCTAAGATCAATGTTAAAGGAGTGATTATTTTCACAAAAGAAGAATATAACAAAATAGTTATTGTGAAAATAACCTGATAACCTGATGCATGCATGATATTTACAGGGTAATTTACGTCAGGATCATGTATTTGCTCATTATTGACACATTACAACTCACTGGTCGTCAGATTTAATTGATCCAGAACGGTATCATTTATATTTTTATTCATTGCATTATTAATAAAAATAATGTAAGATTTAAAATTATTAATATCGATTTATGCTCCAAAGAAATATATAATTAATATTTCTATATTAGTTCCAAATAGGTATATTTTAAATATATTTTTTGAACATAGTCACTTTTGAGTTTATTCTCTGCTAGTTTTGAGAAGTTGTATACTGGGCAGAGCAATTAGCGTTCTTTATATTTGAATGTAAAGTCATCGCATGAAATTAAACCTTAGGACCGGCGCCACAATAGTATAAAAAAATATTAAACAAAAATGGTGTCAGTTTGCAACTGTGCTATTTAGCGATTTTGACGTATTCAAGCTGTTTAACACTAGAAGCGCCGCCGTCCCATTTTTGTCCCAAACGCAAGTTTGATTGTATATAACTTTTTTATTTGTTAATTTATGTTGATGAAATTTTTTTACTATTACCAATTTTACACCTTTATTTAATTAAAAATATAAATAATTTCATACCAGTCATACTTTTTGAAAAAAAATTAGATATACCTAGAACTGCNTGGTGAAACTCAACGTTTGTCTCGTTACCAAAGCAAGAAAATGACAATATCAAATATTTTTAATAATATATTAGGTACCTATATCAAATATTTCATGATGATAAAGAAGACATTTTTCTGCGTTTCTAAGATCAATGTTAAAGGAGTGATTATTTTCACAAAAGAAGAATATAACAAAATAGTTATTGTGAAAATAACCTGATAACCTGATTAAACATAAATGGTGTCAGTTTAGCGATTTTGACGTATTCAAGCTGTTTAAAACTCAAAACCTTTAAAATGCAGACATTATTATTTTTTAGCACAAATGAGTTTTAGATTAATTTACTATTTATATTTTTTCAAAGCCACCTTCATGCTTGAGCCAAAAGACAAAAACAGAATCATAATTAGGGTAGACTGGGTGCGGATGTAGCAATTTTCATTTTCCTTTTACAAAGCTTAAACATAAGCAATGATCAAAGCCTATTATATATTAAAAGTAGAGGTAAACGTGTAGATAATTGATGATGATTATTAGAACAGTTTGTCAGGAATATTTCATACCACGGACGATTGTAACATAAGTTATAACAAAAACAAAAAACCTAATAAAAATGAATCAAAATATGTATACTTTAACAAATCAACAACATCTAGGATCAACTAAGCAGTGTTATGATTTTAAATTGAATTAAACCTAAATAAATCTATATAAATAATATTTATTCTATAATAACTTTTCTTATAATTTTAACTCGAGTATATTTATCTTTTGATTACTTAACTTGAGTTTTCAAAACACAAGATCCCTTACCAGCATAGGTAGTGCGGGAAAAGTAACACAACATTAGCAATCGTGTCAACCTAAGGTCACTACCGTGGCTATTTTCGATAATATTCGAGCTGTTACCTGTTACCCTGTTACTACCGTACCCAATCTCCCCTACTGAAACAATATCATTGAAATAAAAATATCTTATAAATTGTCAATTAAGTTATTTACTATTCAAATAAAAATTATTATTAAAAAAGTTAATTGGTATTTTAGATAAGTAAATACATATGGTGTCCTAAGTTGTTGTTCAGTTTAACAAACTGTAATATTGTAACTCATAATCAAAGTTTGTTGAAGCGGATGTTATAAGTTTACTCAATCAATATTCAAGTTGATGTAGTAAGTTCCAAATTGCTCCGATATCAACTACTTGAGTGCCGTCTGTGGACATTGTTGATCGCCTCTAAGATCAACTTTTTTATAGATAAGCTTTGAAAATTATAAAATATAAAACAATTTTAAATACATTAAATAATAAAATTTCATAAACATAATCTCTTATAAAAAAATCAGCTTCACGCTGTATCCCGCATACAGCAGGGTAGGCAGAGGTAACCTAGGCAGAGGCATTGTGAAGAGTAAAACACAGCATATTATCATCGGTAAATATAGCAAGATAACATATACTATATATAAATATGTACTTAGGTATATATATGTATGCTTAATGCAATATTCCTTCCAGACTATGTTATTCTATCACTAGAAATACCAAAGTAGTTAGAAATTCAGTTGCTAGGAAAGCATCGATATTTTAATATGCAAAGTGTAAACATACATTCAATTCCTCTTTTGTTGTAACTAGTGATATACAACGAAAGCTCAAAAAACATGTTTAAATCAAAGGGGGGTTTTAGTTATTTTCAACATTATTTTTAAATATATATTATGCTTTTTTTCAAAAGTATTGTATTACATCTTTAAATTTTGGTACACGCAAAACGCAATATATTTTTTTAATCATAAAAATTAAATTAAACATTTTAGTGAAAAGTACTTTATGACGTAACAGATATTTTTCCATTTTAGTAATGATTTAAACACTTTTTGCTAGAAAGGAAACCACTATAAGAAAATATATTTTTTGAGGCCAGTCGTAGCATAGCGGCACAAGCTTGTGAACGCGACATTTTGTGGGTTTGATTCCCACTCAAGGAAATGTAAAATATATTATTTTTATTTCTTCGCTCTGGTGCAAAGAAGAGCAAACGAGCCAAAGCGCGTCGTTGAGTTCCATCACCCAACACATAATGCCTCCAAAAATCGGCGAAAAGTGAGGAGCAGTTTATCTTAACACTCTTACACGCGGGATACAGCGTGAAAATAAAAAAATATAGGTTAAATACCTAATAAACGTATCTGATTCTTAGAAACCTACAGATCTCGAAACCGTGCGGCGAGGGCTGCTAACAACGCGACTGGCGGGCATTACTAACGGGCCATTAGAGTTCGTTCAGGGCGCCGCGCCGGTGTAGACGCCAGGCTTAACAGACAACTCTCCTCGCTTAACAGACTAAGCTCTTATTCTTGAATTGTTAAATCGATAAACGTTTGACTGATTTATTATTGTAGAATCTATTTTGATTTAGACGCTATAAGGGAATGTGCTTGTGCATGTAATGGCTCTGGGATCTAATTCCCCTTATACGAGTATATGTCATATTTATGAGATGTTTACTTATCTTATATTTGAAATATAATTATAACTGCCAATATCGAACAGGAAATATGTCTGTGTTGAAAATTCTTGTCCAAAAAGGTGAATAACATACTATAATATTCACATGCCAAGACTATGAAACCAAAACACTTAAAAGTTTAGCCATTTCACTGAAATCTTAATATTCAAATCCCCATAGTTTAATTCACATACCGAAATACTTGTTATATCTAAGAACATTTTAATATTATTGTTTCCGAACTTATTTACAAGATAAAGTTTGATATCACAGTGTCGGGAAACTTGCTTCGCAGGAACATGACCGTAACATAAAATTTTATAAGAGCTTTGGACGGAACAGTGTTATAGCTCTCCATATCTCGTCGTTATAATAGCTAGTAGTGAGTAATATTTTATTATTTGCGTAAACAATGTGGGATATGGGATTTTTAGTTATATGACGTAAGTGAAAATAATAGATATTTACTTATTTTTGCTGCATTTTATATGAAATTCGCTGTGTAATCAAAACCTATAAACACAAGTACTTCAACTACATCTACAGTTAAAAAAATTGGCTCGAAATTAGAACTTATAATTGAAATGAAGAAAATAATCTGAAATTAACTTATAAGTATTTTATAGAATAAAATCCTCACAAATATTATATTTGTACCTACTTCATTTCATACAAAATGGGTGCATGTCAACTTGATGAGTTGTACTTTTAATTGTCCAGTTTGCAATGAATAGCTATGATTTTCTTTGATGTATGTATTTTATTTTAGGCTCTCAATTTATCAGTATCGCCATTTCCTGACCTTCGATTAACTTCACAGGTTTTTCTTCGCAGCAATAATTCTCTTCTCTCACAAGGCTCGTCCAAGCGAAAAGGGGAAGATAAAAAAGGTGATCTCAGCACTTTTGTCCTTCCTATAATAAGTGATTTTGAGTTACCAAAAATACAACGTCTAGCATCTATTTGGTATTTAGCTGTAAAATAAAAAGTAAATGTACATTTCTTTAAAAAAGTTATAGATGGATTATTATTAATGAATTATTACAATAATTATTGAATTATTCAGAAAAAATATATAATGATGTAAGGAACATTCAATGGAAATACACAGCATAATTATAATGATACTACATTCTATTCATAAATTAGCTTTAATAAAATAACATTAGCCTTGCTTCTATTGTCATCTATTCTATTGAAACGACATTTGCAAATTGAACATGATAAACATATTAACTGTTTAACCAATCCCTAACAAAATTAAATATCTAAAATGTTAAAAGTCAACTAAATATATTATGCATAATATTACTAAGGGACTCACTTCAATCATCAAATCTAGTGTTAAAACACTCCGCTTCGTACTCCCGTTATTCCGACGGTCTAAATTTTACAAAGAAATTGACTTTTACTGTAAGTCTAGGAAAATATTATAGAAATTAAAAGAAATAGAGAAAGAGAAAGAATTATAGAAAGATCAACTTTGACTTGTCCCTTAGCGTTTGTGTTTTAAAGTATTGAAATTAAACGTTCCACAGTTCAATATTTTTAGCTTAGCTTTTTTAGCTTTTTAGCTTAGCTTTTTTAGCTTAGCTTTTTAGCTTAGCTTTTTAGTTTGGTTTTTTAGCTTAATAAGATGATCTTTGGCAATAATAATTTTATCGGATGGGATGTCTTTGTCTGCTAACAAATTGTCTGAGCCGAATTGTTTCGTACGTAGATTTATTAGTGCGGACCAGACCCTTTTGTTGGATTTTACTATAAATCTTTTCTTATTTCATCAGCTATTAGAATGAGTTTAGATTGATCTATGATCCCTTTTCCATTTCTTGCTTATTTTGAAATTTATGGAAATCATGTTTCTTTTAATAAATAATATTGGGATAAAACCATATCTACAAAATGTAGAGCAATAACAAAATTTTAATTATTTCTATTAGATCTTATATTTATCGGAGAAAAAAGATATCTATAGTAAACATAATTTTAATTGCCTATTTTCATAGACCAATTCGAGTAGTTAATTTTTTATTCGTCTCTTGTAAGTACCGGAATTTCTATTCCACATAAATAATTTTTAATCAATTTTTACAACCAAAATATCCAAATAGAAATTAACTTTTTATATATTATTAATTATATTATTATTTGAATTTGTAAAAAAAATATTCAAACTTTGTAATGATTAAATTTCATTTTTAATATGTATTTTTTATGGGTTGTATCCTAAAAGCTATTAAATTTTTTATATGCGTGCAACCTGACGACGCCACGGTCCCTGCAATACGTTGGCTTTTTTTATGGCTTCTTGTACCTTTCTGGCCGTTTACAGATGTATGCACCTGTTTGGGTTACATAAAATTACATACGGTATAGAAGAATATTTTAATTAAATATTTAGAAAGTAGTGTTGAGTGGCGGAACTCAACGCCGCCCTTTGCCTCGACACCAGTGCGAAGAAATGGAAATATAAAATTAAATAAATATCTCATTTCCTTGAATGGGAATCGAACCCATCACCAGTCGCGTTTACAGTCACATTATGTGCCTACAACTATCCTCTAGCTTCTTAATTCCATTAATTTATATTATAAGAATTATCTTAATAAATAGCTTGCAAACTTTTAATATCGTACTTAATACGTATTTTACAATTTTGTTCTCATATCGTAGTTAATGCAATTTGACAATTGAATTTTTGTATAAAAAAATAATATAGCAATTGTATTTATAATTGTATTTTATACTCTGTATACTTATAATACTGTATACTTTCTTCTTTGTTGAATTCCATTATTTTTTTGATTCCTCTTCCCCCTTCTCTCCTATTTTTGGGTATATAAAGGAGAGTTTCATTATTATTGTCATAGTCACCTTCGATTGATTTAATATAATATTTCAAAATCCTAACATTTGTTATTAATAAATTAATAGAGACTTCATAGAAATAAAATTTCAATATGAACGTGAGGTCGCGAATTTGTCCTTTCATTTATTATAATGCCCTACGGATAGATACCCAAATAAACTTGTATACGACTAAATTGGGTTGTTCCCATAAGGGTTCACCTTGTTATGTGATTGAGATTGCGTGTGTAATGCCACGGAGGTTTTGCTTCGACAAATTATTATAAAACTTCAAATTACTATTTTTGTTTATATATTTACATATTTTGAAAATATTTTGGTATTCCATATTTTTTTATTGTATATCTGTCATTATAATATTACTAGTTCTGTGGTAATGAAAGTAAAATTAATATTATTTTAATTATTAATGAAATATATATACCTACAATTCAAGCGGGTAATGCCTCGGTTCGATCGCTAGTGTTATATAAATAATTCATCATTTTACACTGACTGATACGTGCATAGTATACCTAAGTTAAGCTATTTTCTCTGCTCGTTAATTAGTCCAGCTGTAAGGTATGAATATAGTTAGGAATGTTTTGCTCCGTGTGAATAAATGTCCATTTATTGTAACGTCAGTCGAGGGAAAAGTTTAAATTTGAAATCCTGTTTGAACTTTGAGTCTGCCCTACTTATGAAGCACATAGTTGTGTTGTTTGGGAATATTCTATCACGGAATTTGATAAAACTGGACACATGTGGGCACACTTCTGGATTGAAAGTTATTCTGCTATATATTATGTCTAATTCGTATAAAAATATTATAGATTAAAGTAATAAATCAATTTTATACACACACACAAAATTAATATTTGCATTTCAGTTAAATGAAATTAAAGAAAAAAAAATCTTCTTTTTTTTTAAAGATTCTGTAACGAACTACATGATCGTCGATAAAGTTGTTCAGCACTCCATTTTGTCTAAAGTCGTTTAAGCAAACGACAGACTTTTTGTAAAAGAAGCAGCACGACAATTTGCAAAAGAATTAAAGTTTTAGTGTAACGAGTTGTTATTTACAAAAATAAACATAATTGGAATACCTATTATGGAAAGAATAAAATAATTTCTCGTTTCCATTTTTTGGATCCATCAATTTCGATAATATCGTAAATCAACTAATATTTTCTACTGGAATTAAATAAAACCAGAGGCGAACGTATTTCATGTGTCATACATACAATACAAAGCATATTATAAATGAAAATAACCTGACATATTTTAATTCAAATTTTCAACATTCTAAATAAACTAACAAAATTAAAATCGAATACAAAACTCCAGTACAAAATAAAACTTATTATAACAAATGCAAAAACATTGAACTTAAAAATATCGTTGAAATCCTAGGAAGCAACTTTAAATTGTTCAATATTAAAGTTTGCATTCAAACATTTACAGGCTTAACAATNTTTGCATTTCAGTTAAATGAAATAGAGGAAATAAAATTCTTCTATTTCTTTAAAGATTCTGTAACGAGCTGCACATGATCGTCGATAACGTTGTTCAGCACTCCATTTTGTCTAAAGTCGCTTAAACAAACGACAGACTTTTTGCAAAAGAAGTAGCACGACAATTTGCAAAAGAATTTAACTTTTAGTGTAATGAGTTTGTTATTTACAAAAATAAACATAATTAGAATACCTATTATGCAAAGAATAAAATAATTTCTCTTTTCCATTTTTTGGGTCCGTTAATTTCGATAATGTCGTTAATCAACTAACATTTTCTACTGGAAATAATTAAAACCAGAGGCGAACGTATTTCATATGTCATACATGTAAGCATAGCATATTATAAATGAAAATAACCTGACATTTTTTATTTCAAATTTTCAACATTCTAAATAAACTAACAAAATTAAAATCGAATACAAAACTCCAGTACAAAATAAAACTTATTATAACAAATGCAAAAACATTGAACTTAAAAATATCGTTGAAATCCTAGGAAGCAACTTTAAATTGTTCAATATTAAAGTTTGCATTCAAACATTTACAGGCTTAACAATTCAGACGTTTGGGAGTAAGAGCAGTTGTCTGTCGAGGCTGGCGTCTGCCCCGGCACGGCATGTCGAACGAGCTCTAATGGCCCGCTTTAGCAGTTCCGCTGTTAGCAGCCCTCGCCGCACGAATTACGATTTGCTTTTTACTTGGCTAAGTATTTACTTACTTTTAGTAGTTTAGTTAAAGAAAATAAAAAAGACGATGACATTAAATTAACTAGATTTTATAAAGGTATAGTGTATGTAAACATAATCAATATTTTTCTATTTTTTCAGCGTTATGTTATATCCAGCAAATGCAGGACAAATAGATGGTGTTAAAACACTTTGCTGCCCATTTTCTGGCAAACTTTCAAGGCATTGCGTGTTAAGCGGCGGAACTTAACTCCGGGGTTTGACTGGGCACCAGGGTGTAGAAATGGAAATATGTGTGCCCCTGTGCCATGACTGACCCCTAGAAATTTATTATAAAATAATTGTTTTTAGTATTCAAGTGCGACAATACTACTAAATTACATTATAGGTACCATATTAAAGTATTAGGGGAAATATTGTTACTTAGCAAAGATCCTGTAAGATATGGATGGACCAGTGTAGATTTTCCTGCAAGCTAAAATCATTTTGCATTTTGGACCTTCAGTAAAAATGAAAATGTTACTTTACTTTCATATCCAACGATTTTTGCCACTTCATAATAAATTCAAAGTATTTTAGCGAATACGTAAGTAGCTTTTTAACGGTTTAAACTTTTTTGTACAAGTCATTTCAGTGAGCTTAGCAAATACTCCGGAGGGCTAATACCCATCTAAATAGTAATTTTGTAAGAAAAAAATATTTTAAAATATTATTCTTCATTAATGTTCATTGTAAGCGCGGCGTTGAATTTCATCGCTCAGCGGGTAATACTTCGAAAATTCGAAAGAAAGTGGAGGAACGGAAGTGTCTTAATAGGAACGGAGTGCCTCAACGATAGGTGTCCCTCTGCCTACACCGCTATGTGCGGGATGTTGAAAAAACCCATTATTGTAAACAAAAGCTACACTTGTGGGTGCTTACTTTACATCTTCTCGAGTAACGAACAAACTTAGAAAATTTATAGACACACAGGCTTTATAAGACCTAAGTTCAGAGGTCTCTAGCTCCCGGGACAACAAGTTTTTTCACTTACAATTTGCAGTGTTTTTCAAAAAAGGGGAACTTCTTTAATCTGTATTTATTATGAAATATTTTATCCAGACAGCGTACTGATATATTTTTTATTCTGATACATTTTACGTTTCATTGTTTTTCAGTCTTTAATGATTTAATACATCACCGACTAATTAAAATTTCTTATATTACCTGTTTATTAAAATTCGAATGTAAAGAAAAAAAAATACTTTGCTGAAAAAATGAAATTTTCTTTTCGAATCAAATAAAAAAAATGTATATATATAGTAATATTCAAAACCTAGATTTGAGTTTCGTCCGCTCGCTATAATCCCAAGTAAGGAAAGATCGTTCTCAAATTGTTTTCGTTTTCCGTTCAGTGAGAAACTTCCGACGGGCGACTTAGTGCTGAAATTCGAGCCGCTTATCTCTTGGCCCGGAATCGTAGAGCCTGATAGACCTTCCTTTGCTTTTTACTTACGTATTTCTTGAAAATACAAATATATGCATTATCTATGTGATTTTATGGCGACAAAATAGTGTCAAATACCACCATTCTATATGCACGGCTTCAAATGATGGTGGAATTAATTGACGTTTTATATACAAATGCAGATTTTATTTATAATCTAATGTTGGCAGTGTCAAGTATATACCTATTATTAGTAGTTTGAGTTCTGTCTTAAAACGAAAAGTTACGGACACAGGACGGACACAGAAATAAAAAGCATTACTTTAAATATAACATTTAAAAATATTATTTTTGTTTTGAGGCTAATATAGAGTGAAAGGTCTGTGAAATATTGAAATAAACTTTTGCAATTTTTTAAATGTTATTTTAAACTGCAACTGTTTATTTTTCTTGATTTCTCATATAAAATATTTTATTTTCCATTTAAGTACTATAAAAACTATAATTAAAAGATATATTAATGCTTATTTCTTAAGAAACTTGAAAATTTACGCTGAGGCATAATTAAAATATGCCTCATTATAAACAATGGTATATAGTAGATTCGAATTGGATTGGGTGAAATTATTAAACAAGTATTTATTATACAGGCTGTAACTCAATCAATGGATCAATGGTGGTCTATGGGTTGACATCTAATTACCTATCCATTTTACCCCCATGTGTGTTCAGCGATCTTCAGTGGATAAGCAGATATTTGGAAATTTCTGATTCTTGGCGAAAAGTCGGAAAAGTCGTTTTTTTTCTCAGTATAATGGATAGGTTCCTAGCTATAACAATAATAGTCCTATTGTATCTTTTCTAGTAACTTTAATTACAAAACTTGTATGCTTATTATTTATGTAATATTTTTATTATATTTTATGAAAGCTAACGATGAACAAACATTATTGTATTTTTTATTTTCTAATAGAAAAGTCGAGATCAAAATTTATAACAATATCAAAGAACATGTTTTCTTAAATCTAATTAAGAATATTTTAATAAGAACAGTAAGTAGCATTTCATTATGTTCTTATTCTAATAGATCCTCTAATGATCTCTTTACTAATGTAAGTTGAGTTTTAATTAAACTTTGACGTCAAAAATTAAATAATATTCGAATATATTAAGACTACTACAGCTCTTAGCTTTTATTTAAACTAAACTTTACACGTAGTGATTGCTTCAATTTATATATTTAATTCAAACGTTATATTTATAGCCAAATTATACAAAATCTACATATTTACATAAATTGTAGCCCATGTGTTTTTCTGATAAAAAAGTTATATTAATGAGAAGTTTCATCAAAACTGATTCAGTAATTTTTGTGCGAAAATGAAACAAACATCATCACAAACTTTTACATTTAAAATATTAGTAGGATTGGAAAACAGAAGTTCTTTAAAATCTGTGATTGTTTTGGGTTAAGTGAAGTACATTACACAGAAGTCGAAGTGCCTTCAGAATTCGGCAGAAAGTGGAGAAAGGAGTGTTTTAACACCAGGTTCTCTCTGCCTACCCTGCTGTATGCGGGATACAGCCTGATGCTAAAAAAAATATTCCAGTAATAATATAAAAAGTTTTAATATGCTTAGAGTAAGCTAGTTTAACTATTTGTATAAGGGACTTTTCCCACCTGAGATTTTGAGGGATTTCGGCCCGGGTAATTAGTAATGAAAGTTAATGACAACAAATAAGGTTGTAGTCATTAACCCTTGTCTCACACAATTATAAATAGTTGTATAATAAAAATATTTTACATTATAATTATAAATATAATAAAAATTACTTAATTGGTTTGTGCAGTGCTACAATATACATAGATATTTAAGTATTAAGATGTAATATTTTTAAGTATCCTATATCTTATAAAACAAAGTCGTTTCTCGTTTCCGTCTGAACTTTCTAACTCTTCTTCTTCTAAACCACCCAACGGATTTTTATGCGGTTTTCACCATTAGGTCGAGTATTTCTCAGGGAAGGTTAATATATAGTTTATTATTTGTACATTCTTATGTAAATTAACATAAATACGATAAATGTGTCTAAAGTCCTACCCGTTGAGACACTTTCGCGCATGCGCTGCTTTAATGGTAAGTACTACATGAAAATAATGTTTTTTCATTTTAAGAAGTACTTTAGAAGTTGTTACAATATCAAAACATCCTTGCTGCAAAACGCGCCCCGCGACGTTTTGCTTATACAAGCGCGTCATGAGCAGTCATCGGTTGTTCAGTGGTAGAATGTTCGCCTGCCACGCGGGCGGCCCGGGTGCGATTCCCGGCCAATGCATTCTATTTAATTTTCCTCACAGGCAGCCACGTAGTGCTTGCTTTTCATCAGGGACAGAATACCCTCTTCAGCATTAACTACAAGCTCGAAAAAGAAAACCCGCCCGCTATAGAGGCATAGCAACGGAGATTTAGATGCGTTTGCACGTATTGGATAATTGGAGTTGAATGTATTATTTCAGCGCGATATATTTGGTTTCATATTGTATGTAGTAGTTATTAGTAGGTAGGCTTTTGTTTATAATTTCTTCCGTTTAAAAATAGTCATTTAACTATCTAAAAATAGTCATTTAAATATATTTTAATAAGTACTTGAAAAGATTAGTAGCACAGATTTAAAATTACGGTACCTACAAAAAAAATCCTTGCCGAGTAAAATAATTGGAAAACACTTATTGAAACTACGGAAATGCGGGTTGCATTAGAGTTTAATTAATTGTCACATTATCTTAAGTGCTTTGCAAACATACATTATATGAATAATCCAGTAGTAAAAGCGGGCGAAGCCGCAAGGGGGTCGCTAGTTAATAATAAATTATTATATCAAAAGTATCAGCATAACAGATATTTCAAGTGTGCTACACTCAAAATATTTTTAAAATAATAGTTTGTATTAAAATTGCGATTAATTAAAAACATGTGAAACAGAAGAAGTAGTTTTATCGGAATAGGAATCGAACCCTCAACCTTGTATCAGTCACACCCTGACCCACCATAAGATATAAAAGATAAATACAAGTTTAAATTTCACTGAAGAATTTCACGTCAGTAAATTTGCTATATATTTAGTGTAAACACACTCACACATAGCTAAGCTTTCCGTTTCGCGCGCTCTATAAAGTAGGGAGCATGTTAACTTATTGCTTACTAAATGGAAATTCCAAAGCACGTGAACCCATAGCTATCTGTGATAGTAACTTTAGAATAACCACCCACTTTTGCTTACAGCTCTTTACTTATTTCTATATTTTTTTAGTGCCAAAGCAATTGCTTAAGAAAAAGGAATTTAAACTCTTTCAGGCATTACTTTCTAAGTGACTAGATATTTACAGTCGACTAACCTTTTCAGCTACCTGAGCGAACATTATTGTTATTAAAAAGTTAAATGAAACCAAATAACAAAAGAAAATGGAATACTTAATTATTTTTTGCCTTATATTAAAATTATAATAAAAGATAAGGTAGGAAATAAAAAGTTATATTGAAGATAGAAATAATTTTTAGTAAATTTATAGTAATAAACTTTTACACAAAAACATCAATTCAAAACTAAAATCAAGTGAAATCTGAAATATATTTATAGACACGTGAAGATATATCTTTATTTAACTTAAGCATCATGTCATGTTACGATAAATTTTATATGAAATTATTGATGAAATTGTGAATACTTTAAAAAAAAGTTAGCTTAGCTTCTTAAGCCGGTTTTTTGTAGGTCTGAGGCATTAATTCTAACAAACCGATAGTAAATTATTTCTCAATAGCAAAAACTGGATATAACAAAAATATTTTATATCTGAGAGACAAATTTAGTTTATAGTAAGTTGTTATATAGTAGGTAAAACTAAATAATGCAATAAAGTTAATCCTTAAGGGAATGGCTCAATTTACTCGAAAGCTAAACTTACGCTGACTATGTCCATAGAGTTTGGCAAATAAATTACACGTGTAGTGTTTGTTTGTACTCCTGTGTTTTAAATGTTGTTGTTAGTTATAATGGAGAGCTATCATTTCTAACATACAATATTTTAAGCAAAAACATATAATATAAATTTCGTTATTTAAATTATTAACGTGTCAAAGGCGGAGGGATGGAGGAGGGAAGGTCCCTCCTTCCCTAATACTACTAACTAATTGTTAGTAGTATTAGGGGACTAATTGTTAAAATATACATTGATTATTAAAAATATTAAGTACTAGCGGCCCGCCCGCGGCTTCGCCTGCGTGAACTACATTATTATTAATTTCTGTCTCTATGAGTACCTACGTTTTATAAGTGACGTCCATGCAAAATTTGAGTCTCCTAGCATTTGTAGTAGCGAAGTTTCATACAAACTTTCAACCCCAAAATCAACCCCTTAGAAGTCGAATATTGCAAATTCCCGTCTTAGCGAGCACTTACGTCCTATGAATAACTCCTATGCAAAATTTGAGATTCCTAGCATATATAGTTTCTGAGATTTCATGATGAGTGAGTGACCTTTCGATTTTATATATATAGATCACGGGAATTCCTCTTAGTATACGGTAAGCACATTTAATTTAAAAAAATACCAGTATTATGATTTTAAAGGTTAAATGGAAAACAAATTTTAATTTATATCTTTTTACTACAACTTTTTTTTCGATATCACACAGTAAGGCATTCTCGTAAATTTTCAGTCAGCCACCCTTAATTGAAATGCGTCGCTTGAAACATACATATTGTTTCGTTACAATATACATACGTTTAAGAGAAGGTATTAAGCTTGTTTCAGTCGTGAGTCTGACAGTAAAGCTATGGCGAGAATCAATTAAATTACATGTGTAGTAAATATTTTTATTTTTTTGTGTATTCTTTCTTACTATATAGATTTGTTAAATAAAACAATAAAATATATCAGTTATACTCATATAGATAATATTTATTGCAACAAAACAATGACATTAGATATATTCAATATTTTTTTTTCAGTTTCACAGATAGGCAGAGGGGATCTCCGATTTCCACTTTCCGCCAAATTCGTGGTAAGGCACCAGGACGAAAAAATGAAAATATTAATTAAATTAATTAATTCACCATAGTGGGAATCGAAACCATGACCGCTGCATTACAGTCAAACGCTTGTGCCTCTGCACCACGAGAGCCTCGTAGCTATAGTATATACTATATGTTTATAGTATACATAAATATAAACATGAGGAATATAGAATTTAAAATAGCACATACACAATATATTCATATACGTATTTAAGCATCAAATGCCACTCGAAGCAAGTCAGACATGAAATTCAGCACTTTGATTTACGATTTCTGCTAGTTTGAAATTTTAGTACATTTGCTAGCGGTTTTACGAGCCAGCTCTAAAACAAGATACATATAAAACAAAACATATTATCTTTATGATAAAATGGTCAGCTGACCATATATTGTGATGCATTTGATTATGAATTCTGTTTTATGGTCAAATAGTTTCATAATTTAATTTTGTATAATGTTTTAATAAATACTGAAAATATTTTGATTGATATGGAATTTTATTTATTAGTCTAGTACACTGAGGCTGTCTTACGCAGCAGTGGAATTTCAAGAATTCAAATATTATCCAAAGGGGGGACTGGACCCACAACAATTCCATTAAAAGTCGGATACTTTCCCAACTAAAACAGTAACAGTTCTGTTTTAATATTTTTGCATGTTTGTTTGTTTGTTGGTTTGTAAGTTTTGTAAATCCATATCTGTGGAGCTACTTGAGGGATTTGGATTCATTTTTTTGCTTTAAAATCTGGGCGCGACTTAGCCTATAATTTTGAATTTGAAGACGCCTTTCTTTTGTTGAATCCAAATAAAATAGCATAATATGAAAAATAAAGACCAAAAGTTATCACCTTAATAAAAGTGGTTCAACGTTTAACATTTTCGAAGTTTTATTTACTATAAGAAATACTTATAATCTCTACAATTGACATATTCCCAGAGTCGCTAATAATAAATAGCGATATCTGTAGCAGACATCCTCCTGATCAAGACGTACGTCTCAACTGATTGTCGACTAATTCCTACCGCTCCAATAGAGGCTGTATTTGTACAACGCAATAAATTCCTCGCATTCAAACGAAGCAGCCAACCGAGACAGCTGCGATAAAAGTACGATTGACTCTCTTCACAATATTTTTTTCTATGAAAACAAATGTTAATCTCTTGAGACGTAGCTTAATTTTTTATTTTATTTAGTAAAGGTTTTTTAGAAACGAGATATTTATAGCAAATTACTTAGATTTCTTCACAATTTTTTTTATTTTTGTATATCTATATATATAAAAGGACTTGTCCTCACTGACTGAGGTAAGACGCACGCACAGCCGTAACCGCTGATGGTAAAAACGTGAAATTTGGACAAATGTTTACTTTCGTAATCTGGACATCCACTAAGAAGCGATTTTGAAAAATTTTAACACTAAAGGGGTGAAATCGAGGTTGAAAGTTTGTATGGATATTTTTTTAAATCGGCACTGATTTTTATAAAATTGTAAATTCAGACTCTTAAAAACATTTAATTGAACACGTATTTCACGGTTTTTTAGTATTTACCCCCTAAGGGTGCAAATAAGGGGTTGAAAGTTAGTATGGAAAAATCGTTAAATCGACACCAAATTTTTTTTAATTTGAAATTTAGACTCTTAAAAATATTTTATTGAACACATGTTTCGTGGTTTATTTTAATTCATCCTCTAGGGGTGCAAATAAGGGGTTGTAAGTTTATATGGCAAAATCTTTAAATCGCCATCGATTTTTATAAAAATCGAAACTTAGACTTTCAAAAATAAATCATTGAATACATGTTTCGTGGTTTATTTTAATTTATCCTCTAGGGATGTAAATAAGGGGTTGAAAGTTTGTATGGAAAAATCTTTAAATCGCCACTGATTTTTATAAAATTTTAAATTGAGACTCTTAAAAATATTTCATTGAACACGTGATTCATTGTTTATTAGAATTCACCCCTAAATAAGCAAGCGAAGCTGCGCGTGTCCGCTAGTTATATATAATTTGACTACGCCCCATAGAATCAGAATTCCATATAAAAATAATATTAATTAAGTGGATAATAATTGGCAGAGAAGAATAATTAAATTAGATAGTTTTATCAATCAATAGTTCTTTTACATAGAAAAAAGAAAAAAATATATAATAAAGGTCTTTTACGTTTAAAGTTTATAGCCTCTCGCGTAACTCTGAAGATGCAACAGCTGTTTAGAATACGAGATATGACTTGCCTCGAAACAAGCCAGATGTGAAATTTGGCATTTTGCTCGACCAAGAACAGAAATGGACGAAGCTTACTGCCTTCGCATTTTCACAAAAAAGTTCTTTGTATTTCTTTAGAATAAATGATAAGTAGAATCAATTGCGAAATGAGTTTCCTAAGAAATGAGGTTATTTATGGAATATTTAACACTTCCTTATAATTAAATCGTTATATAAAGTTTAGGTAGAAAAGTAAGGAAAATATTACTAAATTCCTCTAATCTAGACCCCTCACAAAAATATGATACAGAGATGTCTATAGATTTAAAACTTTGAATATACTATATAAAAATTTTGAATATACTATAGATTTAAATAGGGCTAAGTATATTTCAAATATATTATAATAAATATTTTTTTTATTTATATTAGGGAAATTTATAGAAACGTCGATCCTTCATATTATGTAATTTAATATCGACATGACAATTGTGTATAACCAGAGACAAAGGTAATAGATATCATTGTCACTGTAGTATAGGAAGCACACTTAATAGCTACCTTCACATCGATTGCTTGTAATTACACAATATTATTGTTTGCTTAGATCCGATTTCACTGTGTTGTTAGGTTAGTAGCTTTGCGTATGTATATGTGGTTATCACTATATTAAATATATAGAATTATGTTTTGATAGTAATAATTAATAATGGATATTTAAATTAATTAATAATAGATGTTTAAATATAATATTATAATAATTACTTTTCTAATTTCAGTAAATGAAGTTGCTTTTACCGGCATAATTTAGAAATCTTGCGCAAAAACTAAATTACTCCTTTTATACTTAAATAATTACAAGAATAGCAAAACTTTCCCCAGTAAAGTGGTGTCCCGGAAGATAAAAAATTAAAAGCCTAAAATTATGTTTCCCTTTTAAAGGTTACAGTAGAACGCGAACTGAACGAAACTCTTGCGGTGATCCACAAACGTCATTTAAAATGTAAAAGTGGCGAGGCCGTTACAGTACAATTTTACTGCGTTTACGTCGAATTAATAAATAATTAACTCTTTTGTTGAACGAGGGCTGTGCAGAAAAGGAAAAGGTGAGCTCTTAATAAGCTATCTTTGGTAGTAGATTTTTTTTGGACATTTTGTAAACAAGTATGAATTACAAGATTATAACATTTTGTTAAAATAAAGAAATTATTAATTTATATATTTCTTTCCGTAGTTTTTTTAATTTACTTTATTTTTGAACACAAAAAATGGCCAACCGATTGTGGGTTTGATTCCCACTCGAGGATATGAAATATTTAATATTTTCATTTCTTCGCTCTGGTGTTGGATTCTTCGCTCTCCAGAAATCGGAGGAAAGTGTGGAGCGGAGTGTCTTAACACTATGTTTCCTCGTGCCTACCTACCACTTGCGGGATACAGTGTGAAGCTGAAAAAAAAGAAATGAGATAAAATTTCATGTAAGCTGCAATATTAAAGCAAGTTAAAACAATGATAACATTACTAAGCAACTTTAAAACAGTCCAACGTAGCGGAACTAGAGTGACTTGTAAAGCTCTAAAGACTAAATGTAATACTTCTGAGGAAATCCTAGGTGCCTTATGTTCGTATTGCAAGTTACCTGATACGCTTTTTGGATGTAATGAAACTAAATCTTAAAATCTCCTGCAAAATTCTTTAGATTGAAGTACTTAGTAAACAAGTTAGTATTGCATTACTAAAGTTGTAGAGAAAAGTCTTATTTTCAGGAGCAATCTGCAATTATTAATGTCATCTAGTTACTTAATCATATAAGTATAGTTGTAATATAATCTTTTAATTGATATCTTGTATTATTAAGAAATATTTTTTTTTCTAAATAGTATCTTTTCTTCTTTAAGATAATAAAGATGTGATGCCAAATATTAGAATTTAGTAAGGCCTTTCTATAGATAAGAAATTGTATTTTGTCAAAGTTCTACAAACTATTATCGTTAATTTTCAAATCAATTCATCATTCAAGTTCAAGTTTCATTTTATTACACAAAGTGGAAAAATTAAAAGGATTCATGGAAATTTACCTTCTAGGAAAAAATGAAGTAATTAATCATATATAGCTATAGCGGTGGGCAGAGAATGATTAATATTTATAATTTATTTCTTTTATTAAAGTTTCCTAGAATATTAACATTTTATAATTTGTTTTGAGAATTTACGTAACAAATTAGACTTTTCGAATTTTATTATTTGTTCTTTTTTTGCATCTTACTTCTTTCTTCTTTCTTATAGAAAGCTTATAAACCATATTATATCCTATCCTATCCTATATCTTATAAAACAAAGTCGCTTTTCGTGTCTGTCTGAACTTTCTAACTCTTCTTCTTCTAAACCACCCAACGGATTTTGATGCGGTTTTCACCATTAGGTCGAGTATTTCTCAGGGAAGGTTTATATATAGTTTATTATTTGTACATTCTTATGTAAATTAACATAAATACGATAAATGTGTATAAAGTCCTACCCGTTGAGACACTTTCGCGCATGCGCTGCTTTAATGGTAAGTACTACATGAAAATAATGTACTGGAGTATTGTTCCTCTTAATAAGATCTACAAAAAAGTCCGCGAGAGCATATTTTTATCTTTTAAGGATAACGTGTAGTGATCATATTTCTGTCTAAAAATAGTAATTTCAATATATTTTTTATTGTGAGGGATATTTTTCCATAATGGTATTAATCCTTATCCTTTAAAATACTTTATTAATTTTCTACGTTAAACGAAGATAAAATTTGCTTTTTACACTATTTCGAAATTGCGAATAGTTTTAGAGAAAAACGCATTTAATTGTTGACACATCACGCCGTTGACTCATCAGCTGTGCCGACTCAAGTTTTACTTATCCCTTACTCTCAGCATATAAATAAGTATATTAGTTACGTTGGCCATTTAATGTAGATCAAAACTGTCTTTTACTGTTTTTTCATTTTAATAAGTACTTTAGAAGTTGTTACAATATCAAAACATCCTTGCTGCGAAACGCGCCCCGCGACGTTTTGCTTATACAAGCGCGTCATGAGCAGTCATCGGTGGTTCAGTGGTAGAATGCTCGCCTGCCACGCGGGCGGCCCGGGTTCGATTCCCGGCCAATGCATTCTATTTAATTTTCCTCACAGGCAGCCACGTAGTGCTTGCTTTTCATCAGGGACAGAATACCCTCTTCAGCATTAACCACAAGCTCGAAAAAAAAACCCCCCCGCTATAGAGGCATAGCAACGAAGATTTAGATGCGTTTGCACGTATTGGATAATTGGAGTTGAATGTATTATTTCAGCGCGATATATTTGGTTTCATATTTTTTGTAGTAGTTATTAGTAGGTAGGTTTTTGTTTATAATTTCTTCCGTTTAAAAATAGTCATTTAACTATCTAAAAATAGTCATTTAAATATATTTTAATAAGTACTTGAAAAGATTAGTAGCACAGATTTAAAATTACGGTACCTACTAAAAAATCCTTGCTGTGTAAAACAATTGGAAAATCCTTATTGAAACTACGAAAATGCGGGTTGCATTAGGGTTTAATTAATTTTCACATTATCTTAAGTGCTTTGCAAACATACATTATATGAATAATCCAGTAGCAAAAGCGGGCGAAGCCGCAAGGGGGTCGCTAGTCTTATATAAAGTTATATAGTAAAAACAAAAAAAAACATAAACACACACAAATAACTCATAGAAATTTTAAAATATCGATATAATATTATAGACTATAAGTCTAGAGGAAAAGCATGCTAATTAAAGACATAAATGTACAAATACGTATGTATGTGGCAGTGTCTTTAAAATATCTTATAAAAAGGTTTAATGAAGATGAAACATTTTTTTTTACAAAAAAAATCCTTAACAGTTATTTTTATTATTTGTAATATATTTTATTATTTAACATTTAGAAGCCTTCAATAATGGTTGTCTCTATTATTGTCTGTTTCAAGGTAAATTAACAATTATTATTTATCAACAAAGTCAACACTTGTGTTGACTTGACTTGTCTTGACAAGATAAGAGTGAAAATTATGGGGGGTGTAAAACCGATTTAAAAGAATTAATACATTTTTTTTATTGATAACTAATAAATCAAATCAAATTAGCTTCACGCTGTATCCCGCACACAGCAGGGTAGGCAGAGGGAAGCTAGTGTTAATACACTTTTCCACTAATAAATAAACAATCAATTTTTTTTTTTTAATTCTGATTACATTTTTTCTCTATTATTAATGATCACTCATATAAATGCAACTTAAGCAACTTATATCTGGCGGACGGTATTTTACTGCAATTAGAAATTAAAATCCATGGCAGCACTAGATATATGCTTTGTTTTCCATTTGTTCAGCTCGAGTCGGCGTTATTGTATGATGAGCGATGTCATAGAGGCAAACTTAATTATTAGTTTCAGTCGCAAGTGCCAATAGCATTTTAAGTGGCTATTGAAATCAATTCTAGTACTTGTAAATCAAAAAAAATCTTTACTAATAGTAGATACTATTGTAGTTTAAAAAGGTAGTTTTAAATTCATAGAACTGACTGTATACGCATCGACGCAAATATTGAAGTAATATAATATATTAATAATTTATTTTAAGAACTTTTCACTGTTGTTTTTTTATATTAAATTAAACATTAAACTAAATAAAACGTGGTGTTAGGTTCCGCTATTTAAGACAGTCCTCTGTCAATAAGAAAGTAGAGAACGTAGAGTTGAAGCACTAAGTTGTCCGCTAGAGATGAGGTATATTAGAGATATATATTATTATCAAAAATATATATTTTATACATTGTTTCAATATATATTATAAGAATAACCTTCATTTTGTAAATATATGTTATGATATGAAAGAACGGAATGCTTCACGTATGACACCACAATGTACGTGATGTTGGTTTAACGCATTTAATTAAATGTATGTATGTATATATAGTAGACCGAGGCGAATCAATATAAGAAATTCGATACGGCATACAAGTCAATAGCAAGGAACACCTTCGAGGGTAGTGTTAATTTGGGAACACTATCCTCGAATTAGTTCCGTTCTCGTCGAATCTTGCTTAGGTAAGAAAATTCGGGAAGCTACAAAAAAATACGCGCCCAATTTACCCCATTGTCTCTAGACGAATATCTTATCTTATCTTTGTCCTTAAAAGGAAATTGACATCAACACATTCTTCTAGTATAAATCACAATATTTTTTTCTCCCATCTCTTCATTTTAGTGACAAAATTTATTATGTCAGTTTAATTTTCATTATGAAAGAAAAGCTTAAAATATATTTGCCTAAATTCCACAGAGACAAATAGCAAGTAAGAATAATTCTAGAACAATATCGTACCGCAAGCTGTACTTGTCACCTGCCGCACTGTGCCCGTCTGATGCAAATCTGTCGCCCGAGGTTGTATGGAATAATTTGTATTTCAACTCGGGCAATGCAATACCCGTTGTTATCAATTATGTTATATAAAATATTGAATTTACTATTGCATTTAAATTAATGTAGTATACTACTAGTACTAGTGTTTATTAATTAAAAGATTTTATCTAATGTTTTTTTTTCAGCTTCCCGTTATATTTAGCAGGGTAGGCAGAGGGAACAGAATGTATCGATACTAAGTACTCTCTGCCTCCCTTGCTTATCAAGGAAACATGTAAAGTGTTAACTTTACACCTGAATTAAAAATGAAAATCATTTTGCTGACACTAAGGTGTGCTCCTAAACTAAGTTAGCCACAAATAATTTAAATTATTTACTAGACCCAAAACCATATAGCTTTTTAACTACTACAAATGACTCGTAGTTTGTATAATAGTAAGGTTATTCAAGTGGTAAGGGCTAAAAGAATTTTTATTTTTTTACAGTACGTTTTTTACTTGTAGTTTAATACATCTTACTACCTACCTACTTTTTATAACATAATTTTAGTACTGTTTAAACGATAAAATCCACAAGTCCACGGATTCAAGGAAAATATTTTAAATAGGCATATGTTGTAAAGCATAAACAATTAATTTCAGATCAATAACGTTAATTAAATACAGTAACGAGAACCGATATCATTATATCATTCCACAAAAATGATATTGGGAAAAAAATCATTGGCGTTGAAAATATGAAATGTATAACAAAGAAAAAGTCGAAATTGCATAATTTTTGCCCTACGCTATGTGAACGAGTATATTCGACACCTTATTGAATAAATATACATATTTTGCGCCTTCTGTTTGCGGGTGACTTTTGACGTTTGATTTTTATAAAGAGAAAAATAACAAGGTATTTTTTCAGTGGCTGTTTTTAAGTTAATTAAAATCAAAAACAAAAATTACTATTTTCCCTAATGCCCTTACATTTGACACAATTACTATATCTTTATAGACGTGTATTAGGAAAATATATTTTAAGTTACTTGTTAGCGATAAGCCTGGTGTAAGATTTGGAGACATTGTTAAGAACATTATAGTGATGGAAGACGGAGAACAGAGTGTTTTAACACTATAAAATTTTGTGTATGCTATCTAAAACTCTAAAATTCAGTTATTTGCAGTTAAAAATTTTCAAATTAATATTGTAACCATATTTCCACAAGATTGCCTTTTTCATTCTAACAACAGCGTTAAATGATAATAAAGCGATCATGACAGGTAATAAAGAGGGCATCCAATATTTTTTCATATTTATCGCCGCTTGTTTTACAACTTAATAAACAAGAATTTATGATAACGATAACAGATTTGGCCTAATAATGAATTTTATGGAGTACGCTTTTTCTCATCAAAATAGATTTTATGAAAAAATATTTATTTAAAGGTGATGGATATAATCTAAAAAAAAAAAAAATTTTGGTCGCCACATAAAACATAATGAGAGAGAGTTTCCGCCGAATGTTTCGAGGCATTGCGTGTTGAGAGGCGAAACTTAACACCGTGCTTTCGTCTTGGTACCAGAGCGAAGATATGAAAATTTTAATAAATAATAATTCCCTTGAGCCGGGATCTAACCCACAATTGTCTTGTTAAAGATAAGTAATAATATAGTTTGTATTTATTAATAGTATGCCTATAGCCATTTTGTATTCAGCATGATGTTTCCATCAGGTAATTAGCGAACGCAACAACACTTATTCAATTATTGAGTTCAATGCTTTGAATATACTGGTTATATTTTGCGATAATGAGTGAAGTTTGTATAGTACTTATACTTGTAAATAATTTTATATAATTATTTTATTATTTATTTTTTTTCCTAAGCGTGGAATAACACTTTAAAATGGTAAAAATATTTAACTTTAACTGTTAAGTTCTTATTATTAAACATAGATATATTTTATTTCACTTATTATTTATTATTAATATTAAGTAAATTGTGAAAATATTTAAAATCAAAAGTAATAAGCACAATGTTTAATCCGTTTAAAAACTTTAGTTCGTGAACTGTAACTCTATTAAAAGTTCGGCAGAATGCGCCATGTCGCTCTGGTTTTGCTGTTAGAACATTGGCATATATAAAAAAATTGCATAAAATTGCAAATAAAGTTTATATCACATTCCAAAAATATTTCAATATAGCTTTAAATGTATATATATTTTTTAACGTTGTTTATCTACCTACCACTTAAAGAAAACAAGAACCCTTATAGGATCATTTTGTTGTCCCTCTGAATGCCTGTCTGTCTGGTACTCTTAACAGACCTTTATCGTAAGAACGCTTAAAGATATCGAGTTGAAATTCAAGCCATATACTCAAGTATCTTGCTTTGCTGAAAAAAAAACATATCTTTATGTTTACTTTAAAAAAAACATATAGCCCTTTACGTCGTGATAAAACGCGTATTTAGATACTATAAAGCTAAATATTAAATTTAAATTAACCGCCGATAGCAGCAAGATTTTGGTAACAAGGTACCTAATAAGGAAAGACTACCTTACGCACCAAAAACACGGCAAAATTTGCGGAAATAAAGGTTAAAAGAAAGAAAGTCTTTTATCTTACATTATATTATATGAAATTTAGCGAGTGAGTTAAGTATTCACTACAAATTATTATATGTTTGTCGAATTATAGGTTCGTAATGGGATATTTGATCTAAATGTTATGCTTTTGTTTCTATTGAATTCTATGTTTATTCAACAATATACGTTACGTACATATTTAGTTCATGGCAATAGTTAAAATGGATAATATTACCTATAATAACAAAATACTACCATTACCTTATTCGTTTAAAATTATGTGAAATCTAATATTCATATGTGATATTTTTTGGACTAAAATTAAAAGTATATTTACTGTTAAGGTTGTTGATGTTATTTAAAATCAAAATTTGCAGCATAAAAGAAAGAAAAAAACAGAAAAATGGAAATTTATACTTAAATCTCAGATAAAAACTATTAGAAACTAATAACTACAGTTCATTTACTTAAGTAATCAAACTTAAGTTTGTCAACTTTAAAACTTTTTTCACTTCCAGTTGACATACAATCCTGAAATTGCTACGGAGTCTTAGTAGGCGAGCCCGACTCGCACTTGACCAAGTTGACTTACCTACAATTACATTTATTTACAAAGATTAAGCTTAAAACTCTGTATACTTGTCATTTATTTATAGCTGTAATAGTTCCTTAACATCGTAGGATGTGGCGACATTATCAATTCAATGCGTTGAAATGCGCATTTCTTGTACCATTTTCCTTAGTTTCAGTAACTTTCGTCAAGAATTCTTAAGTGAACCGAGACGTTTAAATCTATTATTTAGTTTATTTATTTTTTATTTTAAGTATAAGCTACGCAATCAATAGTCGTTCGCTATTTTCATCGCTTGAAAATACACGGTCCACAAATTGTATGTACATTGTCGATGATGGCCACAGTACTATGCCTCATTACCTAGAAATACATATACCTAAACGCAAAACTTCATATCTTTTGCTTTTGTTACTTTATGCTTACCACTATAAACATGTAATAAAGTTAGAAATTGAATGCATTACTAATTATATCATTAAACTGACAGTTACATATTTAAAAATCTGTCAAGGTTACATCGTTATAACATCAATATTTACCTAAAACAACGTAATTTACTGTTTCTCAGATATTGCTCCACAATTCTAAAGTATAGGTATAATTAATTAGGGAGGCATCTAATGTTTATGTATTTAAACTATCTCTGAGGCCCTCTTCGGAAGATAAGGGAGCCGCAATAATCAACGTAAGACATTCTATCGCCCAACGTAGAATAATTATTGTGAATTCCTAACATGGTCTCTGGCTCATAACGTAACTTCTACAGTATCGAACTGTTAAGCAAATGTTCTGTTAACGAGGACTTTAATAACATAAGATAACAAATTAACGCACCTTATTTTTAACCAACTTCAAAAAAGGAGGATATCAATGAAGAAAATATCAATTCTGTTTTTTACTTTACTATTTATTAAAATAGTATGTTTTTCCATATAATTTTTATTTTTTAAATATCAAAAGAAAAGAACTAAAAGGCAATTATATTTATTTGCACCTGTTCATGCTTACTAATGTGTCAGTAGTTTAAAATCAATTATCTTATTTTTGTATATATTTTTTTATTAAGTACTTCTTCAGGATGCTGGTATATATATAGTTATACTCGTATATATATATAAATATTAATCTATCTATCTACTTATCTATCTATGCTTGTTCCAGAAGTTTTACCGTCCAGATGGGTGGATGTCGTGATACAAAACGTGAGAGCCAAAGGACTAACCACCGATGACGGTGATGACAACAAAATGTCTAAATACAACTAAAGGTCATTAAAATTAAACAGTTTCGTTTACAGTAATCAGAAATAAGTTAGAATTAGTTTGTTTAAATATAATGCTGAAACGGTTGAAGAGAATGTACCAATATTACCAATTCTATACGGTGAGGTGAGTTTCCTGTATCAACATTAGTTTCCCAAACTTTTGATTTAGTTACTCCGAAGAGAACGTATAAACAGCGTACCTTGTAGAAATGAAGATGATAGTGGAATGATTACGTTAATAACGAAAACTATATATATATTCTCATATATATACTATATTCTAAAGTAATAATTTTTAAAATCCAGGTACAGAAGGCATGAAAGATTTTTAATACAATACTCATAATCGAGTTTACTCATCAAATCAAAAACAATCTATAACTAAAATGTATTCTAAACTTCTGAATATGATAATACGAGGGGTATTCGAAAAGTAAGTTTCGCTGGTCTGGCATTTTTAATGAGCACCATGTAGCGGGCTCACACTGAACATAGTTTCAGTTCTGGGTCTGCTGGTAAGATCGGCACCGATATTGATGACCAAAAATATTTTTTTTAGCAGTCTAACCTTGACAACAATGGAGGTATCATTGGAAAACGTGTCCAATATTGAATTGCGTGCAGTTATTAGATTTTTTACTGCTAAAGGACTAANATGTCAAATTATCCCCTCAAATAGTGAAATAATAATGACGGGACAAAAATGACCCAGCGGCAGTTTTAGGTAAATCATACTTTTTTTCGAAAAGTATGACTGTTATTAAATTAATTATATTTTAAATAAGATAAATGTATAAAAATTGTAAAAGTCAAAAAGTTTCATCAACATAAATTAACAAATAAAAAAGTTACATACAATCAAACTTGCGTATGGGACAAAAATGGGACGGAGGCGCTTCTAGTGTTAATCCGCATTAAGCAAGGAAGGTAGAGAGAATTTAAGACATCGCTTGGTGAACTTAGCCCCTTGGTTTGCTTTGCTAGATAAAAATAATTTGTTCCTTCTGGTGAGAATCGAACCCATAACGAATATCGTATCACATAATTCATATTTCATGACTTTATCCCACTATATAATTATGACCTCGAATAAAATATATGACTACATTATTATTATTCTTTCTATAATTTTTAATAGTATATTTTTATATACGTCATTGTTGGTTGGACGGGTTTAATTGCATAATTATGATGACTGAGGGTGATTTGCTTCACGCTGTACGAGTGGGCACAGAAAGCCTAGTGTTAAGACACTCCACTTCTCATTTTAGGCCGAATTCTGAAGGCATTCCGTGGTGATTGGCGGAACTAAACGCTGCTCTTTGCCTTGTCGCGTGAATGGAGAAATGAAAATATTCCTCCATCCATTCCTTCCGAACTCGCTACATGTCACGTTAACAGTCACTTGCTTGTGTTCCTGCCTCACTGGACTGTAATGATATTTAATCATACATATATAAATAACTAGCGGCCCGCTCGCGGTTTCACCCGCGTGAACTATGTTATTATCAATTTCTGTCTCCATGACTACGTCCTAGTGACGTCTATGCAAAATTTTACACTCCTAGCATTTGTAGTAACGAAGTTTCATACAAGCTTTCGACCCCAAAAACAACCCCTTAGAAATCGAATATTGCAAATTCCCGTCTTAGCGAGCACCTACGTCCTATAAGTAACTCCTATGCGAAATTTGAGATTCCTAGCACATGTAGTTTCTGAGATTTCGTGATGAGTGAGTGAACTTTCGATTTTCTATATATAGATTAAAATATTTTTTTGTTAAATTTCTAATAACGTTGCTGATGGTTATTTTTAAAAATTAACAGTAAATAAAAACATTTTTTTTATCAATTAGGTTCTAACGGAGTCTACGGACCTACTGAACTCCAATAAGCATTTAATTTTCTGTGAACATTACGCACAATCTCCTGATAATAAATCATTTAAAATATACTGGAATATTTGAGAAACGTAAATACATTCCTATTTGTGTTATTAAGCCTCGCGCGGCGTGGAAGATATATATTTAGGTGTCCGTGAGCGCAGTTGTATTCATTATTCTTCGAGCCACAGTGGATTAGCACTTTTTAGTTACTTTACAAAGCTTATTGTGTTCGTTATTAATTGTTAAATTTATGAGCTTTTAATGGAATGGAGTTATGTTTTTTTTACTTTAATTTGTCCATTTAATATGTCCATATTTTAAAAATTCATGTTAGAGTGATTACTTTATTTTTCACATATTTAACGTGAAAATTTGAGGCTTTATTTGTAAAAGATTTTTTTTAGCTTTACGCTGTATCCTGCACGTAGCAGGATAGGCAGAGTTAACATCAGAGTCTTGAAACACTCCGTGCCCCACTTTCCGCCGAATTCTGGAGGCATTACATATTGAGTGAAGCGAGAATTTCTCGAGTGGGGATCAAACCCACAACCAAATTGTTTTTTTTTTTCAAAAATTCCACATTATAAAAAAAATATTGCCTCTGAAATTAAAAGAAAAACAACGTTATTGTCATTACATTTATTAATATTAAAATATTTTAGCATTAATATTGTTTTGTTATAAAACAAAAGGTACACCACAAACATTACACGAAGTTTACGCGATACGCTCAGAGTTTCGGCTCGAAGTGGAAGTTGATGAAACTACCGTAAATGTTGATACAGGAAACTCTCATCTCGGCGCATTGAATTGATAATGTTGCACTAAGTTCTACTATTTTCACTCAACTTGCTCCTATAGTGCGGTAAACATTTAAGTATAACAGTATAATATATAACGCGATAGTTCTTGAACTGCTTCAACTATTCGGGTATTTGTTCTTAATTGCTCGTACTGCTAATGAATATTGTGCAGTGCATTTAAATTGCATTAACGACTTCATAGAGTAATGGATTCGATTTTCTAAAGACTAGATGTTATTTATGTCGGCGATATTATTTTGCATTTATTGGTGGTTGGTGGTTTGATAATATAAACAATTTTTGATTGATGTACTTAATAAGTAAATAGTGCAATTTCGCTTATCCCACATTTCCCACATTTCTGGTTAAACATATGTATTGATAACACTTGTCATATTTACTTAAATTGGTTGAGATCTAAATTAAATACATTATTTTATTTATAGTCAGTCATTATTCTTTATTTTTTGTAGCAGGGTAAGCAGAAGGGACCTAAGACTTAGTGTTAAAAAATTCCATTCCTATTAAGACATTCTCGTTTCCAATTTTCCGCCGAATCCTCGAGGCTTTGCGTGTTGAGTGGCGAAACTCAACGACGCACTTTGCCTCGACGCCAGAGCGAGGTCATGAAAATGCTTTCATTCCCCGAGTAGGAATCGAACTCACACCGTCTCATCCGCAATTCCACACTTGTGCCTCGCGCCAGGACAGCCTCAATATCATTTCATAAACAAACATAATAGTTATATAAAGTTTGTTGATGACATATATTGCGAAATAANTTAAAATTTTACTTGTTAAATTTACTTAAATCGGTTGAGACCTAAATTAAATAAATTATTTTATTTATAGTCAGTCATATTTCTTTTTTTTTGTAGCAGGGTAAGCAGAAGGAACCTAAGACTTAGTGTTAAAAAAATCCATTCCTATTAAGACATTCTCGTTTCCAATTTTCCGCCGAATCCTCGAGGCTTTGCGTGTTGAGTGGCGAAACTCAACGACGCACTTTGCCTCGACGCCAGAGCGAGGTCATGAAAATGCTTTCATTCCCCGAGTAGGAATCGAACTCACACCGTCTCATCCGCAATTCCACACTTGTGCCTCGCGCCAGGACAGCCTCAATATCATTTCATAAACAAACATAATAGTTATATAAAGTTTGTTGATGACATATATTGCGAAATAATTAAGTTAGTTGATATCAGAACACAAGGCACAGGTGTTTCATTACCTATCGCTGAAGTGTAGTTGAGCTCTCTCAATTCTATTAAAACTTTCTCAATAACATACTGTGTTGTCTATGAACTTGATTTTATATGTGACGTTAAAAAATTGTATTGTTAGAAAATAAAATAACATTTTAAGTACTATTATATGTATTACAATTATATTCTTAAAACTTCTATTATGTGTACCTACTTAAAATTTATTATAAGTGGGTAAAAGTTTTAAGTGTATTCATGTGTTTAAGAGGTGTTAGTGTTTTGTTAAAATACAATATATAAGATTGAGATGTTCTTACCTGGATAGGGAATGTGATTTTTCTTAGGAACAGTGACATAACTCTCAATTACGTGCGTTGTTTTAGAATTAAAATACTTAATTCATTCCTCGAATGGGAATTGAACTCACAACTATCATGGATGCTGTAAATAACTAAGTGTTAATGGTTAATTTTAATCTTTAAATAATCATGATGAAGACGAGCAAAAAGATGAATCTTCAAACTAAGCGACACTGTGTTCCATTATTATTTATATAAAATAATTAGAATGTATTAACAAGTTAATTTTATGAAGTACAAAGAAAATATCTTCATCTATCTATCTCTGATTAATAACAAAAAACCTAACTGGTATTAGATAAAGAATAATTAATTAAAATCTTATTATTCTTGTAATATCTTTAAAGTTAATAAAGAATATTATCACTTAATTATCTACAGACTCAGTTCCGCCAAATTTCGTTTATAAAAGTGATTGACGTATCTCGATCAGCTAATTTTCCATCCAATCACTTACCCCGTGAACAAGCAAAATTTCACAGATTATAATCATATTGGTTTACAAATACAATTTTTTAAATTAATTTTGTTTATTAGTGCTAAAAATAAATAAAGGGCACTTATTTTTCCTCTATATAGCAAGGAAAGGCAGAGGAAACCTAGTGTAAAGACATTCCGTTCCTCACTTTCAGCCGAATTTTCGATTTATAGTGTGTGAGATGCCGCGTTATTATAGAGTATAATTTTTTTAAAATATTAATGATAATACATTATGTCACTTAATTAAATTATAATTATAAAATCGGGTAGCATCGATGCGTTTACGAGCAAGCGTTAATTGGATTAATGACTCTGCCCAAATACTCCATCAGAATAATTATAATTAATCAATATTTAATATGAGAACGATGGGTGTTAAATAGCAGCTCTATGTAGTGAAAAAACATTTTATATTTTTATTTAATATTTATGTTAGTAGTTAATATTTCATCAGTACAAGCTCATAAAAATATTTTAAATAAATATTAAAATGCAATTTTTCGAATTCTAGAGGTGACTAGAGTAGTAGGGTACGGTGTCAGATGAAAAGAAGAATTTTTTACTAATTAATAGTGCGAATGTGCTAGTGGAATTAAAGGGGTTTTGAATGCAATAAAAGAAAAACAAATATAAATGCTCTTGGTTTTATTTTTTGTAACGACCAGGATATTAACGTATAATGTACAGAAGTTATAGATATATCTAAGTAAGTTACATTTGTTATAAAAGCACAAAGTAAATTCAAATACAATATTATATTCAGAATAAATAGTCTATTGAAGAAATATTAAATGTTTTATTATTATAATAACATTTATGTTACATTTAAACGAAAGTGTATAGAATAGCACGTTAGCTTTAAATACTATTAGTAGGTTAAAATACGTTTATATATAGACTTGTCAGTACTGCATATTATTTACAATGAATTTTCAGTATAAATCTTACAATATTACTTAGTAAATAAAGATTTTTCCTTTTCATTGAATCTGCTAAAATTTATACCAAATACATTTTTCAATAATGTAACGTCCATAATATACTTAGCCCTTTTTTCTAAAATCATTAATTTAACTCTGTCTTAATATAATAAAAATGCATTATTTGGCAAAGATATATAAAAAATAATTGAATTATAAAATGTAAAAAAATAAAACATCAGTCAAATAATATAAAGAGAAGAACTAACATTTATGGACGTCAATGACCAAGAATGAATGAACAAGATAAAAAACAGTAAAAATTCATACAAAGAAATATATGAGATATATTTCGAATATCTGCCAGCAAAAAGAAACTTCTAGAAGTTTCAATAGCAATTTATACATCTCTATACATTCATTGTAAACATTAACTATTTCTGTTTCAATGAGTGATCGTGAAATAGGAAGTACATGGAAATTTAATTCGATTACATTTTCTATATCCACTTATATAATTATATACAATTTAATACTAATTATTATCACGTTACGCGCTGTTCGAGGCTTTAATAAATGTATCAAGCACAGAATTGTTTAAAATATTTTCTATAACATTCTATTTTTATTGTTTGGGCAATATTGTTTCTGTGTAAATAAAAACATCAAAATGATTTACTTATATTTTTTTATACGTTATATACGGTAAAAGCATTATGTATAATAATACTGAAAATAGAGAAAGTAAAACATTTAGAGAACCCACATTTAGAGTTTTCTAATTAAAGATTAAATTAAAGGATTTTTTTCCTTATATAAAATTTGTATATAATAATTTGCGCGCTTTAAATAAAAATATTAGCTAAACAACTTTAAGATAATGTATCTAATAAACTAAATATAGATACAATACTAACCGTCGCAGTAGTGATACATGCACTGTTAGCCATTATAATTACTTTACCATCATTTGCGTACCATTTGTTGGCTCTATCTGGGACTCTATTACTTTTTTCAGAATCTTTATCGTCAAAGTCATCATCATAGACTTCTGTACCATATTCATCATCTGAAGTAGTCCTTTCATCAGGATATTGATAAATATGTCGATCATTGCCTGGTATTTCTACAAAAAAAACGATTAATATGAAAATGAACGTCCATTTATTTTGGTTATCTTGTTAATAAAATAAAACTTACCATATAATCTGATCTTACTCTCAACGTCTCCGAGAGAATTTTTAGCTACACATATATAGCTTCCCAGGTCTTCTCTACGAATATTCTTGATGGTCATTGACATTTCAGCTTCGAACATAGACTTTTGTCGAACAGTCATCTCGTGGTGTTCTGATGGTATTATAAGCTCACCTGCGGGACAATTTATTACTTAAAGCGTTTGCTTTCAAATCTAATATTAGAATTTCATCTTTCGCCCGCCAAGTTTTATGAAAAATGTAAAAACTTCGGACAGACACCTAGAGTTTTATATCCGCTTTATAATTTGTTTCTTTTATATTCGTGATGCTTTGCAAAGTTAATTATAATTCTATTAGCGGCTGTGTACAATTTACTTACAAACTAATCAAACTGTAATTATAACAATAATTTGCTAAATTATAACTTTGATTGATTTATTATGTTATATTCTTGGAACATAGCTCACCAGGATCTTTAACCCAGTAGTTTATAGACTTCGGAGATGATTCGACGTAGCATTCGAGTGTGACATCAGTGCCCAATGGTGCTCCCACAAGTTGATTTGGCACTTGAATAACTGGATGAACTATATAGACATATATACATTTTAATATTCAATTATATATATTGTTAATATAATTTTATATCAAATACAATAGTATGAGAAACAGTGTGTGCTTACAATAACAAAATTAAGAATTTTTTTTTTTATCTACAAGGGGATCCTTAGATCAAGGGGAGAATCGAGTGTCCTCTTTTTTGGCCTAAATGTCAACCTAACCTAAAATACGATATTGTTAACTTACAATGTACACTTATATGAATCCGCTTGCTCACCGACGGCGGCACTCCGTTACTTGCTATACATAAATACGTCCCCATTTCGGAACGCGATATCTTCGTCAGTTTCAATATTTCACCTTGGTACGCTATTACTGTAAACATATTGTCCATGTAACTTACATGTGCTCAACTTAATTCAACATTATAATTTAGAGTACACGTGATGAGTGTAGGTTCGATTTCCATTCCAGCAGTTCCAACTGAGTCAATAAATACTCTCAGCATACTCCAAAATAAATGTATAATAAATATAAAACATATATTGTCAATGAAGCTGTCATAAATTAATTATGAAAAATNGATCAAGGGGAGAATGGAGTGTCCTCTTTTCTGGCCTAAATGTCAACCTCTCAACCTAACCTTCACGCGCCCCAGGTGGCGGCATCAGCCATGGTGTTACATGCTTAAACGATCGGGCATTGGCAGTATAACCATACGCCTGATCAGATAACTGGTAAGAAGAGGCTTCAACGGCCTTGAGGTCTATATTACTTATAAAAAGATTAGTGTAGAAGGCAACCAGAAGCAAACGCACTATTTTTACCTAGTAGTTAGCTTCAAAGGAAAAGTTAGACACATTAACGGCCCCTAGTTCTCGAACGTCCCTTAAATGAGATAGAAGTGGGAAGAATACTCGAGGGGAAAGAAATTTAAAAAAGGAACTTAAAATGCTAGAAGTTTGAAACAGGACGGCAAACTGCTGATTAACATCAGGGGATGGACCAGTATCAAATCAGTGGAACATCTATTCCGTCTAGCATTGAACAGCGGAGAATTGGGCAAGCTACTGCCTAACCTTCAATATTGAAGAGGCACCCAAATAAGAAGAAACTGATATTTATATTTCAAAAATATTCTATTCTCTATCTATTTTTCATTATACATTTAAAAGGTATGATGATCTTATAAATAAATAAAATCAAAGAAAAGAAAAGAAAAAATAAAAAACAGATGCTAGTATCGATAGAGTAGTGTTTTATATTTTATCAACGCAATACTAAATTCTTTAAAATATTTAAAATTTTATATTATTCAGTTTCATTATAGGAATAAAATATTATATTGTTAACTTACAATGTACACTTATATGAATCCGCTTGCTCACCGACGGCGGTACTCCGTTACTTGCTATACATAAATACGTCCCCATTTCGGAACGCGATATCTTCGTCAGTTTCAATATTTCACCTTGGTAAGCTATTACTGTAAACATATTGTCCATGTAACATACATGTGCTCAACTTAATTCAACATTATAATTTAGAGTACACGTGATGGGTGTAGGTTCGATTTTCAGTCCAGCAGTTCCAACTGAGTCAATAAATACTCTCAACATACTCCAAAATAAATGTATAATAAATATAAAATATATATTGTCAATTAAGCTGTCATAAATTAATTATGAAAAATAGAACAAGAAATGTTAAATCTTGTACCAAGATTTCCGTAAAAGACAAAGGTCCCCATAATCCCCGTAAAGAATTTTAACATTCCTAGAATGCGAGCTAGGAGTGTATTCAGTAGAACTCTACTAATTACGACAAACTTTAAACAATACTGGACGCGAAACTCATCCCGGGAGTAGCCGCGGAGCTCATTGTAGCACCACAAATGCGGTCACACAGACGTTCGTATTATTATACATATTCAGAAAAACAATGCCGTCCTTGCTCTATTCAGATAACTAAGACAAATGAAATATTTTTCCTGCAGCCCGCCGGGTTCGTTGTAGTTTGAGGTCACCAAGTTGTGCTGCATTTTTCCAATTACCAACCAGCCAACAGATGATTTATTAAAACGACAAAACTACTTGATAAATACAATGAAAATATTACTTCATTTCATTTTATTATTTATTGCATAATAATTTTATTTTCATTTTTATAAGTAGTTCTTATGATAGTTCAAGTGTAATAATAAAAAAAATATATATATTCAGGAGTTTGTCATAGTTTCAATCATGTATAAGATTTGATTTTATTATTACCTAAAACTAGTATACTCGAATGTTAGCTATTTATTAAGCTATTTTTTTTAAAAAATCTATTATTATTAATGGGCAAGATTCCTCCGTTTATACACATTTAGTTAAAATTTCATTTGTAAAGATTTCCTAGTGGAAATCTTGATTAAGAATTGAATAGTCAACAATTGAAACAGTTAGATACTATAGAAAATGGCTATATGGTTATATGGCAATAGTTAATTTGTATTTAGATATATAGGAAAACCATAAAAAAAATAAGTTTAACATGGGTATATTTGTACAGGTAAAACTCAATAATGTAATATTCAACGGAAACTATTGTATATTACGGCATTTTTATTATAGTTGTAAAGCTTCAGCCACGATTTCAATCCTACGTAATAACCGAGAGTTCCATGTTATTTTGATTTTATCTTGAGGTTGGCACCATGCGAGGCTTCTATGTAATTTTCCTTTAGTGTATTTTAGGATGGAATTTTTACGACATTATTTTTATTTCTGAAATGTAATAAGTCCATTTTTATATTAACTGTAGAAAACTGTGTACTAAACGCCCGCGGTATTTATATTTTATAGATATTTATTACTAAGCTAGTAGTTATAAGAAAAAGTTAGTTTTCTTTTGTTTTGTAATATGTTACTTTTATAACTGCTTGTATTTTATAGCTTAGTTAGACGTGTCATATTTTATTTTGTATAATATATCATATTACGATTTGAAGCTAGTGATTGCATACAGAAGCCAATGTAACTGATTTACCTTTAGTTTTTGAGCCCATATTATCTCTAACGACTATTTCTTGTCCATCTTCTCGTTTCCACATGACTCGTGGTGGGGGAATGCCTCTCGCCCGACATGATACTCTGGCTGTCCCTCCTTCCGGTACCATAGTGTCTCCAGATGTCTCCTCGGGAATAAAATCTGGTGGCACCACTACTTCAAGATATCCCATCTAAACAAAAAAGTTATATAGTAAAATAACGAAATCTATTTTTTTATACATTCTTTTATAGACAGAAAATCCTTTTACAGGTACCCGAGAGACCTATTATGTGAGATTCTTTGACTGGCAAGTACATGCCACCCAAATACCCACTGAACCTCACGATGCTCCTTCGCGACCATTACTGGTCAACGGGAGCCACATGTCTTTGGAGAACCACAGTGCCAAAATCGCGTAATCTAATTGTCGGTAACGTTTAACTATTAAAAACTTTCATATTAAACTATGGTAAGAATTTTTAAAATTAATTGATTAAATCAGAGCAGAATATAATTTTAATAATTAATAAATAATTTTAATTTTGTATTTACTTTAAAAAACTTAACTAACTTTAGATAAAGTTAGTTAAGTCTACTAATATCAACTTTGACATCTAATATGTTTAAATATTGAATATATTTATGTACTGAAATTTCATCATTCCCATATATATGCATTCCGCTTACGTAAAATAAATTATTTCATACAGTTTTTCGTTTCGATAATCACATTTTAAATTAATTGAAACCTTTTCAGCTCTGAGCTCGATATATTGAAGCGGGCGTCGGATGTTAAATAGGCAGAAGAGGCAATTTGCTTTACGATGCTTTTGAATGGTAACTTTATTATGGGCTCGTTTAACGTACGATTTTTGAAATTAATATACTGCGGTGATATACGTGTGTATGAAAATGGCCAATTTGTGGTCGCCTTTTATCGGTGACATTAATTTTTTTCCTGTATTTTTCTGTATAATTTTTCGTGAGACTCAAGTGGTATTTATTGAAGCAATTATTATAAAATACTTCGACGTATACAACGTATAATAATTACATAAGTATTATGTTGTAATATATGAGTATTATTTTTGTATATTAAATAATATAAACACGAAAGTTGTGAGTTTGATTCTCACTCTGAAAAATTAATATTTTCATTTCTTCGCTCTGGTTGGAGAAATGTCTTAATGAGTCTTAATGAGGATGGAATGTCTTAACATTAGGTCTCCAAGTTCTCTCTGCCTACCCTACTATGCATCGTATGTAAATAACAAATTAAAATATACATATTATAATTTCAATCACTTTTCATATCGAGAAAAAAATAAAAATAATCAACGATGGTAGTATACTAACTTGACTCTTCATAGGATCGGTGTTGATTTGGCACATATACTGTCCTCGGTCCTCTTCCTGCACGTTCTTGATGTGCAAGTACCAGGTGGAGTGGTCGGCGTGGGAAACTGACACGCGGTGGTTGTGAGTGATGACGTGCTCGTGGATTGCTTGAATTGCTTTTGTGTCTGCTTTGACCCAGCCCACCTTTGGACAAATTATTTTTGTTGTAACTCATTATGGTAAACAAATAGCAGTGTTTAGTAAAGCTTATTACAATTTCAATATATTTTATGACAATTACTAGGTAGATACCGTATCCTCCCCTACTAAAAAATGTTAAAAAAAACGTCCTCATACCCTTAAAAATGTATTATAATGTACTTACATACATACACTGTATGGGACAATAATTTCACTAATTGAGCTTTCAACCAACAAATTGTGAGCTTGGAGTGTCGATTAATATTGTTTTGATTGGTAAATAATGACTTGATTAAGATTGTTTAATCATTATCAAAAACTATATTTTCCATTAAACAGTATTCTTAGCATCATTCTATATCCCGGCAACCCTGCCCAGGTGCCTTAACACTAAGTTAAGGCATTCCCGTTTCCCATTTTCCGGTGAATTCTGGTGGCATTGAGTGTTACCTCGGATATTAAATATGTTTCCTGGAGTGGGAAACGAACCCACAACCTCTTGCGCTTACAGTTACACTTTGTGCCCCTGCGCCACGAATGGACTCGACTTAAATAGTTATTTTTCAAATTTATATAAGAAAAATAAAATAGAATTTATACATAACGAAAACATTTATTTGCTTTTATCATAATTATGTACAATGGCATGCCAAAATTTGAGCAGACAGTTAGTTTAACACAATTAATAAAAATAGAACAAAATATTTTTTGGGCATTTTATACTTTTCAAAGATTGTTAATTTTATGTATAATTATGTAATCCTTTAATACTTAAAGTTGCATAAATGAATATTATTTATTTCTAGCACGCTTATTACGTGTGGAGTGTCTAAAATTAAAATTGTAACTTCTTTTAAGAACCAGAAACTTAAGATAACAAATAGGGATCGGACCTTTACACTTTATTTTATTTAACAAATAACTCAAATTCTGTTCTGTTCTAAATTTATGGTACTTCGAGCACACGAAGAAGTTTGGACGGTAAAATAGAGATTTTCTCTATCTACTTCAAATTAATGCAAATAAATAAAGAAATTTGCAGTAATCATAAATTCTTTCTTCCATAATAGCGACTATAATAACCACAGACAAAACATTGCAGAATACGACTAAAAATATTGCTTTCATTTTAATAATTCACATACAAACGATGTATTTTTAGAGCTGTTTCCGTTTTATTCTTCATACTCGTATATGTAATAAATTACTATTTAATATTTAATATATATTATAAGTCTTGCATTCATAGTTTATTGCTGTACCTTTGATGTATATTTGCTTATCTATTGTGTGTGCATATCTAATTGCAGTTCGATTGCAAGCTTTATTGATCTAGAATTCTCTTTAAGCATTGAGATAATGTTTCTCTTTGCACTAATTAATATTTAATTTCAGTAGCGTTCAAGGAACTTGGTATGTTACCTATGGACAGATAACCTTTTTGGTTAAGAGTTTATTTAGAACTTAAGGTTTGAGATATTTAAAGTTTCACATCGATTTAAATAAGTTATGATCTATTAAGACACTGTCAATATCAAGTGGGGAACGGAGTGTTAAGACATTAGGTTCCCTCTACATATCCTGCTGTGTGCGGGATACAGCATGATCAATAGCCAATTTTTGCTTCAAATAATAAATTAAGGGTTTGCTTAATATATGAGAAACACCAGATGGTAAATATTAATATTATAATTTTAAAATTATACATTACTAAATATATTTTATTGTTGTGATAGTTTATACATCACTACGGTCTATTGATACATTTCATCGCATAAATAATTAGTATGCAATTAATGGTCTTACTGATAAGATAGTGGCTCTACGTAAACACTAATAACCTGTCAATTTGATGACAGATCTGTGATTTATTTTTGCAAACTAAGTTAACTATACATTATGCTTATGTAATTTTGTATTTATATTCGTATTATTAAATTAATATAATTATTTTGTTTTTTGTTTAAAAAAAATTTTAATAGACGGCGCGAATGAGGTTTGTAGAGATTTTAGTTTGGTACTTCGTTCTCTCTGGTTGAGTAAAAAAAACTTCAAAAGTACAAAATCAATAATAAAACATCAACTGACTGTAATTATGTTAATTTTACAATATTAACAAAATCAATTTACGTAATATTTCATGTACTCACTCGATAATTGCCTAGGTTGCCGACTATACACTTGAAGGTGACGTCGCGGCCCACGGGAACCGTCAAATTAGTGATGGGCTCAGCAAACTCTGGTACCTCCACCGCCCCTGTCAACAGACGATTAAATACAAATAATGATAACTTAGGTACCCTAGTTAATGTTTATAAAATAAAATCCTTACATACTATTTTAAATCTATTACGTTAAAATACAAAGATGTAAATCAACAGTAAATCAGTTAGTAAAACAATGTCTGGCTAAGTATTAGGGCTGATGAAACAGGAAAGGAGTCGCAAGTTTGCGGTTTGTGTGCTTGGTCTTATCTCTGAAGTCACTGCAAAGTTGCTGCTTATCGTTGCACGCTTCATACTGTCAGCTGCAGTTCTAGTTTCACTCAGACCTTGCAACAAAGTCAACTCAATGTTAAACTTGCAACACGCTTACGAATAACTTTAGTGGAAGCATAATTGATTTTAGGGGGTGAAGTTACAAGATTCTAAGATTTTTAAATTGTAAATCAACTTCACGCTGTATCCCTCACATAGCAGGGTAGGCAGGGGGAACCTAGTGTTATGACAATCCTTTCCCCACAGAGCGAAGAAATGGAAACATTAAATATTTCATTTACTCGAGCAGAAATCGAACACACAACCTATCGCGCTTACAGTCATACCTTTATATGACAAAAGCAGTCAGCATCAATACACAAGTTATTAATAACAGAATTTAATTACATTAAGTATTAGTTATTTAGTTCAGTTTAAAACTAAATGAAAGTTGCAACCGGTCATTTTTCATCGGGCGGGTTGCCGGCGCGGTTCCGAAGCGAGTTCCGAGAGCACGCTGCTTTTATTAATATTTCCATAGCAAATTCACGCTTTATTAGCAAACAGACGTCACGGGCCTGATAAATTATTAATGCGGTTGTCGCAGCCTGCTGTGTGTTCTGCTTTTTGCGATCGCGAACAATATCTCGCTGGTATTGTGATTGATTATTATTCTATTGCTTGTGTATTGAATTAGGATTTATGTTTACGGCTAAATGTAATTTTGGTCGCTTTTGATTGATTATTGTTTACTTAGAACTGATAGTATTAAATTTGTCAATTGCTATGTATAGTATATTTACTAAGACTATTATGTATTTTTTATACGTTACGTCTATGCTGTATCCTGCACTTAGCAGGATAGGGAGAGGGAACCTGAGAACATTCTTCCCTTCTTAAAATAAGTTAAGACATTTCGGTCCCATTAAGACATTTTCATTTCCAAGTTAGGCATTGCGTGTTGAACAATGGAAGGCCTCTCTAAATCGCGGTAAACCTACGTTACCAGGGGAGGAAATGAAAAAATTAAATACTTCATTTATCCTAGTGGGAATCGAACCTAAAACTAATATTTTAGTATTTACAGCGGCAATCTTGTGCCCCTGCGCCACGAGGGCCTCATTACTACATATGTATTTTCTACTACATACATATATGATGTCATAGTTGTAGTATAAATTTATCAATTTTAATAAAAAATGGATATATATTTATTTTTATTTAATAACTCTTGCACTCTTCTTTGTAATAGAGTACTTAGCAAGATTAGTTTCATAACACTGTCACACTTTAATCCTTTTAAAACTTTTAGAGAGTTTTATTTTCTTTTATTATACTTTTTTTATTGTTTTAAATACCTTCCTTTCCTCTCTTCCTCTTTTTTCCATTTTACGAGAATTAATAAGCGATCACCAAAAACACATTTAAAAAATATAAACTTAAATAAGCGAAACAAATTCGCTCGGAGCTATTTTCTTTTTGTCCACAAAGTAGACCTGATTTCTCAAAGTCAAGTAATATTTGGTTATTGGAACCGTACTCATTTTCGGAAGCGGCTTATTTGTATTATATCTTCGAGCCCACACCGAATAAAAGGTCACTGCTTCATGTATGTATATATTTAACTAATCTTCAATACTTTCTGCATTAGTTATGTATAGTCGAATCTATTAAATTAACATTTGCAGGTGTCCGTCAATGTCAACGTCAATTAATTCCTAGAAGCGTACTTATAAATTGCTCCTAACTCTGAGATCGATCTTGAGAGCAATCTTAATATGTCGTTTTCTTTCAAAGATTATTATTAACAGCATCTAAACGATCTCACAGTTGAGAGTGAGATAATTATAAACTAGAATAAGTCTTAGTAATAGAATCTCGTTTTACCCTTTAGGTACAGAACCCTAAACACAAAATACCAATATAAAGAAAAAAATCGTTAACATTTCAACATGTATTCGTATTCAAATAACATGCTACGTAAATTCCTCATTTAAGAAAAAAAACACGGAATTATATTTCGACAATAAAACTCTACAAAAGTATAATTTTTTTACAAGAAGATTAATTTAACCTATTAATAACAAGCCCGAGGATAATTAAAGACACTTTTCCCTGTTCCCATTCAGAGATTAAGCCCGAAAATCCTAGCCTATATTAAAAATGTAGACCGGCCTCCAGAGCGGTCCAAGAGCAAACTATTACAGAGTTTCACATTTTTTGTAATAATACAGAAAAATGGAAATAAGTAAAACCATTTCATATGAAAAAAGGTTTTATACAAAGGCGGTGTTTAGCAGAAATGAGCGTCAAGACGTCGGATAAGAAACATTAAGAATACGAGTGTTTTTACTCCAGCATTAAAGTTTAGTGGCAAAATTTGAAATAAAGCGTGGGTCACGTACGAGTGAGTGATATCACGTCTACTCCTCATCAGCGGCTGCACGTGACGACTTAAGCCCAAACAGATTTTGTGATACCACCAGTCATACTAGACCTCGGCTTTTCTTGCCTATAGCTGGGGAAATAAGAATATATCTTTATATGTTGCCCATTTTACAATTATTACAGTTCTTCATAATATATTTTTAATTATATAAGGGGTTCAAATATATGTTGTACATTTGAGGCCAATCTTGGCGTAGGGACCCAAGCGTGTGCGACCAACTGTAAACGAAACTTTTTGTGTCTCACTCGAAGAAATGAAATATTTAATATTTTTATTTTCTCGCTCTGGTATTGACACAAAGCGCGGTGTTGAGATCAGCCATTCAACATACAATGGCTTGAGAATAAGCAGAAAGTGAAGAGCAGAGTGTCTTAACACTAGGCTCTCTCTGCCTACCCTGCTTCATGTGGGCTGAAAAAAAAATACATTTTCATACATGTAAACAAAACATTTAAAGTATATTGAAATATAAATAGAGTCATTCCTGCCTATAAGACTGCCACTGATATGTCTATGTAACTAGATTAGAAAATATCTATAATGGCCTAATTGAATAAAGAATATTTTTAGTTTTATGTCATGAAATGACAATACAATCGGACAATTATATCGTTAATTTTATTATTATTTTATATTTTCTTAATCAACATAAAGAAAATTATAATTTACATTTCAAAAGTAACCAGAGCGAGTGAGCTCTTCATCGCTGGTCACGCTAATAATACGCAAAAGAGCCCGCCGCGATACAAAGTTTTCTTTCTGCTAACTTTATTATACCATTAGAGATCGCGTGACGAAGTATTGCACTCTTCCTCCTAATATAATTTACGTTAAGTAGTATATTAAAACAACTGTATTTCTTTTAAGCTCAGTTTCATCCTTAGAGGATAATGTTCCTAATGTCGTCTATTGTTGTCTATAAAAGTCAGTAAAATTTGAATTTATTATAAAAAATATTATGCTTTATATTCTTATGTACTTTCATTTGCAGCTTTTCGTTGTATCCCGCACATAGCGGGGTAGGCAGTCTGAACCTGATTTTAAAACACTCCGTTCCCCATTTCCCGCGGAATACGGGAGGCATTGCGTGTGGAATGGCGGAACTCAACGCCGCGCTTTGCCAAATATCGGGGCGAAGTAATGGAAATATTAATTATTTTTTTTATTTTCTCGAGCCCACAACGTCTCGCGTTTACACATATTCTTATACCTAAGTACGAAATACTTAATAGTTTCACTGACATTTTTGGAATAAGTGTTCTTCTAAAAATGAATCAGTTTATAAAGTTAATACGCGAGGTATTTATTTCAATTTTTAAATGGTGTTAAAAATGTTTATTGTTAGATATATAAAATAATATTTCATTAAGAAATACGACAAGAATCACAGCTAGAATTAATGGAGCAAAAATGAAGCTAACCATTATTTTCCATGAAAAATTATTCAAATATAGCTTAATGGAAATTACACGCTAAGATTCAGCGACGCTGAGAAATGAAAACATTGTTATTTAATTAAAAGCAAGCGAAAAATTTTCTATTAAAATTAGTTTTTGCGTTTTTCGTAATGAAAATTGACCGTAGCTTATTTGATATCTAACTTAACTATAAACATTACAACTAATTAATGCTACGTTTTATTGAGTCTTTACAAGATATTATTGAAAAAATGGTATATTTTTATACAAAGCTGATATGGTGTTTCCTAGGAAATATACTTATATTATTGAATAGTATGTAGTAAGTTTATAAGCAACTAGAGAGGTGCTATGCATATTGTATGTACCTGTGATATTTTCTAGTGGTAATACTTTAGTATCTCTTATGCTAGAAGAGACTGTCGACTGTCTTAGCACTAGATTCACAATGTCTATTCTGATATATATGGGTTACACCGTAAAATTGAAAAAGAAAAACGGGAAAATGTTACTTAGAGATTAGAATTTTCTGGAAATCAAGATTAGAATAATAATTTAGCAAAGTAATATAAATACGTAAAAAAACGTATATCGCTATAGGTATTCACATTATTCGGCTATAATGAAAATATTACGTGTATAAACGTTTATAAATAAAGCTAAGAATTTCACATAATGTAGATTACGATATCTCAAATACTCTGGATGAAAAGCTCTGATAATATTAAAACGTAATAAATGTATTTTTTATAAATGCTTAAAATAATTATCCACGTGGAATATACATTCGATTGTATTTTTCTACATAGTCGTTTGGTTATCCTATGGCAAAAGCCGCAATCCGTGGTTGTCCCATAAGCCTTTCCTGTAATCCTCAATGCAGCTAATTACAAAATATTATAATAATATATATAAAAAAATAACAAAAATCCAAAATAAATACATTTATATCTTACTTTAATTATAAATATTAACAATAAATACCTAAAATACACCTAATGTTCACTATACATTATACTTAAAGGTATAAAGGGATTAAACAAAAACAGCAGCGAACACCGCGATTTATGAAGGGTAAACATTGGCGTACACATCTGTCTCCCTATTTATCTAACATTTTCAACTGTTTAATGCCCGAATTGCAGGATTTTCACGAAACAAAATTCCTCATCAATACATGTTAATTTGAAAAAACTTTACATTTTCCTGTTTTCAAGTTAAAAGTATTAAACTTCGAATTGCGTCTCAGTAAAAGAACGAGAGAAACAATTACAAGGTGTTTCGGTATGTGTTTTTTTTGTTACTCGAGGCGTATTTTGTAAGGTTTTAAATATTACTGTCGCTGAATTCTTTTTCTTGCAGTAAACTGGTTTAAACTTATTGGTGATGTGTTTATTTATGTATTTTAGCAACAGAAACTTTATACATATATGTAGGCATTGTTTTCAATTAAGAACGACATTTATTAATTATTGCCAAAAACAAATGAAAAATAAAATATAAGAGAGCATAGAGAAATTATATAGATTCTCCTCGCTCAATAAATGAATAATCTCGATTTGCGTGTTGAGGTCCACTAATCACAACATAATGTTTTGAGCATTAATTTTTATCTGCCAACTTTCCTACGCAGGCTGAAAACCCAAAAAATATATAAAATAGAGAACTTATAAAGGTAAGACTGTACTAATAATAATAGTTAACAAAAAAAGAACATTAATATTATAACCTATGTAACAACCACGTATTCCTATCATACCATTAAAGTTATGAAACTTAATAATTAATTTATCATAACGACTCATTAAAAATAATGGACGTCGCTATGGGTTTCGCTTGAGACTTGAAAATTACGTGTACGTCTGTATACACCATTAGCGAGCTTCCCGTACTTAATTGCCTGGATGGTGCTTCGACCGGATGTCAAAAGATTGCCTTGGAACAGCAAAACGCTCCCCTCATCTCGTTGTCCGTGAATGGGGACCAATATAAACTTTCACTGAGATCCTATTGATTTTCCTCAATTACATTTAACTGGATTACGGTTCGATGTTGAATGATTTTGATACGTTTTTCTTATATTGATATAGTAAAATGGGCCATTTCCATTTTACTTGTATTCCCATTTTTATTACTTATTCATATTATTGGGCGCGGCTATAACATTAATTGATACCACATATTTAATATGCATATTTAAAAATATGATTACATGGCTATAGGTGTGCTATAGATGTAGTACAAATAAATTAATTTCGTTAAAGTTTAATATTATACAAAATTTGTACTTTAAATATAAGCAAATTAACTACCTAGTTTTAATATTATCTTCACGCTGTATGCCGCACACAGCAGGATAGGTACAGGGAACCTAGTGTTTAGGCATTCCGTTCCCGACTTTCTGCGTAGTTTTTAATACTTTTAAATTATTACTTTAGAACTAAATTATACTAGCATTCTTGTTTAAATTCCTAAATTTAAAAACTGTAGAAGCAAAACGCAATATCATTACTATCCATCGAATGCCATATTTTTTTAAACCTTTTCCTCGCTCTTTTCAAAGTTTTAATTAGTATCAGAGGACATTATGGAGTTTCTTCTTATTTCTGTCTTCGTTATTAGAATCTCTTTAAAATGACCATTCAAACTTTGTGTTGTAATTTCATATTTATTACCTTATTTTTATTTATTTTTTTACTAGAGCAAGGTAGGCAAGTAACCTGAAATTTTTGCGATTCCTTATGTTTTCGTTTCCTCACCTTTGTAACGAGGCAAAATGCGGCGTTTAGTTCCGCCACTCAACACACAGTGCCTCGATTCGGCGAAAAGTTTTGAAGTGTCTTAATGGGAACTCAGAGTTTTAGTGTTTACACTAAGTTCCCTAGTTCCCTCTGCCGATCGTGCTTCTGGCGGGATGAAGCGTGAAACTAAAAAAAACCAACTTTAAGTGAAACTCAAGTTACCATTGAACCACTCTGTCAGTAAAGATGACCCCATTTCGGGTAATCCCCTACTGGGTGAATGGACATAATTTTCTGTGCTTGACACCGTGTCTAGTTCCTTCATTGTACCGTTTAACTACCCCCGTTTTGTTCGTTTTTATTACTGTCACTTGAAAAGCAGTTCCGTTCGCATTGTACATGGTTTTATTATTCAAGCGTTATACTGTCTTTGTTTTTGAGATTGCGTTACTGTCTTTCTTATTGTGTTTATGTTTGTTTAGTTTATCAATGGGGAAGATGTTTATTTTTTATGAAAATTTTTGACAATATATTTCATGGTCGTGTTGGTTGTGGATTCAATTCCCACTATTAAATGATTATATTTGTAGGTTTCCCTCTGCCTATCCTACTTTTTGGGAAAAAGTACAAAGTTGCAGCCCAGATATTTTATAATTTTTATTATATCTATTGTAATTTCTATAACAGGCAGACAGAATTAGTAATACTTTATTTTGTTCATCACTTTCCCTCCACTTACGCCACCAGATCGAAGCAAATAATTTGATTAGATAGTAAAGGTGTGATTAAAATCGTTAATTATATAAATCTTAAATAAATATCTACGTTCAAATTATTTAAAAATATACTGCCAAATAATTAAGGAGCTGTTCACTCTCACTATTGATTGTATAAAATGTTTAAGACTTTGACACATTTATAATAGAAAGAAATGTAAAAGAAAGACATCTACAAATTACTGATAAAATTAAGAAATTGTCTACTATGAAAACCTATCTCCATGTTTTTATGTTCAGCAAATTGGCTTATGAATGCAATTTAAATTTGCAAAGATTAGATTTACATAACGAGAGATTTGTACCTCGTAAAGATTATTAAACCATCTGCTATCGCTTTATTTGCGACCGATTCTTTTTTCGCAAACGATTTCTTTATACAACCTCAGTTAAAAACGTTTTACTTTAGATTAAGCTGGAAGTATTTGTTTTTAATGGAGAGCTTTAATTGATTAGCTATACCCGGGGTTTGTGATTACATTTCTTGATTAAAACTCGCTTAAAAGGAAACCGATAAAGTAAAATTTTGTAGTTTAATATGCATTTATTATTTATTCGATTTATATATTTTTTTTGTATTTATGTGTATTTTATAATAATTAATTTGAATAAAGTTATCAGATAAGTTAACTACAAGCTAAGTAAACTATGCCCTATATATGATACATTTAAATAAATTTCATTCACATTTTATAATACGGGAAGGCAATTGCTATTTAATTACACCCTGAGGGATTTTAATTTATCAAATTCCAAACAGCATATACTTTTATTAAATTAGCGAATTATTTTTACATTTTTAAATTCCAAATATTATTACAATCAGTACTATGTAAACACGTATGTGCCAACAGCCCACCGCATCCTCATATACCAACTTTGTATTGGTGTTTGATTTAAAAACCACAGATACATTATTGAGTAACTATGTACACACTCTAGATTAATTTTGTTAAAAGTTTATATTACTTTACTGTGCTTTAAACTAATAACTGAAACTGAAATGTTATATATGATATATCTAATATAATATACTTTTTAAGACGGTTGTTATATAATAACTAACGGACGCGCGCAGCTTCGCTTGCGTAATTAGGGGTGAAATCTAATAAACCACGNTTTCATACAAACTTTCAACCCCTATTTCACCCCTTTAGAATTAAAATTTTTCAAAATCCCTTCTTAGTGGATGTCCAGGTTACGAAAGTAAACATCTGTCCAAATTCCACGTTTCTATCATCAGCGATTACGGCTGTGCGTGCGTCTTACCTCAGTCAGTGAGGACAAGTCCTTTTATATATATAGATTATGAGGTCAATGTGGTCCAACGTGAGACAGGGCAAGCCTTTATATGATTGACTATATCTTCTAGTCTTTATATGATGACTCGCGGTGTTGAGTTCCGCTACTCAAGTGCTATACTCAGAATTCAAATATCAAAAAAAGAACGGAGTGTCTTAACACTAGATTTTCGTGAAGGCGTGAGAAAGCTTGAGGGGTGAACTGATAATAATAATATATTTGAGCAATATTTTAGCATTTCCATTTTATTTTGCATGTTATTAGTTATTAGTAAATAATTACTATTATTGTATTATATTCAATTATACAGCGGGTATCCGTTGGATTCAAAGGGCGCAGGCCTGGACGGAGTGGCGAGAATCAGGGGGGGCCTATGTCCAGCAGTGGACGTTGAAAGGTTCAATTATATGTGTAACACACTAACATCACTATAAAATCAATATGACACTACCCACCTTGTTAAAAGAATCCATCAAACGAAATAATACGGATAAAACATCGATTGGCCATTGTCAGCAATAAAACTCTCGTCGCCCACAAAAGGGTAGATGATATCGTTCGAACCGTAATTGTTCAACTTGACAGATCTGATCGGGAATTTTATATTAGTTTTTTTTTATATTAGTAATTTAGCTAAGATTAAACAACGCATATTGTTGAACAATAATGATTGCTGTAGCTAGTAGAGGAAACCTAATGTTAGGACACTGCCGAATTTTCAAGGCATTGCGTGTTGAATGACGTAACTCAACGCCGCGCTTTCCCGTGTTACCAGAGCAAAGAAAAGATTTTAATAAATAATAATCAATTTTCTCGAGTGAGAATCGCATTTACAGTCACCCCGCTTAAATACTCGTATAGACTTTATATTAAAGTTCTTAAATATTATATTTCTATGACTAATTAAAATTAAAGTTAAACAAACAAGGTTATCTTTAAAGATTACCTAATTCACGTTTTTAATAAAATAAAAAAAAAATCTTTAACACCTTACTTAGCGTATTCTCAACATATATACTTGTCATACACAATCTATTCATAGATAAAACTAGGTAAGGTTATGACGACGGTGGATACTTCGATATGTCATCCTCCACCCTCCTAGAGTTAAGCTTTCTATTTTTGCTTTTATAGAAGTGGCTTTTGCGCACTCGTTCAACATTAATTGGATGTAGACTGTTACTATAAAAAGTTTCATTTTTACATGTGATGTACTAGAAATAAAAAAAATGCAAACAAAATTTTCCGCAATGTTGTTAGCTTACAGGTTTTTTATATACACGCTGTTTTTAAAGGCACCGAAACATTAGTTTAAAACATTGAAATACTATACATATGAGTTTTAAAAATAAAACTTTTTTGGTATAAAACTGTATACACTTTTACAAAACGATATAAAGGGCTTTATATAAAGTTTGGATATTTGATTTTAAATATTAAACTTGACTAGTCCATACCTAGTAAAAACATAAACTTTTTGACTGTAAAAAACTAAATTATAATTTTTAAATTAACAGTTATTTTTCTTGCGATTTTAAAAGATTTTTTATTTTTTGAAAATAAAATTAAGAGGAATTTGTAACTTTATCTGACAAATTCTTAAAAATACTTTGAGCACATAAAATGTTCTATTTTTTCCTTACAAAGTAGATATCTTTAAGAATGTGATCGTAAAAATGTTATTTTAGATATATAGTAAGTAATTTTGCTTTACAAGACAAATATATTTTTTAGAACTAAGAAGATTTGCTATTTTATTATGTGTAAAGATAAAAATAATATATAAGTTCCTTATAAAAATATAAATGTGGCAATAAAGTTTGTAATCCTGTCATTATCTAAGCGATAATCTGAGCATTAATATTATAAACTCTTTATCGCTTGAATATCACGTCAAAACTGTGAGTTCAAATCGTAATGTATTATTTCTTTTTAGCTTCCCGTTGTATCCCGCATGGCAGGGTTATCTGGCCACTTATAGTTAAGACACTTAACTCCCATTAAGACATTTCCTTTCCCCACTTTGCACGACGCCGCGCGAGAAGCGTAGGTTTCAAAGATTTATTAAGTTGATCTATTACTTTTATCATTATTTGTATTGCCAGTGTCCTAATCTGAGACAAAATATTTAAAAATAACTTTCCTATTAGCTAGCCCACTAGAATTCTATAATAAAATAAATAGTATAGCTGTCAATAATTTCCAACATTTCACAGAGACAACGATCAAATTCACTAGTTGAATCGAGTTTGCGCGTCATCGATTTTTGCTAATTGGATGTAACTTTTCACGAGCGCATCGATTTGGTGGATAGTTGTATAGTATATCTGTCATTTGAATGGGTTCATTATGGACGTCATACGAATAATCGGTGTCTCTAACATTGTCATCTATACTATAATATAATAAAGCGGAAGAGTTTGTTTGTTTGTTTGTTTGAACGCTAAGATCTCGGGATCTACAGGTCCGATTTATTTTGTTTTTGTTTTGTATGAAAGCTGCATTCTTCAGAAGTGCTATAGGCTATATAATATAACATTACACTAACATATTTTAAAGTACTTTCTAATTTGACATGCATCCTGCCATGTAAATAACAACCGTCGCGTCGCTACGCGACCGTGACCGCGACATTTTGATATTCATCCTTATGAAAATAAATATAATAGTCACTTTTAGCATTTCATCTAGATTGAAATTATATTTTACTGTATAACATTCTAATAAATAATTAAGGAGATGTCACTGATTCGAAATGACCTAGCCT
>JAKRZM010000144.1:1123323-1133866 GCA_036379175.1 Heliconius cydno galanthus
CATGAGTCATTATTGATTTCTGGTGGGGCTGGTAAGATAACTTGCTGTCTTGCTTTCACGCTGATCTCAGGTTCAGCAGATGTCATAGTTTTATTTTCGGAAACAATGCTAGCCCACGATTTCAGTGGAAACTTAGATGAATCAGGAAAGTTAAACAATTTTGGTGGATTTCGTTCTTTATCTTTTTTTAGTTGTAGTTTTTTTAGGTAATCAAGCCTCATGCTACATTGACGATAGTTAGCCGGGTGATCTTCCTTACAGTTACAGCAATGCGCGGGCAAGCTGCGGTCCTTTTTTGGGCATTCTGCACTCAGGTGGTTTTCAGTACATTTCACGCACCGTGGTGTGAGGTTACAGTTTCTTGCAGCATGTCCAAATCTCTGGCACCTGAAGCACTGAGTACCAAGAGAGTTGCGTGATTTGAACTTCTCAATACGAACTACGCAGTTGAAAAGATATTTTATGCGGCAGAACTTTGCGATATCGCAGTCAACTGGTAATTGAATTAGAAAGGGAGGACAAGGTGATTCCTGCGATTTATTGGAATGCAACATTTTAACCGCAGCGCCATCAAACCCCAGTTTTACGAGCTCCTCGGGTAAGTCTTTTTCCACATAAGCTGGTAAGCCCTTGATTACTACTTTAGGTGTTTTTTCGTCCCTTCGGGTATACGTAAGGAAGGCCGCTCCTTTAGTTTTCATTCCTTCTTTGACTTTCTGGTGTGATTCAGAAGAATAACATATTATGGCTACTTTGTTCCTACCTCTGTACTGTAGGTTAAAGCGTGTTGTGTATTGAGAAACCAAGTCTTTGATGGTCATGTGGGTCCAATCCTGCTTAATATCTAGGATAATGGGAGGTATATGACCACTTTTCTTGATTGTAGTTGAAGCTTCCTTGAACAAATTGGTGGTTTCATTATCTTGACTTCCTGGTTCACCATCTAACGGGAGTACATTGAACTTGTTATGCACAGGCAGTTCTCGGCTTTTGTCAAACTTCTTCGGGTCACGAAGTACCGCTATGCGTTTTGCAGTTCGCCATTGTGAATCTTCTGCTGATCTTTTAGAGCTTAAACTCTCAGTAGAGGAAGATTTTACTAAAAACCGATCCATAATATCGATAATTGGTCGATGAGGTTTTTATCGATGGCGTATCCATACATCACTAGACCAGTGAATAAGCGCTCTGGTAGGGATATAGCAAACGTACGTGCACCAACGTCGAACGCTGAACGCGAAGTGCTTTCTTTGCTTTCTTTTAAATTATGTTAACATATTTTCTAGCTTAAGTTATGTTTGTTATCCTACTTATTTATTAATAAAGAATTTTAAAAACTTTTAAAACGTTTATAAAAATATATACTTACATTCTATACAAAATGGGATCATGACGTTACTAGTAATATAGTCAAGCAAATAATCGTACGAGCAAATGTAATCTGTGCACGTTATTTACACAATATAATAACTGTTTGTTTATTTCAATTATAGAGACTCAAAGCAATTACTACTATGGTTGCTTAACACTATTGGGTATATAATATGTAAAGACAAACATTAAAGTTACATAAATATATGTAAATAATATAATTAAATAAGATATTAAAAATATATCTATTAATGAAGCAATTACAATTGATATTTATGTTACTTATAACTTCAATTCATTTAATGGTAATGCAATTCGTTTTGATTAATTAAGCAATTTAAACACAAATATTAATTAACTAATAACACTACTTTTATAGGCTGAAAATTATTAAGATATAATTTTATACAAAATTGAACGTTATACAAGACACATAAATATAATGAAAACTTGTATTAATACAATATTTTAATATGAAAATCTTAGCGATAGAAATTAAAATTCTTAATTAAAATTATTTAACTCAAAAGTTCCCAATGCAATAATAAAACGCGACATAATCTAAAAAAAAATCCTACAGACAGTTAGTAAGCATTTACCGTGTTTGCCGCTGGTAGCCGCCGCGAGCGCAGTGCTAAGTACCAACAGGTGTACGAGCATGCTCCTGTGCTGCGCCGGGCGCGCATCGAGCTGTTAGCGCCTGGACCTCTCACAACCCCTCCTGGAAACAAAAACACATGTGAAAATTTAATACTGGACGAAAGAAAGGATTTATGTACACTGAAAATGTCTTTGTTTTATTATTATTGTATTATAAAGTATATGGAAGAAGGGGCCTAGTGATTAATCACTCCGTTCGTAACCGTGTAAATATATTGAATATAAATTTATCATCGATGTAGATTCTTAATTTATGAATATTATTTGTGTAATTTGATATCTCTAAATATTTTATAATTTCTTACTTAATAATTTTTTAAGTATAATTCGACTAATGTATTTTGCTAATAATATTATAAATACTCATTAAATTCATACTTATATAAAAATAGTTTATGAGTTTTACCCTTCCCTTGTTCTAATTTCATGGAACCTTAGTTTTAATTGTTTGGGATTAATTAAGTTTCAATATCACACTACAGACGATTAAAGTAACTTCAATAAGTTTATAACAAGATAGAACAGACACAGAAAAGAAGAAAGGAACTCTATTATTATTCTTTCTCTAGTATTATTTACTTATGTCCCCGGCGATGAGTTCCGCCATCCAACACGCAATGTCACAAAAATTTCGGCGAAAAGTGGAGAACGGAGTGTGTTAGCACTTGGTTCCGTCTGCCTACCCTACTGCGTGCGGGATACAGCGTGAAGCTCATTTTTTGATTTACATATGTTTTATTCTCTTTATAGTGAAACCGGTAAATAAAAGTACGAAAATTACACATATTATAATTATTATCTAACACATGAGAGTCGGTCGTATAACCTTCCTCTAAGTTCCACAGTCCACTATGGACATACAGCTATGCAGATAGAGAGATACTTATAGCTTGATGTGGACAAACAAACAGGCTCACATTTCTTACATGGCTGCGACGAGAATGTGTGCCTCTATTTACATTCTCGTATTCAGTCGCCTGCAATGCAACTGCTAACTTAGGTAGGAATGTTGCGATAACTTTCTGGACATTCTCTATAATACCTACGTGCTAACGTGTACGTTCATGTACGAGTGTGTTGTTATTATTTTTGTCTTTTTGCTTTAAAAAATCATAATTAGTATAACTTAAAATTATTATTTTTTAAAAAATACTTTTAAAATAAATCAGCTTCACGCAGTATCCCGCACGTGTGAGGTAGAGTAGAGGTAGAGGGGACCTAGTGTTAAGACACTCCGTTCTCCACTTTCCACCGATTCTTCGAAGCATTGCGTGTTGAGTGGCGGAGCTCAACCCAGAACTTTTGCCTTGATGCCAGAGCGAGAAAATGAAAATATAAATTTAAATAAATATTTCATTTCCTCGAGTGATTTTACAGTCACGCTTGGTGCCCCTGCGCCACGACTGGCCTCTGGAAATTTAAAACTCCTTAAAAAAGCCACTTTTTTTAAACGAGTTCTCTTACCAAGAAAATGAGGAATTTAATATGCAATACGTACTACCTTTCTAGGTTAGGTGTCTTATTAGGTGGTACAACTACGTATGAGTATAAGAACACAAATACTCGCATAGAAAACTACCGTAATTGGTAGCAGTGAAAATGATATATCTAGTAATAAAATATTTTCTTACAAAATCAGTAATAAATAAAAACAGTTATAAATTTGAAATTAAAAGTATAATTTATAAATATACGTAAAAGAATATTAAAATAAATACAGAAGTATCAATGTTCTTTTTATGAATTAAACTGATGACTAAGTAGATGAAAAGGTAGTATCAATAAAAAATTCTTTTGAGAATAAAATATAATTTCCGAGAGCTGGAGGCGGTTCAAGAAGCAACTCTTTAATTGAAAGTTCAGCAATTTGTTCCACCCTTCCAAATGGACTCGCTTTATGGGCGAACTCGTCTGGCTCAAAACTGATTGTAGGCAGATGTGGATAATTACTAAGCCAACTGCTGGTGCCCCCACTAATCTTGAGATGAATCCTGCACGCTGTTGAAACGATATCCACTAAGCAATTATATATTTGTGATGCTGTAGTCTAAGCGTGATTTGAGCTATCTTCTCCTTTCATTTTGTAATCTTTTAAGAATAAAGAGAGTTTAACATATTTTCATTCCCTCGCCTTAGTAACGAGGCAAAACGTGGCGTTGAAATACGCCACTTAACACTATCGTGTAATATTCCATTGCGTAAAATTTATAAAAATTGCATACAACACAAATACAGAAAATGTCAAAACTAGCTCAACTATCTTCAAACGTTTAACGCTTTAAAAATGTTAACATTTCTATCTGAGAAATAATTACATATTTTCCTCAACGCTATAAAAAGACAGAGTTTTCTTAATTATTACATTTCGAAATGAATTTCCTGAATGAATGTATAATTGTGTTTAAAATACTGAAATATAAAACTTAATTAGAGATCCTCAGGGAAACTTTTAATTGCAATTATGTTAGTGGTGAAATAGTAAAATATACCTACATCCTATATATATCTAAGAATATTTATAAGGATTGTAAGTTTAAATCTTTTAGTGCTTGTACGTTAAAAAAGTAAAAGTATTACACAATCTATATTTGGGTGGAAATGTTCTCTTCGCGATAATGATGCCCTGAAAAATAATTATTTACAAAAAAAATAAATAAAGCCTAGCCTAGCCTAGTTTCGCCATTCAACACGCAATGCTTCGAAAACTTCGGCGGAAGGTGCAAAACGGAGTATATTAACACAAGGTTCCCTCTGCCAACTCTGCTACTGCGGGATACAGCGTGAAGCTGATGTGATTTTATTTTTTTTCCTCCTATTTATTTCCACATTAAACAAGTTCATTATCCTCCCATTCGTAACATGATGTGCGCACATCGTTTGTCATCAACAATTAATCTTCATTATTATACGCAGTGCGGTTTACTTAGTCCGAATCCAAATTTACATGATTCCTGTCTTTAACAATGCTTAATGATTTATTCACTTGAAATAGCACAAATTGAGATAGTAGTACACGTTTACGTAAATGTTATATATTAGGAATTTAAATATACTTGTTAGAGTTCAAATGTCATTTAAATTTAATCTTAAAATAGTAGGTAATTTTCTTATGTGTACTCCATTATTATATTACTTTTTACTAATAATATGATAAGCATTTATCGTCGGTTTAGAGTGTAAACCTACTATAACGTCTGCTATAAAGAAAAAACATCTCTAAGTTATATTGAAATTTACTATTGCGTTCGTGCGTTTTTTCGAGATATACTCTCTGTTAGTAGCAACTTTAAAATTCACAGAAACATTTTTAACAATTAATACACATTCACAAAGGTTGGTTTATACTTTAATATATTAAAACATTAATTATAACAATAAACGAAAATGTCATTCACAACTATTAACAATTTTAAATTGTAAGCTTGGCGTCCAAACAAATAAAAATTTATCAGAGAATCTCACTTAATTCGCGCCAAAAAACGTCACGACTGGGATCTGTAATAAATGCGAAATTAATGCGAAGTGGCAGGTCATAAATCTCGGGGGCTTTCGAGCAATAAAACAAAAAATGAATATTACCAGTTTGATATTACAAAAAACTTTTAAGTAACTGCCCCCTAGAACGACCTAGACCGAGGCTATTTTGCTCGTTTTTGTTCTGGACATTTTCCGTATGTATCAGTTTACACTAGCACAAAGGAATGTCTAGATTTTTTCCCTTATACTACCTACGTAGCTGACCGCAAAAGTGTAAAGAGAAAATGAAAAATCCCCTTTTGAAGTTATTGAACGTTTTTAACGGCCATGGCTTTTGCAAGATTAAAAATATATGTACGAAGTTACTTTTATATTTCGTGCCAACGACCTATTCAATTTGAAGATGATGAACCTGTCGATAGCACAATTCTGTTTATTATCAATACATTAGATGTTAAAGAGAACATTACATCTGTATCTTATTACAACATGTTTATAAAGAAAATGTGTAATATATTTGTACCTTTAATATTAGTACTATAGAGTCTACTATAGAGTTTACTATTAGTAAAAATATCAGCTTCACGCTGTATCCCGCATACAGCAGGTTAAGCAGAAAGAACCTAATGTTAAGACTCTCCGTTCTCCTCTTTCCAAATATAAATATGTTATGTTAGAAAATAATAAAAATAGCATTCATAATGTTTAAAATTTAAACACATTCTAAGAATTCAATTCATAATTGAAACAGCTTAGTATTTTCAACAATATATAAAGCTTAAATAGTTTGGAAGCCAAGTTTTTANAAATGTTAACATTTCTATCTGAGAAATAATTACATATTTTCCTCAACGCTATAAAAAGACAGAGTTTTCTTAATTATTACATTTCGAAATGAATTTCCTGAATGAATGTATAATTGTGTTTAAAATACTGAAATATAAAACTTAATTACAGATCCTCAGGGAAACTTTTAATTGCAATTATGTTAGTGGTGAAATAGTAAAATATACCTACATCCTATATATATATATCTAAGAATATTTATAACGATTGCAAGTTTAAATCTTTTAGTGCTTGTACGTTAAAAAAGTATTATATTACACAATCTATATTTAGGTGGAAAGGTTCTCTTTGCGATAATGAAGCCCTGAAAAATAATTATTTCCGAAAAAACTAAAAAAAGCCAACCCTGCTACTGCGGGATACAGCGTGAAGCTGATGTGATTTTATTATTTTTCCTCCTATTTATTTCCACATCAAACAAGTTCATTATCCTCCCATTCGTAACATGATGTGCGCACATCGTTTGTCATCAACAATTAATCTTCATTATTATACGCAGTGCGGTTTACTTAGTCCGAATCCAAATTTACATGATTCCTGTCTTTAACAATGCTTAATGATTTATTCACTTGAAATAGCACAAATTGAGATAGTAGTACACGTTAACGTAAATGTTATATATTAGGAATTTAAATATACTTGTTAGAGTTCCAATGTAATTTTAATTTAATCTTGAAATAATATACAGGTAATTTACTTATGTGTACTCCATTATTATATTCATCATCATCATCATCATCATCAGCCTGTCCTCGTCCACTGCTGGACATAGGCCTCTCCAATGGCACGCCACTGAGCTCGATCTTCAGCTCTTCGCATCCAGCCGCTGCCCGCTACTTACTATTATTATATTACTTTTTACTAATAATATGATAAGCATTTATCGTCGGTTTAGAGTGTAAACCTGCTATAAAGTGTTAAGCAAATTATCAGGACAAAAAAAAACATCTCTAAGTTGTATCGAAATTTACTATTGCGTTCGTGCGTTTTTTTGAGATATACTCTCTGTTAGTAGCAACTTTAAAATTCACAGAAACATTTTTAACAATTAATACACATTCACAAAGGTTGCTATTATTATACTTTAATATATTAAAACATTAATTATAATAATAAACGAAAATGTCATTCACAACTATTAACAATTTTAAATTGTAAGCTTGGCGTCCAAACAAATCAAAATTTATCAGAGAATCTCACTTAATTCGCGCCAAAAAACGTCACGACTGGGATCTGTAATAAATGCGAAATTAATGCGAAGTGGCAGGTCATAAATCTCGGGGGCTTTCGAGCAATAAAACAAAAAATGAATATTACCAGTTTGATATTACAAAAAACTTTTAAGTAACTGCCCCCTAGAACGACCTAGACCGAGGCTATTTTGCTCGTTTTTGTTCTGGACATTTTCCGTATGTATCAGTTTACACTAGCACAAAGGAATGTCTAGATTTTTTCCCTTATACTACCTACGTAGCTGACCGCAAAAGTGTAAAGAGAAAATGAAAAATCCCCTTTTGAAGTTATTGAACGTTTTTAACGGCCATGGCTTTTGCAAGATTAAAAATATATGTACGAAGTTACTTTTATATTTCGTGCCAACGACGTATTCAACTTGTAGATGATGAACCTGTCAATAGTATAATTCCGTTTATTATCAATACATTAGATGTTAAAGAAAACATTACATCTGTATCTTATTATAACATGTTTATAAAAAAAATGCGTAATATATTTGTACCTTTAATATTAGTACTATAAATAAAAAAATATCAGCTTCACGCTGTATCCCATATACAGCAGGGTAAGCAGAAAGAACTTAACTCTCCGTTCTCCTCTTTCCAAATATAAATATGTTATGTTAGAAAATAAAAAAAATAACATTGTAATTCATCATGTTTAACATTTAAACATCCTAAGAATTCAATTCATAATTGAAACAGCTTAGTATTTTCAACAATATATAAAGCTTAAATAGTTTGGAAGCAAAGTTTTTATTACTTAAGTTCTCACATTACAGAAGTTCAAACGTATGCGTTCATGTGAATATGAATGGCGTTTCGATGTCTCGCCCTTTTGAATATATCGTGCAAGTGTTGGTACTTGTTTTTAATAAGTGCGCTGTTTTCTAGGGCCATTTGGCCTGCTATAAACATGAATGGCGCCAAAACGTCTCTCTTATCTCAAAATATTTCTTAGAGGGACGGAAACGGGGCCTTAGAGGCACAACTTAGATTCTCAAGTATGGTCCTTAGGGAACTTAAAATAAGAATCCCAAAGATCTCCAACAAAAAGCCTCAAGTTCTCATGGCAAATGGATTGTGAAAACTCGAAGTCGATTTTGATATCGAAGCTTATTTAACCGATGGCACTCTAAAGGTTGGCGTTAATGTCAATTACATTTTGTTTGGACGATTAAACAATATTAGCCCGGTTTCCGATCGATTGTATATTTTTATCTTTATATTGTGTAGAAAAATAAATATACCTTGAAAGTATCAAATTTTTGAATGATCTCATGCTATTTTAAAATATGTACCAAGTATTTACGACAATATTTAAAAATACCTATTCAAAAAGAAAACAAAATGACAGAGAGAACATTTTTATTCATTAGCTTTAATGGATGAGCAGAAAAAATGATACTTGCAATTTTATATGTACAGAAAGGTTTTTTTGGGCGTTTTGACTATTAAATATTGCATTTATACGCTGTCTAATTAATTTTCATATAACTTGACTTATTTTAAACTAAATTTGTTTATGACTATTTTTAAATATTATGACCATTGTTATATTTTTTTATAAATTACATTATATTTTCAAAATATATTTGCAAATCTTAGGTAACTATTGTAAAAATGTAGAACAAAATAGAATAGACTTTTTTTGTGTGCAATAAAGCACACAAAAAAAGGATAGCATTTCCTTAGGGGGATTTTTTAAATTTCCTATGCTGCCTGATCCTGTCCCCACATTGAATTGGAATGTTCAAATATTTACGTTTACCACTAAGATATACTTTGATGGGAATCAAATCTGCGACCCAAGGCTCATAAGACAAAATAACTAAGCTCCACTAAATTTTCTGGATATTTAAATATATTTAAGAATTTAAATCAATTTTGCTATATACAAAACATACAACTGCAAGGTCAAATGAATTTCCCAATCTATAGAGTATTACATATCTCAAGACTTATCTTGGATCGTGTCATGTGCCTACATATTCATGAGACGGCTCGATGCAGTAGTAGTAGATAAGTCGGTGAATTCGTCACTAGTTTCACTTGAGGGAAGTTACTTGCTCATGAATATTAAGTAGATAATGCAGTTATTAGACGAGGATTTCAATGTTAATGTCGTATTTAATTATACGTTACTAGAAATTCCTTAAAACTTTGTAAAATATATTTGCATTTTCATTATTTGAGACGTAGTCCTACTTCAGGTTGAAAAATAGAAGTATCCTTTTACAGGAAGAAATCCATTTTAACAAATCCATCCTTATATTATAAAATCGAAAGTAATTTTGTCTGTGACACAATCACGACCAAACCGTTAATCCGATTGTGATAAAATTTCATAAGGAGATGCTTGAGGCGATGCTTCAGGAGATGAGCTACTCTTTCTCATATTTTTCATAATATTCTCAAAATATACTAATATATCAAAATATCTTTCTATTTGACATGCCATTTATTGTCTAACGTATTAATTACAACCGTTGCTAAGCAACAACGAATTTCGTTGTTTTAAGATAAGTCATCCGGGAATCCGCTGGATTCAAAGGGCGCAGGACCGGACGGAGTGGCGAGAATTAGGGGAGGCCTATGTCCAGCAGTGGACGTTGAAAGACTGATGGATGGATGGATGGATGGAAGATAAGTCAAACTGTGAGTCGTTCTCACCCACCGAGGATTACTTAACAATTTCAGTGGGAAGTAGGACTTATAAAGATATAGACTCCAAATATATGAGGAGTGTAATTAGACCGCCTAATAATACCACAATAATCGCTTTCAGACAATCATGCTACTATTGAAATCCATACCTATATTATAAATTCGAAAGTTACTCTGTCTGTCTGTCTGTCTGTCTTTTACGCAATCAGGGCCAAACCGCTAATTTAATTGTGATAAAATACTCATATAGATGTACTTGAGGGTCTCGGGATGAACATAGGATACTT
>JAKRZM010000144.1:1137295-1153869 GCA_036379175.1 Heliconius cydno galanthus
GTATAATGTTGTAACAAAATATTTATAGCAATCATTAACTTTCCTACACGACCATCAACAACACTGAATCTAAAATTGAAATATTCTTGAATAGAAAAATAATCTAAATAAATTTGAAATTTCTATCAGAAAATTAATAAAATATTAAAACGCCAGTTAACATTAACTGAGGTCAGTCGTGGTGCGTACAAGCGTGTCACTATAAACGCGTCAGAAAAAAAATAACATAATAGATAATAATTTTAAACATACAATTGATAAGTATATAAATTTTATATATTCATACATAGACCGATTTGGTCTTAACCGATTTATTTATTCCTGAGGCTCTCCCGCCGGCAATAATGGCGCCTCAAGCGGTAATGTGTGGTCATAAATTAAACAGTAATAAGTAGAGACAACGACGACGCCGTTAACGACTAAACACTCAGCGATAGTGCAATAAACGTTTTTATGTACTTTAGTACTAAATATAAGTAAATATTTTGTATATACTTATAATATTAAATTAAATAGACCATTCATATTTATTTTATAATATTTATTTAAAAATATTCAACAAATGATAGTAACTTTCAGCAGTACTATAAATTAATTATAATATATATAAAAATCCTTACAAAAATACTTAAAAAAAACTGATAGATAATCCATTTTTGAAATACTTCAATCTTAAAAATGTAATATAGATTATAATCCATACCGATATTATAAATTCGAAAGTAACTCTGTCTGTTTTTTATGCAATCAGGGTCAAATCGCTAATTTAATTATGATAAAATACTCATATAGAGATACTTGAAGGTCGATACGGGATGAACATAGGATACTTTTTTTTCTCATATTTGTAATATTTTCAATATATACCAATATATTAAAATGCTTATTAATTTGACATGCGATTTATTCCGCCATGTTAATAACAATGTCGCTATCGCATTGCAACGGTCGCATACCGTTGCTATGCAACGATTTGCAAAGTTTGTTGTTAGAAAACGTCACCCAAAATGAGCTTGCTTATTGCATCTCTCTATTGACAACTGAAAATAATTTTATAAATATATTTAATAAATATTCGTATAGTTCAAGCGGGCGTAGCCGCGTTCGGGTCCACTAGTTATACTATAAAGCATTAATGTTATTTTTCAAATGCTTACAATCCACTACCAAGTAATCTCTTAACGAGTTTGTGCACCTCGGAGTTTGAGAAAGAAGTTTTATAGGAGCTGTGAAAGCCGAACCTTATTACAAGTCACTAATCTCAGGGGAAAGGAAATGAGTGAAGTTATATAAAATAATAAAAAAGACGTTTCCTCCTTCGGAATCTTTTAAAAGTCACACCCAATATACTTTTTTAATTTACGTCTCAAGTTTTTACGGTAGTAAGACGATTTTAATCATATTAAAATTTTACAAAGGATGTTTACAGTGTTAAATATAATAAATTTTAAGTATTTGGAAAATTTGTTAAAAACTAATTTTTTAAAAATAGTTTTAAAATACTTCTTGGATTGGATATGTTTATCCTTAGTTCTATCTTTTTTATTTAAATGAATCTAACAATTGATGACTCTTAAATCTTTTTTGGTTCTTAAATCATTAGCAAGAACGGTCATATCATAATCCAACATTTTTTTGTGTTTTATATTATTAGTGTGCATATTTTTTTGCAGGGCAGACAGGGAAAACCTGGGAACGTGGTTTTTAAGACACTCCGTTACCATAAAGACACTTCTATACCCCATTTTCAGCAGAATTCTGGAGATATTGCGTGTTGAGTGGCGGAACTCAAAGCTTGCCTCGCTATCAAGGCAAGTAAAATATTAAATATTTTAAAAAAATCATTTCCTCGAATGAGAATCGATCAAAGTGTACAAATATATACAACAAATAATAATAACCCTTTTTAAATTCATTTCCATAATATATCAGAAAATAATACAATAAAATCTGTAATTCAAAGGAAATTCGATAATGGTTCAATAAAGTTGTCTTTTCTTTTTATCCAATTATCCTCCCGATGTCAACCTGATCCTCAATGTTTACTCAATTACACATGAAAGTAAGTTTCTATATGTCCTGTGTTTATAAATATTATATATCATATTATTTTATGTACGAAAAATAAACAAGTTGATTGGTATTTAATTAACTATGTATAAAAAAATTTATAACAATAATATAATATGGTACATATTGATATCTTTCTGTTATTGAATCTAGCTTGTCCTTTTTACTAGTTGTTAGTATTTGAACTTACAAACTCCGAATAAGCATTCAGAGTTTGTAGATTCGTTTTATTTATAAGAAATTACTTATTTATTTGAACAAGACAAGTGTTTTGTTTAACTTCACGCTGTATACCTCATATCAAGTTAGGCGGAGGGAACTAAAGAACCTAATATTTAGACACTCCACAGTTTTCGCCAAATTCCGGAGGCATTGTGTCTTGAGTGACGGAATTCAACGCCGCGCCTTCCTTTGGTATAAGAGCGAGGAAATGAAAATATTAAATAATTCATTTCCTCGAGTGGGAGTCGAAACCACAACCTGCGCATCATTGGTCTTCAAGACAACTGATAGTGTTATTGCAGTTTTAGGTAGCCATATTTTTAATAAAATAAATATTATTTATGAAAATATTTTATCATTGCAGAAAAAAGCGATGACAACAAAAGTCATGCATGTATTGAATACATATTACTTAGAAATTAGAACTAATATAGAAAATAAATTCCTTCCTAAGAATTAATAGCGCGTTCTATTAATTTCTAATGAAAATAAAACATAAATAATGTATTNGGAGTTTGAGAAAGAAGTTTTATAGGAGCTGTGAAAGCCGAACCTTATTACAAGTCACTAATCTCAGGGGAAAGGAAATGAGTGAAGTTATATAAAATAATAAAAAAGACGTTTCCTCCTTCGGAATCTTTTAAAAGTCACACCCAATATACTTTTTTAATTTACGTCTCAAGTTTTTACGGTAGTAAGACGATTTTAATCATATTAAAATTTTTAAAAAGAATGCTTACAGTGTTAAATATAATAATATTTAAGTTTTTAAAAAATTGTTTAAAACTAATTTTTTAGAAGCTAAGGTCGTAGTTTTAAAATACTTCCTGGATTGGATATGTTTATCCTTAGTCCTATCTCTTTTATTTTTTATAAAACGAAATGAATCTAATCATTGATGACTTCAATCTTTTTTGATTCTTAAATCATTAGCAAAAACGATCATATCATAATCCAACATTGTAATACAAAAAATATATATTTGTAGACTACTTTTATCATAAACTTTGAGTAAGCCTTTGAGTTGTGTTTTATATTATTAGTGTGTACATTTTTTTGCAGGGCAGGCAGGGAAAACCTGGGAACGTGGTTTTTAAAACACTCCGTTACCATAAAGACACTTCTATTCCCCATTTTTAGCAGAATTCTGGAAGTATTGCGTATTGAGTGTTAGAACTCAAAGCCGTCCTCGCTATCAAGGCAAGTAAATTAAAATATTAAATATTTCATTTCCTCGAGTGAGAATCGATCAACGTGTATAAACATATATAACGAATAATAATAACCCTTTTTAAACTCATTTTTAAAATATATCAGAAAATAATACAATAAAATCTGTAATTCAAAGGAAATTCGATAATGGTCCAATAAAGTTGTATTTTCTTTTTATCCAATTATCCTCCCGATGTCAACCTGATCCTCAATGTTTACTCAATTACACATGAAAGCAAGTTTCTATATGTCCTGTGTTTATAAATATTATGTTTCATATTATTTTATATACGAAAGTTGAATCAAAACAAGTTGAAAGGTATTTAATTAACTATACATAAAAAAATATATAACCATAATATAATATAGTACATATTGATATCTTTCTGTTATTGAATCTAGCTTGTCATTTTTACTAGTTATTAGTATTTGAACCTACAAACTGCGAATAAGCATTCAGAGTTTGTAGATTCGTTTTATTTATAAGAAATTACTTATTTATTTGAATAAGACAAGTGTTTTGTTTAACTTCACGCTGTATACCTCATATCAAGTTAGGCGGAGGGAACTAAAGAAACTAATATTTAGACACTCCGTTCACAGTTTTCGCCAAATTCTGGAGGCATTGTGTCGGAAGTAGTCGGCAAGTGACGGAATTCAACGCCGCGCCTTGCTTTGGTATAAGAGCGAGGAAATGAAAATATTAAATAATTCATTTCCTCGAGTGGGAGTCGAAATCACAACCTGTCGCATTCACAGTCGCACGTTTGCGCCCCTACACTGGCCTTCAAGACAACTGATAGTCTTATTGCCATTTTAGGTAACCTTATTTTTAATAAAATAAATATTATTAATGGAAATATTTTATGATTGCAGAAAAAAGCAATGACAACAAAAGTCATGCATGCATTGAATACCTATTACTTAGAAATTAGAACTAATATAGAAAATAAATTCCTTCCTACGAATTAATAGCGCGTTGTATTAATTTCTAATGAAAATAAAACATAAATAATGTATATTTTTCCTTTGTAACCTGACAATAACGAGATTTAGACAAAAGCGTTCGTTTGTTCAGAAAATAAAGTAAATTGAAAGAAAATTAGGAAGTAGACACAAAGTCATTAATTGGGATGGTGTTCTTTGTAGTTCTGATTGCATTCTTCGCTGTTACATAGAAAATAGTTTTTATTCGACAAGATTTTATTCAATAGAAGTTTAAATTATAAACATTCTTTAATAAATATAAATTAAACATATCAATAATAAAGATAATGAATTGACAAAAATAGCGGCAGCTTTAACATAGCTTGAAAGTTAATAAAATATTTCAATACAATAAGACTAAGATAAAAATAATCTATAAACCGTTGATTATGTGCTGCTTAACATAAATAAATACAGACAATATAATATGTAAAGAGTATTTTAAAAATTATAAAATGATAGAAATAAAAAAAATACTTACAATTTTTTTCACACAAAAAACCACATCTCTGCGATCCAATGCATAAACACAATAAAATTCAACTTAAAACTTGTTCAAAACGAATGCTTTCATATAATTTTCAAATAAATTCATTTTCAAGTTTCATACAACGGCAGTTCAAACTTTTCGTATCGCCTACGGTCGTTACAGCGGCTACGAGCTACGGCGTAGCGTCCGCCCAGTTTCGCGGGGCGCGGCGCACTGACGTCGGGGCCTCTTGACAAGACAATCTTTCCCCGTACAGTAGTAGCCCTCAACAGATAACAACTTGTGAGCTTTCACGCGAGCTACGGGACCTTTGTTTTCTAACGCTATAACGGGCTACTCCCTTAAATAACAGAATATTTATGAGGTTTTGTTAATATGTTTCGTTTCATATTTTAGTATTTTGATCTTAAAGTTAATTACTAGTTTAATAGTAAAATGTGATAAGAATATGATGTGTAAAAAAGTAGGTACACGAATGTAGAACTTGTGAAAAGTCATGTTTTTCAGGTTCACGCTCTAGCCCGCATGTAGCAGTGCAGGCAGAGGGAGTCAAGTATTAAGTTACTTCATTATCCATTATAGCTCTCCATTTTCCGATGACTTCTGGAGGCATTGCGTGTTGCGAAACTCAACGCCGCTTTCTCTCTCCACACCATAAATGAAAATATTAAAAAAATAATTTCCTCGTGTAAGGATTGAACCCACAACCCGTCGCGGTTACAATTACACACTTGTGCCCCTGCGCCAAGACTGGCATTTTTATACTCTTTACTTAGAAAACATACAAATAGATGGGATAGCAAAAATCAATTCTTCAGTTTACTTTCAACTTTTGTCTCACGCATTTTTTCGTTCTGAAATAAGATTGTGTTACGCACACATATATAAAGCAGACAGCAAACAAGATAACATTCGCCAGGACCTTCTCCGCGGGAATCTCATTTTCAATATGTTTTTATAACTTTCAGTAAGGAAATGAGGTGGCAGTGCGCGTCGCTCGGAGGCGGCATTGTCATCATAAACCAGCCGAGGCCTTCTTTATAAATCCCCTCCAAATGTACCTTTATACGCATTAGGCCATAACATAGCGGATTCGTTTTTGCTCGCTATTCTTTATATCCGACAAATAATATACATCCCTTTTTATATGAAATTATTTATTTCCACTGAACTTTTTACTGTAAATTGAGATAATGTCTCAAACAATATACTGGTGCTCGTCCGCAACTTCGTTGGCGTTAACTTTATTATAATTTCTATAAAATAGTTCATTTCAAATCCACCCAATATTTCCGAAGCTGTGAGTATACAAACATTATATAAACAGAAAGAAAACATTTTAAAAATCATATATCCAAGTTCCATGTCTGTTTTTTTTCATTACAGTAAATTATTTGTAAAAAATATTTCAAATGTACAGACTCACTTTTTTACTCTCTTAATATAATAGATAAAAGAAAGATAATAGCATTGTTGTATTTGAAATAGTTTTCTTATTACTTATATTTTTACTTTGACAGTCGTGCGTCGATTGAACTTTTCAAATGTCATTTAAGCTGCGGGGAGAATATCGTCTTTTTGTTCTAAGCTTTTCGTCTTCAAGACTAAGAAACAATTTATTGAGAATACATGAAGCTAAACAAAGAGAAAAGTATATATATTAAAGAAAAGTATTAGAGGTATATGAGGCCGTAGTGGCTCAAGGGTATAACTGTGTGACCGTAACGCGACGGTTGTGGATTCGACCCCCACTCGAGGAAATGAATTCATTCTGACAACAGAGCAAAAGTTTGGTGTTGAGTTTCGCCTCTCAACACGAAATTTTTCAAAGTCCCTTTTTATTGTGTGTACACGTTATGAAAATAAACATCTGTCCAAATTTCACGTTTCTGTCATCAGCGGTTACGGCTGCGTTTACGGCGTACGTCTTACCTTAATCCGTTAGAAATCAGAAGCGGTTAGCGTTTTTAAAAAAAACACGATAAAAACACACATGGTCTACATGTTTCTAAGGTATTTGGAAAGAGATTCCACGTGATTGTAATAAGTTGTATCACCCAATAACAATACTCCAGAGCTTCCTTATATATGATAGAGGCCGTTGCCTACAGACAACTGCCCGCCTAGTCTTTTTTACACCTACGTCTACCTACTTTTACACGAGTACACTAACAATAGATTAAAAGAGTATTTTAGTACGAAATTATAAAACTAGTGAAATGTTACAATAGTAGATAATATTAAGTTCTCTAAGCAAAACCTTCTGAAAGAAAATGGTCTTGAGTAAGTCGTTCACTCAGTCCATTCTTGTTAAAACCAATACTTAGCTTAGTTCTAAATTGTTTTCGAAGTCTATACTCTATTCTAACTTGTAAAATAACTTGCAAGGCTTACAACATATTTGATCAAAAGTAATCTTGGAGTATTATTAATTAGAAATTCCATGTAAATTTATTTTAATAAATAAATATTTAAAACTTAATATATTTATCTAATATAAACTTAAGTTTCCAAATATAAACACATAAGTATTAGAAACCTATTTTTACATATTAACTTACTAAAAGTATTAAAGATATTTAATAAGTACAACGAATATATATTTTTCACAGGCTACGCACGAGTTTACACTTAGTAAAAAAAATAGTATACACCGAAAAGCTTTCCTATTCTAAATAAAATATTGTTATAATCACAAAGGAAAATAACCATATCGTAGATGAGGCTTAGCACTGAAATGAAAGGTGTTAAGGTAAAATATTTGTGCGTTTTTGTCGGTTAATGGAAATTCTTTGTAGAGATATTCCAAGCGGGTGGACGGTGCGACTTTGGAAAATCGGGTTAGCGACGACGAGCATATAGCGCGACAGAATCGCCGTACAATCTTTTAGGTTAATTCTATTATTTTTTTCTTATATCTTCCTGTGATAATATGTTTTTCCATTTAATTATGTGTAATAATAAATTAAAGAAGACCATGGCGCTCATGGCGTAGAGGCACAAGCGTGCAACGATAGATATGACAGGTTGGGGGTTCGATTCCCACTCGGTACAATGATACATTTAATATTTTTATTTCTCTCTGGTACCGAGACACAGGCACACTATGAAAACATTGCGGTAATAGCAAATCTGAGAAAAACATTTTTATTTCAATACGTGTTAAGTACAATTATCTTTAATTCTTTTTTTTTACAAGAAAATTTATTTAATTGTTTCTTTAAATTAGTAATATTATAGTAAGTAAAATTACGAATTAAATGTGAGTGGTAACCGTGTCGATGTGGTGTTATTCACGATTCAAGATATTCAGTTTCCGGACGTACGAACGTTTCTTCAAAGCTCATACTGTTACTCTATGATAATATAAAAGTTATAAAAATTAGTCAGTTTATAAAAATTACATAACTTGTCATATAATATTTAAGTTTACTCTACTCAGGATCGTGCACAACTTACGAGCTTATTCCCCTAATTTACTATAGTAGTTACGTTCATCATTATGTCACCGCGAGCGATATCGTACATCGTCAGCAGAGTGCACTCTACGTAAAGTATCTGTTTAATATTCTTCATATTAAAGATGCTCTGAAATGTAACACAATGTAAGATTGCCACCTTGATGTACCTTCATAATGCAGGCACACAATTACTAGTGTATAGACAAAATGGTTATTTATTAACCTTTAGTTGGCCAACTAATTTATCTTTATCTTTTTCTTCGATTATCTTTTTTAAGATGTTTCAGAATTTTAATTTTTACGTGCCAATGGTATTTATCACGCTTAGCAAGTTTTGCTCAGATAATATTTCATTATTTCTTATAATTTAGGTAAACTACTACTACTAATTGAGGTTTCTTATAATGAGGTGAGATAGCATTGATAGACGGACAGACACGCAAAGTGATCCTATAAAGGTTTTCTTTTTACATTTTGAGGTACGGAACCTTAAAATGATATACATTATATTATCTTTCTTAGTAAAACTCAAGCCTTATCCTAGTGATAAACATCGTATAACTTTTTTTATATCACATAAACCATTAGCCAAAATGAAAATATACATCCCTCGCTATCGTTAAAATATTGACTTTTGTATTTTAATTTTAAGAATTGGTATTCTGTTTCAACTTGTTAACGGTATTTACCTCTTTCAATTTCAGGCTCTTATGATATTAGATTGCTTGAATAATTCAAATTGAGTTAAAGATTTTACCCTGTAATTAAGATATAAATTGTTAAACGCAATTTAGTGGTATATTATTTAGATCTTTGTTTTACTTGGAATCGTATCTGTTTAAAATAAATTTCGCATCAACAAGGGCGAGGACGATAGAATCTACTAATTAATTTGTGAATATTTAATTTAAGTTTTCTGTTTATAGATTACTATTCTAGTTAAAGTGTCTGTATCTAGTGGAGTTTTTAGACAAGATATCATTGACGCAAGAATTTGACAACTACATCTTAAATATCACATTCTTTTCGTAGAATAGACAAGATAGATATTGATATTCATCTTTTGATATGCCATGTACGTCAGAGTCAGCGTGCCCGTCGTCGTTTATCTTATATACAGATTAGCTTTTGAAGAACTGAAGATCAGATGAACAAATGATAAATATTTCATTCGTATTCGTCATGTTTTAAATTTCTTAGCAAAAAAAGTCAAAAACAAGCGATGGTTACGTATTTAATGGACTTAGACACTTGGAGAACATTTTAACGTACATTTTATACAAACATTCGTTTCCACGTCCCAGTAAGGCTAAGTAAAGCATTATATTTCAATACTTAGCAGAAAATATATTTAATACTAGGTACACTATTTTCAAAGGGTATTTGCTAAGAAATGAGAAATAAGAAATCCTCCATCCTCGTAACATAAGCACAATATCAACATGCTCGTAATATTTTATTTAACATAAAAAACTGCTTGCATGAGACAATAAACAATTTCAATAAATTATTTCAATAAGATATTTAAACTTTACTCTGCTTTCATAAATATCAATTAAACCACAATTTATGACGAAAATTAAAAGATCTAAATTAATCTAGTAATTTTTTTAAATATCTAATCTAATTTCCACACTTCTTTGGTGTCCAATGTCAATATAATAGCTGGTAACTGTAAAGTATAGATGTCACCATCGTAAATGTGAAAGAAAAAGCAACGTGCCTTTTCTTTTTGTAGGGAAGAGCACTTAGAGAGAAGACCGATTTAAGAAATCAGGTTACTGTTCTCGGTGATACGTTTGCCACGTGTTATAGTCTAAGATTTGATAAAAGGGACTTTTTAGTATGCTAACTTTATTTTATTTTATATATTTAGTGTAGTTATTCAAAATCCTTTTAGAATAGTTTTAATAACATGTATAATTTTACTTTATTTACTAATGTTTTGCTTTTATCATGTGCAACTTTTAATCATTCTAATAAAGACTTTTTAGAGACATTCGTTGACGTTGACGTTCTGTTGAATTCGGTGAAAAATGAAGAACGGAAGTATTTTAATAGGAACGGAGCATCTTAACACTAGGTTCTCAGGTTTCCCTCTGCCTACACTGCTATGTGCTAAAGTAGAAAAAAATATATTTTTTATTATTTCTATATTACCTTTCTATATTTAATACTCTAAAGCGTTTGTGATACTAGGACGTATATTTGAATGTGATGTCTTATATTTTTACTATAGTTTTATTATGTTTAATTTAGTTAGTTCTGTATGCATATTCTATAATTTATTGTACCATAATGAATATATATAACGATATTAGTGGCAATATCAGAAGCCAAAACATACTGCGACTAATGGCCCTTGAAGAGTACTTAAGGTGAAGATGACCATAGAGTGGCCTGAAATATAATACCGAGACTGTGATACTAAAGTAAATTACTATAGAGTAGTCCTTCACTTAACACATTTATCGTATGAATAAGGCATTTTATGTAGCTAATAGACCGGGCCAGTCGTGGCGTAAGGGTACAAGCTTGCGACTGTAAGCGCGACTGGTCGTGGGTTCAGTTCCAACTCGAAGAAATGGAATGCCTTCAGAGTCTAGTGGAAAGTGGGGAACGGAAATGTCTCAATGGGTTCTTAACGGTTCCCAGATTTCCTGTGCCTAATGAAGCGTAAAGCTAACATGTAGTTTTTTCTTAGATAATGAAATGTGTAAATACTATTTAATTAATTTTATAAGAATTTTATAACTGACACGCAAATATAGATATAAACATAATTTTTAATATTATGAAGATTATATACTATCAATTACCATCAGATGTATCAAATTTAATTGATTCTATTCAAATTAAGATATCACTTTACATCAGTAGACTAGAAGTCCTTTGTACGGAAGCTCCAAAGCATTAAGGTAGAGAGCTAGTAAATCACATTATATCCCAAACTATTAGGGTCCTCGTCCGCACGCTCAAGTATATCACCGGCTATTTATCGTACTGAGATCTTTCACTCATCAAGTCGATGTCATCAAGGGAATGACGGACGGCAAAATTACCCAGTTATGAGATTACACCCACTCACGTACACTAAACCCTTAATGAAGATGCTCTTAATAGAAAAACAAGATCCGTATTTATTTTTAGAGTTTTTCTAAACAGAATTTTTGGCTAAAATTCAGTTGGTGCCAGAGAATATGGTATACGAGTGTATGTGATGCATTTGGAGATACATTTAATAATAGTCTTAAAAAAAATAATCAAAATAGTTCAATATATATTTATTTATTTTAAAAATATTATCAAAAAAATATATAATAATAGTATATAACCAAAATTTACTTTGTAAAGAATATTTACTAAAATATATTGTAATAATGCACTTTAAAACGTTATAGTAAACTACAGTTTATTACAGACGAGGCCAATTTACAATTGCTCAACTAAATTTTATTTATATACAATGAATCAAAACTAACTTTTTTATTCAACACATTTCATGAAATACTATTTTCAAAGCAATAGTACTAGCGAATTTGCTTGTATAAAATACGGAATACCGGAATTTTAGAAATATATATTTTTTGTTTGAAGAAAAAAGGTGTAGCGTGTCATATAGTAAAAGCATTTTTTTTACGAAAAAAAAAAAACTAATAACGTGCGGAAAATGCGTAATATTATAAAATACTGTACTTAAACTAATATAAAATTATCTATAAATTGAAAACACAATTCAAAACTGAAGATTAAATTAAATTGCCTTATCCAATATATATTAATTTATTATTTCTAACAAAACAACATGAAATTCACGAATAGAGTTCATTTCGTTTCTTTAAACCGGCTGAAGTCATAAAAATGACAATTATTGTAGCAATTTGTGCATGCAGTAGTGATTGTTATTCGGCTAACTCTGCACAGGGTTGGCTCGGAGGTATTAAAGCAGTAAATTTTCATTATGATCTCGCCTAAATTTCATATACCACTGTTTTATAACGTACTGTTTAATTAAGCAACAAGCAAGCAACTTAACATCAATTATTTATTGGCTATTTTGCTAAAGATAGTCTATGTACTTACAAGTGGCTATCGATAGTTTATTAAAAATATCCGCCCTTTCATACCGTACCTTTCACAAAAATTAACTATATTATGGTTAATCTTCACGCAAGCTTCACGCTGTATCCCGCATAAAGCGGGAATGTTATTTGAAATAACATTTCATTATTTAATAAAGACATTTTTATGTTTTTTACAGAATTATATATATTTTGTTTCATATATTTGTTTATTTTACTATTTTTATTATAATGTAACTAACATATGAGAATAATGTAATTTTTGTAGAACCCTTAATTTTATTCCCGTAACAATTTCATTTTGAAATATTTCCGTAAAAGTCTAAACTAAAGATTCAATTTCCTCTGTTTATACTTGTCGAGGCTTTAACAAATCACTGTCGTAATTCTTGAACAAATCCGAGGTCAACCTATTGTGACTTCAAAGAGGCGGCGACTTAATTAATTACTCAAACGTTTGAATTCGAAGTTTCATCAAACACCACAGCACATAAAACCAAATTGACTTTGAGATTACTTAGTAATTCTAATTAAAATTTAGAAATTCAATATTTAGAACAATAATAAATAATTGGTATTTTTTATTATATTTATAAAGACAGTGAGTGATATCATCCGCCTGGCCAATTTAAGACATTTCTCATTTCAACCTTATTAAGTCCCATCTACCTACCCTGAAAGCTGATTTTGATTTTTTTATGTTGGGTAGTTCATCTTGACGCCGAAATTCTTGCTAAGGCGGACAATAATAACATTTACTTTAAACATAATAAAGATAATCAAAATGAGATAAATAACAATATGTGCATATGATTAAAACGAAATTGCTTTTATATTAAAAAAACTAATTTATTAAGCATCGTTAATTTTGACGGTATCAGTGTATTTAAAAAAACACACTGATGCCGTCAAAACTGCAGGTAGCTTTCAGATATTGAAACATGTCGACGGATGTAGCAACAGCGTGTGATAGATATCTTCCCTGGCTGATAGGCGGACAGTGTCCGTACATTGTACGTCCACCCTGTCATACTCCATACCGTTTTCAATTTCCGTTAGTACTACGGGAGACACGAGCAAATGTATATATCATTGATTAAAATAAAAATGCGTGAAAAACCGTTCTCGTGTTTCACGCTGGATCAGTCACTGTAAAGGGTGTTATATGGTGTTTTACGAGCGTTGAAAAAGAATGTTTTGGCAATCTTGTTATATTAAGAGAATATGTTAATTTTCTGTTTTCTACTTCTGTGTTTTTTTGTCAATAGGTATATTTTTTACTAGAATAGCTCACATTTTGATAATCCGTCTATCCATTAAGAGGAATAGAGTGCTCGTAGACGAGAAATACCTACATATATCACATACTGTACAAATATATTTATTATCTTGGAAACCATTCAAAAATCAAAATCATTACGTACTATATGTTATAATAATTATAAATCTTATATTTAGCACTGTGATAGCGGATCACAGAGGAAACATATTATTAAGACGCTCCGTTCCCAGGTATTGCGAGTTGAATGGCGTAATTCAACGCCGCGCTTTGTCATTGGTATCGTGAGCGAAGAAATAAAAATATTAATAGATAATGATCCGTACCCCTGAGTGAGGTTTGAAACCACAACCGTCACTACAACAATACTGTTAGTAATCTAGTAGTAAATGTACCTTGCATATTTCATTCATTAAAACTCAGTTATAATAACACGTTATAAAATATATTTCATTGGCCCCTTCTTCTTATGTATACCTTCGTTAAGACGATTTAAGGTCTTCATTTACTTCACAAAGTGAAATTAAAGAGCCTGTTAAAAGCTTGACATGACAAAGTGCTCTTATAACTTTAAAGTCCATAAGCCCTACGTGCAGTAATTTCGTTAATTACTTACGCCCGTGTGAAAGTAATTTGATACATACCGCTCTCAAGTCTGAGATTGATCTTAAGATGGCGTTTTCATTCATGTAAAGGAGGTTGGTTTATATTTTCAGAGGCGATATTTGATGATTCTCAAGCAAAATATGACATTTGGCAATCTATCTATATATTTTAATTTAATTGTTATTTATTGAATACCATAGAAAAATACAGAAAATGCCATACAGAGTTTAAAATATATTTAAAAAAATAAGTTTTTGCCCAAATAAATTATAATGTAATTCTCAAAGTATGAAAACGTATACGGTATGTGAGAACCCATAACATAAAAAATTATTGAGATCGTAAATAAAATTGTAATTAGACACGCTTTTAGGAAAGTTAATATATTCACTGTAGCTAATGAAACTGAAACGTTAAAATAAATTACAACTTGATTTTTTTGATTAAGAATAATTTATGCTGTATAATTACCAATTACACACCAATTATTTTTTTTTGTGATATACCACGGCGGTAAAGCGCGGCGTTGAGTTCTGCCACTCAACACGCAATGCCTCCAAATTTTGTAAGTAGTGGTAAGTGGAGAGCGGAATGTCGTAACACTAGGCTTTCTCTGGCTACCCTAACCTAATTTAGTTAATTATTCTTTCTTAGTATTTACCCCTACATTGCCATAGTTAAGTAAAAACCTCTGAAACGACTGTTGTAAATTGCACAAAGACTGCAACTTAATACTCTTTAGTGAGACTAACTATGATAAAGACTTAGGCTCTAGGTCTAGATCCTTTACCCGTGCCTTATCACGTTTGACCTCAATCTTAAACGAAATTTGTTATATAAGATTACTAGTGGGCGCGCGCAGCTTCGCCCGCTTATTTTAACCCTTAGGGGTTGAATTAAAATAAAACACGAAACATGTGTTCAATGAAATATTTTTAAGAGTCTAAATTTCAAATTTTATAAAAATCGGTGGCGATTTAAAGATTTTTTCATACAAACTTTTCCCTCTTATTGGCACCCTTAGGGGGTAAATTCCAAAAAACCGTGAAACACGTGTTTAATTATACTTTTAAAAATCTAAATTTCAAATTTTATAAAAATCGGATTTAATTTTTTTTCCATACAAACTTTCAACCCCTATTTCACCCCTTCAGGGTTAAATTTTTCAAAATCCCTTCTTAGTGGATGTCCAGATTACAAAAGTAAATATCTGTCCAAATTTCAGGTTTCTACGATCAGCGGTTACGGCTGTGCGTGCGTATTACTGTTGGAGATCCTCTTAGACATATAAATGCTTACTATATAAGCAAAAAATATTTGTATTGCATGCTTACCTACATATATAACTAATGCGAAATAATATAACAGAAAATCCGACATAAATGTCAAACATTAATGTATATACTTATTAAACTTGTACGGATTTACTACGGACTGTATTATTTTTGATCAATATATTTAAAAAAGTATGGAAAAAACAAGACAATAAATAAATAGGTTTTGTTTCGAACTCAGATAGGAGACAGTTCGTTAGTTTCAAATGAATGTTCAATTTGTCATACAAAATGTACTTTACGTGCTCAATAAAGTTTACGGCACAAATCAAGCGTATCGGAATGATTTTCTTTTAAGCTTCGTATACTAAAATTTTAATACTACGTACCTACATGTTTTTTTTAATTATTAATTAATTTAATCTTTTTTACTTTATTTTATTGAAGTCAGTCGTGCGTATATATTATATTCTTTTTTTAGCTTCATACGGTAACATAGCAGAGTAAGCAGAGGAAACCTAAGAACTAAATTGTTATGACACTCTGTTCCAATTAAGACATTTCCGTATCCGAATTCTGGAAGCATTACGTGTTCAGTAGCAGAACTCAACGTACCTTGTTACCAGGGCAGAAGAAATCAAAATATTAAATGTTTCATTGCCCCGAGTGGGAATCGAACCCAAAACCGTCGCGTTTACAGTCACATATTTGCTCTTGCGCCACAACGACCTCAAATTATATTCTATATTCAGAAGGAGAATGTAGTGAATATTAAATTTAATCTAAGTGCATTATCAATTAAGTTGCAACGACAAGAGGGTGATTAAGTTTCGTATGCATTATATAAAATATTTACAAAAAAAATATTTTTTGCTTAAAATATAAAAGAAT